>OZ018330.1:134289970-134629970 GCA_963969495.1 Ceratothoa steindachneri
TTTGATGGGAACGGCAGCACCGTCAAACCTCCCCTGAGAATGGTTCTTAGTGACAACTCTGTACCCTGGTATCTTCAGTTGATTGGAAGTGGTGTCGATACCGTGCTCCGTGATTAAAATGATGTCCGGGTCAAGCACACAGAATATGTTTCCATATGCAGTGGTTTTTCTCTCCCATACATCAACGTTGAGTGTCACGATCCTTGGTCTGTTGTTCTGGATTTCCATTCTGTGTTCTGGCTCTTAGTGTTTCTTAGTTGTGGACTTCCTTTTTCCGTTCCTCTTCTTCTTGAATTCCGCTGGGGTGAGTTCTATAAATGTTTCCTGGTAGAGGGTAACGTTTTGGTTTTAGATGGCCTCCTCAACAGTCTCCTCGTTACATTGAGCGTCAAAGTCACATTTGTAATATTTTAAAATTTTGTTGGTGTCTAGTTCTTTAGGAAAGGGGAATTGTTAGGAAGCATAGACTGAGAAGTTAATTCCATCAGCGTCGAGCTTCCTCTTGGCCTCCCTCTTTCCTTTCTTGCGGTGAACATCCTTGGTAGCGACCTCTGAGTCCGAGGAGTCCGATGTGTCAGTGGAATATGAGGCTTCCGTCTCTTCCTTTTCCGAATTTAGGGCCCACGTTTGTTTGGGCATGTTGGCTGTTTTGGCAACTGCCTCCCTCTCTTCTCTGGCCTCTATACTTGGGTCGGCCGTCTGACCTATTCCTTTGATTTTGGTTCATTCTTTTGGGGCTCTTGTATTTGTTCTGTCATTTGCTTCGGTACCATCTTCAATTGGAGCACGTCCCCTGATGGAGGATCGTCGGGGAACCACATCTCACTCATGCCATTCATGGCAAACATTCTGTTTAATTCCTTGGTGAATGTTCCGAGGTGTGTCAGGTTGCTGACGTGAGCGTACAGGATCAACGTCAGAATTTTGGTTGAGTTCTCATTTTCTAGTTTGAGGTATGTATTTCTTGTTTCCGCCTCAGAATAGGTCACCTTCGCTACCTATGCATACGTAGTATTGCACCTCCTGGGAGTGAGGTGAGATAATATATATATATATATATATATATTATCTCACCTCACTCCCTATTTTCCTCTGCAGAAAGGTAAAAAAGTATTTGAGGAATTCAAAAGAACTGCTAGAATGGCTGGAAGGATTCAACTGAAAAAGGAGGGGTTTATTTTGTACACTTTTTATTCCTTTTTAAAGAACATCACCGTGTACTACTATAACATAATGCTAGACTTATTATATTATGTAGTATGTTCTAGTGAATTTTTCTATATTTTTATTATATATAGTAATATCATATATAATAATAACATAAAAAAAATCAGGAAAATGAATAATTATTTTGTCTCGGCTTTCTGTGCCTAAGGGCAAAAACTTAATTATTACTAATTTTTTACATCCTCGTCGGGTCCCTTGATTCGCGTGGCCCGTAGCGCGTGCTACATGTGCTTCTAGGTTAAACCGGCACTGCTTATATTTGTAAACCATGAACATAAACCTTCCCTTAATTCTGATTTAACGCTGAGTGGTCGATCTTTGAAGCACCTATGTTTAAATTTGTCTTAAACGTGATTGGTCATTTTTGTTGACGCTGTGGGAGAAATAATAAATTAAACATAAAATTGTCTTGAAATATATGCTCAATCCTGATTGGCTAGATTCTGTATCGTTTAAGTTTACGGAAAATGACTATACAGAGATCAGCATTTTGTTGCTGAAGGCAGTTTTAGAGGCATCAGTAAAATAGATCTGATGTATGTTCAGGCTAGTCTTATCTATCCCGCAGTGGTAACTCGAAAGGCTATCAAATCCTCAATGAGAAGACTTTAACGTGACCAGAAATGCATCTCTACCTTTTAATAAAGTCAGAAGGCGTGATCACCTTCGGCAAAGATATCTACACCGGAGGAAACGATTGAAACCCATCAATGTCGCCACCCAGAAACTGGGAAGAAAGGTTTGGTCCACCCTAGCGTATAGTGTCATTCCGGAGCTACAAAATAGCTAATAAAGGCTTGAGTGCTCAAAATTTATACCAAAAATAAGTACAACAAATCATTAACACAAACAAAAGGAAGAACGTTAAAGCACATGAAGATGCAGAAACATAGGAGAAAAACATTTAACCAAAGAATAAAACTAAAAGCAAACATAAAAATAAATAAAGGAAAGTGGTGCCCTCCGTACTAGGGCAAAATATCCCTACCTCTCTTAAATTTTCACCTCTCTTTCATCTACCAACATCCAAATCTTCTTCTGATATTGAGTACAACATCATCATCATGAAGGAAGTTATTTTCCTGTACTATACTTGAAGACTAGTCCACGCTTTCACTAAGATGAGAGCGTGATGAGAATCCAGCTCAAATTTTTCCTTCACCTTTAAAAGAAGCAACGATCACCTGATTACGCAGTCTACGGAACGTCAAGCAGATCCTCTTTTCCATTTGGCTACTTAGACCCTATAGGTCCTCTCTCACTTAATTTCCTATCATTTTTTTCCAAATTTGTATTGGGAAAGGCAATTGCGCAAAAAAATAGCGCATGTAATAATGATGAATATTCCCGATATTATAATGTGGAAAGGAATAAAATATAACAACAATTTTAACAGGTTAATAATTATCCTTACCTTTGATCGCTTAAAATATGATCAGACTCCATATTCAATAATAAAGATACTTCCTCCCTCCCCCAACAAAACCTTTATTCGAGAATCATGTTCATATATTTTTATTTTAATTCAACTACATTAGTATTTCTTACAATGAAAATAACTACTGGTTTCCTACACCATAATAAACACTACAACTAAAACCAGCTAACAAGTGTTAATTTGGCGGTCATTCAAACAGTAAATTGGCTTAGTTTTCTTCCACTATCTACTTCTCTTGTTACAACATTTTCGGTACGTTAGTTTATCGTCTTGGATAAACCTGAAGATTCATACCCTGCGAACCGTACTATGGGGGGCATAACCCTCCATAGCCCCCTCCTCGCTACGCTCGCCCTCAGGAACAAGTAATAAAACAAGTTAATCACACAGTTGGGGGAAAACATGGGAGTTGGAATAAATATTATGGGAATGCGAGCGGGAAAGTTCACGGGGTATGGATCTTCAGAATTACCTCGTCTTGTTGATTAGAGTTGTCAAGCTATCCATATTTTTGTTTGTTAAGCTTAAAAACCGAGCGTCATCGTCAGAAGGCAAAAAGATGGTCAGCATTTGATCCTGGTGCTCCTTGACTGGGCAGCAGTATTTGTCATTGGATCATGCTATTCTCTTTTGTTGCCCTCAGAAATTCTCTATTGAAACTACAGCAGTGTTTACCCCCACACGAGCAGTCGCTGTAAATTTAATCCAAAAATGTGAATGAAACATATTGGAACATGGATGAAATAGTTTATGTCCCATCGTTTGTTCCGCCAATCTACATATTTACCAAGTTTTCTATCGGACGTGTTTTCAGCAAGCTCTATATTCAGTGACCCTTTGCTTTGTTTTTTCAGTATAATATAAGTTTAGGAAGGCAGTTAACATTGAGTATTAGACAAAATATTCAAAGAATTTTTAATTATATTTTAAATTAAATCTTTAAATAGCTCCCATTTGTTTACGTTTCAGAGTGGCCTAATTTTACACTTTTCTTGATTGCTTAATTAAAGGGTTGAAAACTTTTCAGTATGGCTATTGTTTTGGATGAAGTGAGTATGCATGTTGATGTAAGTAGTGTGTATGTAGTTTGTGATTCATGCAGGTTTGTTTAAATAAAATGTTAGAACATTATAAACAATTATGATTATATACTGGGGGCTATGCCCCCCATACCCCCCAAATTGATTGAAACTCAGGATCATCATAGGAGGATCCCCTGCAGTAATAAACCCCCCACGAGCAGCCCCCTTGAATTTCCTCCAAAAAGGTGAAACATATTGGAACAGGGACAAAATATACCCAAAATATTTTGTGTCCCATCGTTTATGCCACCGATCTTCATGTTTACATGATTTTTATGGTTTTGAAAGAGGATGGGTGGATATTTGAGTTGGAAGCTAGTAATAGGACTAGGGTTCACCACCTAAAAAAGAAAAAAAACAGGTGCAAGTTGGATGTTAGAAGATATTTTGGTAAACATGAAGATCACAGCCTTCCTGCCAAAGTATGTTTTTCAGCCGAAATCTATTGGAACCAAGTTACTTTTATGTTTTGTTCAAACGCGCATGTCCCATTTTTTCATGTAAAAAAATCCTAGAAATAAACCAAATGAAAAATGCCTTTTACTTACTTTGTGTGTGTGTTGGGGGGGCATAGTTGAGAAATAGTGTGGATGATCTTTCAATCTCTTTTGTGATGGCCCAGATGCCAACTCTGGAGCATCAACTCCAACAGGCATTAAATCGCGTCTCTTGGTATGCTGAAGCGCACAGGTTTCAGTTTTCCTTTGCTAAGACTAAGGTGGTGCACTCCTGCTGTGATCCATGGCTCCACCCTGACCCAGACTCGTTTCTCAATGAGGTACACCTGGAAGGGGTTGAATCGCACTGTTTCATATTTGCAGCCTTAGGGTCTCTTGTACCTGTGCCAGGGATATTCTTCATTCATAAGAACATAAGAAAAGAAGGAGACTGCAAAAGACCATTCATAGCCTACACTTGGCAGCTCCTGTTCCAGTCAACACACAAAAGATTTCTTACCAGAGAAAAGTCATCAACATTGTTACCTTTTACAGGAGTTCGTCAGATCTAATCTACAATATACATAAAATGCATCCAGAGGATTATGTCCATTCATGCAACTGCAAAATATAATCTCCCCACTCCTTAGAAAAATATATACATATGTACATAAAAAAAAGTCACTCCCATCTAGCAGCTTCATCCATATATTTATCTAATCTATTCTTAAAACTACCCAGAGAGGAGGCTTCTATCACATGTCTAGTGAGCCTATTCCATTCATCTACCACATGATTTGTAAAGCAATTCCTCCCAATCTCCTTCCTAAACCTATACTTATCAAGCTTAAACCCATTGCTATGTGTCCTGTCATGTTCACTAAGTATAAGAACCTTACCCAGATCCCCTTTATTATATCCTTTTACCCATTTGAAGACTTCAATCAATTCCCCTCTGACTCTTCTCCTTTCCAATGTATGTAGATTTAGTTTTCTGAGCCTTTCACCATAAGGTAAGTTCCTTAGCCCACCAATCATCTTTGTCATCCTTCTCTGCACAGACTCAAGCAAATCAATATCCTTCCTATAATATGGTGACCAAAATTGTACTGCATAGTCTAGATGAGGCCTAACTAGCGCCAGATACAGTTTTAGAATGACTTCAGCACTCTTATTGCTTACACTCCTAATGAATCCCAATATCCTATTAGCTTTATTCTTAGCATTTAGGCATTGCTTTCTAGGACGAAGGTCTGAACTTACCAAAATACCCAAGTCCCTCTCACAATCGGTCCTCCCTAAATTTCTCCCATTTAATTTATAACTATTCAATGGATTATTTCTACCTATACTAAGTACACTACATTTGTCTATGTTAAACTTCATTTGCCATTTCTTTGCCCAATTGGACAGAATGGTCAATTCCTCCTGCATTACAGCATCATCAGAATCAGCCCTAATGGCCCTACCTAGCTTAGTATCATCAGCAAATCTACTCAGATCACTACTTATACCTATGTCAAGATCATTAATATAAATTAAGAATAGCAAGGGACCCAAAACAGATCCTTGTGGAACTCCACTGCTAACACACCCCCACTCAGATTTAACTCCAACTATACTAACTCTTTGCTGTTTGTCACCAAGCCATGACTGAATCCACCTAAATATACTGCCATCGATCCTGTGTGCTTTAACTTTGCTCAGAAGCCGTAAGTGTGGCACTCGATCATCATTATCTGCTGCTTCATACACCTTACTATAAAAAGACAGCAAATTAGTCAGACAGAATTTACCCCCTACTAAAGCCATGCTGTGATTCTTTTATCAACTTATGCTTATCCAAGTGATCTCTAATATTCCTTGCTATAATAGATTCCATCATTTTTCCTACCACTGATGTCAAACTTACTGGTCTGTAATTAGACATATTTGTTTTATCCCCTTTCTTAAATATAGGTATCACATTGGCTTTCTTCCATGCCACTGGCACAATGCCACTCTCCAATGATTTTCTAAAGATGCATGCTAGGGGCTCACTTAACACATCCTTACATTCTTTCACGCCCCGAGGTGGAGCGAGTGGCTTGGAGACGGTGGTTCCTCGAAAAGAGGGCCCCCCGCCTAAGGTTTCGAGGCGGAGGGAGGAAAAGACTCGCATGGCGAGCCCAACCTCCCCCAATAAGTCCTCGAAGGCGACAGCGCCTTCAGCGCTTTGTCCGGCCAACAGCGCCCGGGGTTCTGCCCCCGGGAAGCGTACGGCCATTCCCGTGAGGGTCTTCAATTCGAGGAGGGCCCCCGCGTCTCCTCCGAGCTAGGCCTGGAGGGCATATTCCTTCAATGGAATTGCCGTGGACTCCGGGCCAACTGGGAGGAGCTGCGGAGGCTCGTCTCGTCCCGTTCCCCGTTAGCTATTTTTTTGCAGGAGACCATGCTAGGTGCGTGCCCCCTCCCTGCCCTCCCGGGGTATAAGGGTCTTGCGACCCCACCACCGCGGGATGGCCGGGCTGGGGGATGCGCAGTTTACACCCGGCATGATGTCTCCGTTCTTCCTTTGTCTTTAGATACCTCCTTTCAGGCAGTGGCTGTGCAGCTCCACCTGGATAGGAGGTATACTATCATTTCTGCGTACATTCCACCGTCAGCTGACTTCGACGCGGGGGACTTCCGCCGCGTCGTGGCACGGTTGCCGAGGCCCTATCTCTTGCTTGGAGATCTGAACGGCAGGCATCCTCTCTGGGGAGATTACTCCATAAATCCCAGGGGACAAGTCCTTGCCGATCTGATCGAAGAGCTTGAGATGGGTGTCCTAAACGTGGATGAGTTTACGCATCACTGTCCGAGAACCGCTTCATTTTCTTGCCTTGACCTATCTTTGTGCTCTTCGGATGCACAGCCTGATTTTGATTGGGGGGTGGTCGATGACCTCCATGGTAGTGATCACTTTCCCATTCAAATATCATTTTCAGGGCAACTGCCGCCTGAGAGACCACCTCGATGGTGCTTGGCGCGGGCGCGGTGGCCTGCATTTCAGGAAATGACTGAATTCTCTGTCTCAGTCGAGGAGTTTAGGTCGGTAGATGAGGCCGTTGAGTTCTTCTCCGGCAACCTCATCGCCGTGGGCCTGACTACTATTCCTAGGACGTCTGGCCGTTTTGCACGCCGACCACTCCCATGGTGGTCGGCCGAGTGTGAGACGGCCCTCAAACAGAAGCGTTATGCCTACATGCGCTATAAGCGCCGCCCGAACGATTTCACTGTCGCTGAATTTCGTCGGGCTAGGGCTAGGTTCCGGTATATTTCGAAGCACGCCCGCCGCTCTTCTTGGCGGGCATACGTGTCTTCACTTAACGGGAAGACCCCTTTAGCTGAGGTGTGGAAGCGAGTCAAAAGGATTCGGGGCAAGTTCTTGCAGGACCCCCCTCCCGTTCTCCAGGAGAATGGGACCGCAATCTCGGACCCCGCGTCCGTGGCGGAATCCTTAGCGACCGCTTTTTCCGCATTCTCTAGCCGTGATGCTGCTCCGCCAGCATTCAATGCACGTCGTGATGTCGCGGAAGGCCGCCGGCTGGACTTTACCTCCAGAGGCGGAGAACCCTTCAATGACAAGTTTACTGTGAGTGAGTTGCGTTCCGCTCTCGCTTCGTGCGCGGACACCGCCCATGGTCCGGACGATGTCCCGTACGCCATGCTTCGACACCTGGGTGAGCGAGGCATGGCCTTTCTGTTAGATTTGTTCAACAGGATCTGGGTGGAAGGTCTTCTCCCAGACTCCTGGCGAATCGCTACTGTGCTCGCCTTTCGCAAACCGGGGAGAGATCACTATACTCCGACCGGTTTCCGCCCAATCTCTCTAACCTCTTGCGTGTGCAAGTTGATGGAGAAATTGGTAAATGTTAGATTAGCCTTTTTCCTGGACAGCGGAGGCCATCTGTCTTCCGCACAGTGCGGCTTCCGCAAGTTCCACTCCACGTCGGATGCTCTGCTCCTACTGGAAAATGCAGTCTGCGAGGCTTTCCTTCGTAGACAGCACTACGCCACGGTCTTTTTCGATTTGGAGAAGGCCTATGATACCGCATGGCGATACGGTATCATGGAGACTCTCCACACGATGGGGGCGAGGGGACGCCTCCCAATGTTTATATCTGAATTTTTGCGAGATCGTCGATTCCGCGTACGGGTGGGGGAGCTCTCTCCGGCCCAAAGGAGCAGGAAGAGGGTGTCCCGCAGGGAAGTGTCCTCAGTGTCACACTCTTTGCCCTGAGCATCAACGGCATCACCTCGGTGCTGCCGGAAGATGTTCTCGCTACACTCTACGTGGACGACCTTTCGATCTCTTTTGGCGCGGCCCAGATGCCAACTCTGGAGCGTCGACTCCAACAGGCATTGAACCGCGTCTCTCGCTATGCCGAAGCGCACAGGTTTCGGTTTTCTTTGGCCAAGACTAAGGTGGTGCACTTCTGCCGCCATCCACGGCTTCACCCCGACCCAGATTTGTTTCTTAATGGGGTGCGCCTGGATGTGGTTGAGACGCACCGTTTCCTTGGTCTTGTATTCGACCGACGCCTCACCTGGGAGGCTCATATTCGCAGCCTTAGGGTCTCTTGTACCCGCGCCATGGACATTCTCCGTTCCGTGACGTTTAGCGCTTGGGGCGCTGATAGGGCTACTGCCCTACTTTTAAATCGATCCTTTGTTCGTTCCAAGCTCGACTACGGATGCGAGTTTTATGCATCCGCAGCCGAGCGTTTATTGCGGAAGGTGGATTCGATCCACCACACCGGCCTTCGCCTTGCGACCGGTGCCTTCCGCACTTCCCCCATTGAGAGCCTGTTGGTCGATGCTGGGGAGATGCCACTCGCTCTGCGCCGCGTGCAGTGCATCACTCGCCTGTACTCGCGTTCCCGGCGCCTCCCTCAGTCGCCAACAGCTCTCACTGCATCCGCAGCTGATCTCGATGGTGCCTATGCCACCGAGAGACGCCAGTCATACCCTAAGCCCTTTGGGTTTAGGGCCAGGAAACTCCTTCGAGAGGTAGATATAGCTCTCGGGCCGGTGGCGCCCCTGGTTCTGCCCAGGACGCCACCCTGGAGGGTACCACATTTGGCTATTTGTCGCCACGCCTCTGCTCCCAAAGCTTGTACTGCGCCGGGAGTATTGCGTTCGACCTTTTTGGAGCACATATCGTGTCACGCTGGTACCGTGCCAGTGTATACGGATGGCTCCAAGTCCCAAGAGGGGGTCGGCTTCCACGCCGTATCCCCTCTGTTTGAAGTCAGCGGGGCTCTACCAGGCGCTGCGTCTGTCTTCACGGCCGAGCTGGTGGCAATACACCACTCGGTACGGGAGATTACGCGACGTGCCCGGTTCGGAGACCGGATTGTGATCTATAGCGACTCACAAAGCGCCCTGAGTGCTCTCGGGGCATTGGAATCTCCGCATCCCCTGGTTCGCGATATCCGTGACGCCACGGTTTTGGCGAGCCGGGCAGATGTCGAGATTGTCTTCTGCTGGGTTCCTGGACATGTAGGAATCGCGGGGAATGAGCGCGCCAAAGAGTCCGCGAGGACTCTGCGACCGGACCAGCGTTTCGCTCTTCCTCACACCGACTACATGGCAGGAATACGGGCAGCTCTTCGGACTGCTTGGCAAAGAAGATGGGAGACGGTCGAAGGGAACCTAAAGTTGCGTGCCATTGCGCCGCGACTGTTCCCATGGACCTATCCCCCAATGCCGCGGCGGCTTCAGGTTGCTTTCTGTCGTCTCCGAATCGGACACACTCGTGTGACGCATCGCTATCTGATGGAGCGCTCGCCTGCGCCCTATTGCAACGACTGCGTCGTCCCCCAGACTGTTCGGCACATTCTTGTCGAATGTCCCAGTCTGGGTGATCTTCGCGCACGATACCTGCCCCAGTACCGGGATGGGCGGGGTCGCTACCGCCTGTCCCTTGTGCTCGGGACAGATTCGTGCACATTGACTTGTGGACTTATTGACTTCTTGGGAGAGGCCGGCCTTCTCCCTATTATTTAAGCAAGGTTTGTTTGTTGTTGTTTTTTTTGCATTTGTTTTTTTTTTGTTTTTTCTTTGTTTTTTCCTTTAGTTGCATGCTCCTGCGCCGGGGGGACCTCTCCCCGACGCACCAGCTTGCTTCCTTTCCCCCTTTTTGGGTGTTTTTTTTTTTGTTTGTTTTTTTTCTCTTTAATTTATTTTAAAGTAGCCTAGAACTAGGCCAGTTTTAATACGGCGACTAATGCCCAAGTAGGCAGTCGCCAGATGAGCTCATAAAAAAAAAAAAAAAATTACATTCTTTCAAAATTCTAGGAAAGACCTCATCAGGACCGGGTGCTTTACTACTTTTGATTTTATCAATTTCCTTTGTCACTATCTCCTTTGTGATCAAGCTATCCTTTAATTTCTCTTCATCATTACCCTGAAAGATCATTGACACCTCGGGTATATTTATAGTATCCTCCTGTGTAAGTACTTAGAGAAAAAAGTCATTTAGCATTCCAGCCATTGAGTCCCTATCACTCACTAATTGTCCATTGGAATCTATAAGTGGGCCTATTTTATCTCTAACCTTAGTTTTGTATAATTGATAAAAACTTTTAGGATCTTCCTTTGCCCTATTTGCCACTTTAATTTCATAATTTCTCCTTGTATTGCGAAAGGTGGACTCGATCCACTACATTATTCGCCTATATGCTCGAGCCTGGCACCTCCCTCAGTCACCAACAGCTCTCACTGCATCTGCAGCTGATTTTGACGGTGCCTTTGTCATTGAGATGCCAGTCATACCCTAAGTCCTTTGGGTTTAGGGCTAGCAAACTCCTTTGAGAGCTAGGTATAGCTCTCGGGCTTGTTCTGCCCAGGATGCCACACTAGAGGGTACCATCTTTGGTTATTTGTGGCCACGCCTCTGCTCCCAAAGCTTCTACAGTGCTGAGAGTATTGCATACAACCTTTTTGGAGCATACCTCAGTGCCTGCTGGAACCGTTCCAGTGTATACGGATGGCTCCAATTCCAAAGAGGGGGTCAGCTTCCAGGCTGTATCTCCTTTGTTTGAATTCAGCAGGGCTCTGCCAGGCGCGGTGTGTCTTCAAGGGCAAGCTAGTGGCAATACACCACTCGGTATGGGAGATTACACAATGTATCCAGTTCGGAGACCAGATTGTGATTTATAGTGACTCACAAAGTGACCTGAGTGCTCTCGGGGCATTGGAATCTCCGCATCCCCTGGTTTGCGATATTCGTGGTCACAGTTTTGGCAAGCCAGGCGGATGTCCAAATCATCTCCTGCTGCGTTCCATGCAGGGATGAGTGCGCCAAAGAGTCTGCGAGGACTGGGTGACTGAACTAGCGTTTCGCTCTTTCTGACACCGACTACATGGCAGGAATTCAGGCTGCTTGGGAAATAAGATGAAAGATTATTGGGGTAATTTAAAGTTGTATGCCATTGCGACTGTTCACATGGCTCTCTCCCCAATGCTGCAAAGGCTTGCTTTCTGTCATCTCTGAATTGGACACACTCGCGAGATGCACCGCCATTTGATGGAGCGCTTGCCTGCGCCCTACTGTGAAGACTGCGTTGTCTCCTAGTCTGGGTGACTTTTGCGTGCGTTACCAGGCAGGGTAGCTACCGCCTGTTCCTTGTACTGGGGACGAGTTTGTGCACATTGACTTTTTGGAGGAAGCTGGCCTTCTCCCCATTATTTAACTTTTCTGCCGTTTTTGTAGTTTGCATATTTCTGTGCCGTGGGGAGGCAGACCTCACCCTGATGCTTGAGCTTGCTTCCTGCCTCTTGCCTGCTTCCTCTTTTTATTTTATTGTTGTTTTTTATTTTGTGTTGATATTTTAAAGTAGCCTAGTACTAGGCAATGGTGAGTACGGCAACTTATGCTTAAGTAGGCAGTCACCAGATGGGCTCTTACAATTAAAAAAAAAACATGTTGGAATGAGTTGTGGATTGATGGGAGATGGTGTGGAGATGTGAAAGGTATGTTTCCGTGAGAGAAAAAAATTGCAGTGTGGCTTGATTGCTAGCTATTTTTTAAAATAAAGATCTCTCCAGCATTAAATAGTAAGTTTAGTTTATATGTCTTTGCATTCAACCCTAATGCTAGGCTTTGGAATTGCTAATACTAATATGTTATTAAAAAATAGCTGAGATGGAACTCTCCACAATTAGAGAGGGGTATGGGGGGATAAAGCCCCCCATTTCAAAATATTTATCTTAGGGTTTGAATTCACGGCAGTTGCTAGGTGCTCCAGTGTTTAGTATTTTTATGCATTGCTCTGCCCTGAAGGGGCCCCTGACAGATGTAGGAATGATGTGTTAGGTTAGGTTGTATTAAAAAAATGTAATGGAGTTTTCCATGCCTAACTGAAGCCATAAATGACGACTACAATGCCTAAAAACACCATTAGTACTGTTTTTAATGCTAAAAACACTAGGTTTTCTGAAGTTTCACCAAGAATCTTTTATTTTAAGGGTACTTTTTATTTTATTTTCTATTCAGGTGATATTGTTTCTAGCTCAGTTATAATTTAACTATAATAGAATGTATAAAATGCATGATTTTAATTTTTTCAATGTGATCCATTAGTAGGTTGAGTCATGGTTCTACTTACATGTTCATCTTTAATTACTGAATCACTGTTGAAGATAATGATATAGTAGATACCTTAGGTAACTTGGACCACATACATCCACTTTGTTTGGTGGACAATTAAAATGGTCTGGGCTATAAACCTCACTAGGCTAATTAAATTAATTTAAATAAAAAAAGAGCCGGAGCTAGGGTCAATATCCAATAAAATTATGGTATTTTTTTTCTGGTTCCACATCTCTGCTCTTTCAATAATATGAAGCATTACATGCTTTAGTAGCCAAAAATGCATGTGCCACTCTTAATCCAAATTTCTGAGAGGCTTTGGAAGCTCTATAAAGAACTTGTGCAGGTTGAAATTGACCAGGAGATTGTGGTGTGAATAATTGGAATATCAGCTTTGCCCCAATAACTACAGCCCATGTGATCATCTCCCTGTGTCCGTTCTCTGGTGCATAAGGCTGTACTGCTTGTGGGTGGAATTTCTGCCTTGTTGACTATTTTTATTAATTTCAAAATGGTTGGTATTAATCACTACTCATGAATTTTCAGATAATTTTAGCCATGGTTCGAACCAAAGCTGATGCTGGGTCTGCCAAAGTGTGTGCTGCAAAGGCTCCAAGAAAAGTATTATCTTCAGGAGCTAGAAGTAGCAGCAGCAGTAGTAATAGTACATCCTCGCCCAGCAGATCAGGATCTTCAAAAGATCGGTTAGTTGTCTGCACTGAAAAATTTTAGTGTGTTATTATTAATCCCTGCGAGGGAATTAGTTTGTATTTTGTAGTCGTCTTTGTATTGGTTAGGTTTGAATGACTGACTATTTAAAATAAATAATAGAATATTAGGCTGCTGTTTAACTTCATGCAAAACCAGTCCACTTAAACAAAGGTTTACAAAAACTAGCAAAGTAAATAAAGTGTCAGGAATAATTAGATTGCATCATTAAGTATTAAATATTTATGCATATGAAATAACATAATTATATAGATAACAAAAGCCACATGGACCTATCAATGCTCATCTGAGCCAAACAAGTAGCCACTGTACTCAGCCTCTAGTATCCTTTTATAAATGCAATCTGTTAAAATTACCACCTCAAACTATAATATGAAGGGTTTATGATGAAATATTTGAGGTACTCAATGATAATCTTGCTTCAATTATACAGAACAGAATTTGAACATTTTAACTTATGGTAGTTCTAATTCACGGGAGGCGCTAAATCCCATTAATGTAGATTGTGAAATAATTAAAAATTTTAGAATTGAGTTAAATACTAACCTATGGGAAGGATGACATTCATTCTAGGTTACTTAAGGAAAATATGCCTACACTAGATTTTGGAGATGTGTCAAATGATTTGAAAATAACCAATGTAGTGCCCATTTTTAAGAAGGACACTAAAGAAGATCAAAATAACTTTAGACCAGTTTAATTTCTCTAGTTTGCAAAATTCCTGGAGGTAGTTAACCCCTTCCACACAACCCTATTGTTGGCATCATATCATGCCTCGTTATAAATTGCGATGATGCCAGTTTTGGTGTCATGACTTCTACTTTTCCTATTAGAATGTAAATATATTGTAATGCTCATAAGAGGATTCTCTGATGTATTTGCAATGATGTAACATCATAAGTGGGCGTTATCACGATAACGATATTGGGTTATCGGCTATCCAATAAGAAACTAAGAAATGGTATTCAAATATTCTTAGTATTGTATTATAAAATAATGCTATCGGAGGATAAATTTATTGCCAGTTATCGTTATCGATTTATCGGTTATTGTGATACATTTTTTCGTTAACGTGCCCAACTATGTGTAACATCAATTAATCCAGAAAGATATGCCATTCACAATAAGTGAGGGTCTTCTGTTCGAGGAGGGCCCCCACGTCTCCTCCGAGCTAGGCTTGGAGGGCATATTCCTTCAATGGAATTGCCGTGGACTCCGGGCCAACTGGGAGGAGCTGCGGAGGCTCGTCTCGTCCTGTTCCCCTTTAGCTATCTTTTTGCAGGAGACCATGCTAGGCGCGTGTCCCCTGCCCTCCCTCCCGGGGTATAAGGGTCTTGCAACCCCACCACCACAGGATGGCCGGGCTTGGGGATGAGCAGTTTACACCCGGCATGATTTCTCTGTTCTTCCTTTCTCTTTAAATACCTCCTTTCAGGCAGCTGCACCTGGATAGGAAGTATACTATCATTTCTGTGTACATTCCACTGTCAGCTGAATTCGACGCGGGGGACTTCCGCCGCGTCGTGGCACAGTTGCCGAGGCCCTTTCTCTTGCTTGGAGATCTGAACGGCAGGCATCCTCTCTGGGGAGATTGCTCAATAAATCCCAGGGGACAAGTCCTTGTCGATCTAATCAAAGAGCTTGAGATAGGTGTCAAACGTAGATGAGTACGCATCACTGTCCGAGAACCGCTTCATTTTCTTGCCTTGATCTATCTTTGTGCTCTTCGGATGCACCTCCTGATTTTGATTGGGGGGTGGTCGATGACCTCCATGGTAGTGATCACTTTCCCATTCAAATATCATTTTCAGGGGAACTGCCGCCTGAGAGCCAACCTCGGTGGTGCTTGGCGTGAGCGCGGTGGCCTGCATTTCAGGAAATGACTGAATTCTCTATCTCAGTCGAGGAGTTTAGGTCGGTAGATGAGGCCGTTGAGTTCTTCTCCGGCAACCTCATCGCCGTGGGCCTGACTACTATTCCTAAGACGTCTGGCCGTTTTGCACGCCGACCACTCCCATGGTGGTCGGCTGAGTGTGAGACGGCCCTCAAACAGAAGCGTTATGCCTACATGCACTATAAGCGCCACCCGAACGATTTCACTGTCGCTGAATTTCGTCCGGCTAGGGCTAGGTTCCGGTATATTTCGAAGCACGCCCGCCGCTCTTCTTGGCGGGCATACGTGTCTTCACTTAACGGGAAGACCCCTTTAGCTGAGGTGTGGAAGCGAGTCAAAAGGATTCGGGGCAAGTTCTCGCAGGACCCCCCTCCCGTTCTCCAGGAGAATGGGACCGTAATCTCGGACCCCGCGTCCGTGGCGGAATCCTTAGCGACCACTTTTTCCGCATTCTCTAGCCGTGATGCTGCTCCGCCAGCATTCAATGCACGTCGTGATGTCGCGGAAGGCCGCCGGCTGGACTTTATTTACCTCCAGAGGCGGAGAACCCTTCAACGACAAGTTTACTGTGAGTGAGTTGCGCTCCGCCCTCGCTTCGTGCGTGGACACCGCCCATGGTCCGGACGATGTCCCGTACGCCATGCTTCGACACCTGGGTGAGCGAGGCATGGCCTTTCTGTTAGATTTGTTCAACAGGATCTGGGTGGAAGGTCTTCTCCCAGACTCCTGGCGAATCGCTACTGTGCTCGCCTTTCGCAAACCGGGGAGAGATCACTCTACTCCGACCGGTTTCCGCCCAATCTCTCTAACCTCTTGCGTGTGCAAGTTGATGGAGAAATTGGTAAATGTTAGATTAGCCTTTTTCCTGAACAGCGGAGGCCATCTGTCTTCCGCACAGTGCGGCTTCCGCAAGTTCCACTCCACGTCGGATGCTCTGCTCCGACTGGAAAATGCCGTCTGCGAGGCTTTCCTTCGTAGACAGCACTACGCCACGGTCTTTTTCGATCTGGAGAAGGCCTATGATACCGCATGGCGATACGGTATCATGGAGACTCTCCACACGATGGGGGCGAGGGGACGCCTCCCAATGTTTATATCTGAATTTTTGCGAGATCGTCGATTCCGCGTACGGGTGGGGGGAGCTCTCTCCGGCCCAAAGGAGCAGGAAGAGGGTGTCCCGCAGGGAAGTGTCCTCAGTGTCACACTCTTTGCCCTGAGCATCAACGGCATCACCTCGGTGCTGCCGGAAGATGTTCTCGCTACGCTCTACGTGGACGACCTTTCGATCTCTTTTGGCGCGGCCCAGATGCCAACTCTGGAGCGTCGACTCCAACAGGCATTGAACCGCGTCTCTCGCTATGCCGAAGCGCACAGGTTTCGGTTTTCTTTGGCCAAGACTAAGGTGGTGCACTTCTGCCGCCATCCACGGCTTCACCCCGACCCAGATTTGTTTCTTAATGGGGTGCGCCTGGATGTGGTTGAGTCGCACCGTTTCCTTGGTCTTGTATTCGACCGACGCCTCACCTGGGAGGCTCATATTCGCAGCCTTAAGGTCTCTTGTACCCGCGCCATGGACATTCTCCGTTCCGTGACGTTCAGCGCTTGGGGCGCTGATAGGGCTACCGCCCTCCTTTTTTATCGATCCTTTGTTCGTTCCAAGCTCGACTACGGATGCGAGTTTTATGCATCCGCAGCCGAGCGTTTATTGCGGAAGGTGGATTCGATCCACCACACCGGCCTTCGCCTTGCGACCGGTGCCTTCCGCACTTCCCCCATTGAGAGCCTGTTGGTCGATGCTGGGGGGATGCCACTCGCTCTGCGCCGCGTGCAGTGCATCACTCGCCTGTACGCGCGAGCCCGGCGCCTCCCTCATTCGCCAACAGCTCTCACTGCATCCGCAGCTGATCTCGATGGTGCCTATGCCGCCGAGAGACGCCAGTCATACCCTAAGCCCTTTGGGTTTAGGGCCAGGAAACTCCTTCGAGAGGTAGATATAGCTCTCGGGCCGGTGGCGCCCCTGGTTCTGCCCAGGACGCCACCCTGGAGGGTACCACATTTGGCTATTTGTCGCCACGCCTCTGCTCCCAAAGCTTGTACTGCGCCGGGAGTATTGCGTTCGACCTTTTTGGAGCACACATCGTGTCACGCTGGTACCGTGCCAGTGTATACGGATGGCTCCAAGTCCCAAGAGGGGGTCGGCTTCCACGCCGTATCCCCTCTGTTTGAAGTCAGCGGGGCTCTACCAGGCGCTGCGTCTGTCTTCACGGCCGAGCTGGTGGCAATACGCCACTCGGTACGGGAGATTACGCGACGTGTCCGGTTCGGAGACCGGATTGTGATCTATAGCGACTCACAAAGCGCCCTGAGTGCTCTCGGGGCATTGGAATCTCCGCATCCCCTGGTTCGCGATATCCGTGACGCCACGGTTTTGGCGAGCCGGGCAGATGTCGAGATTATCTTCTGCTGGGTTCCTGGACATGTAGGAATTGCGGGGAATGAGCGCGCCAAAGAGTTCGCCAGGACTCTGCGACCGGACCAGCGTTTCGCTCTTCCTCACACCGACTACATGGCAGGAATACGGGCAGCTCTTCGGACTGCTTGGCAAAGAAGATGGGAGACGGTCGAAGGGAACCTAAAGTTGCGTGCCATTGCGCCGCGACTGTTCCCATGGACCTATCCCCCAATGCCGCGGCGGCTTCAGGTTGCTTTCTGTCGTCTCCGAATCGGGCACACTCGTGTGACGTATCGCTATTTGATGGAGCGCTTGCCTGCGCCCTATTGCAACGACTGCGTCGTCCCCCAGACTGTTCGGCACATTCTTGTCGAATGTCCCAGTCTGGGTGATCTTCGCGCACGATACCTGTCCCAGTACCGGGATGGGCGGGGTCGCTACCGCCTGTCCCTTGTGCTCGGGACAGATTCGTGCACATTGACTTGTGTACTTGTTGACTTCTTGGGGGAGGCCGGCCTTCTCCCTATTATTTAAGCAAGGTTTGTTTGTTTTTTGTTTTTTTTGTTGTTTTTTTTCTCCTTTAGTTGCACGCTCCTGCGCCAGGGGGACCTCTCCCCGACGCACCAGCTTGCTTCCTTTCCCCCTTTTGGGGTGTTTTTTTTTTCTCTCTTTAATTTTATTTTAAAGTAGCCTAGAACTAGGCCAGTTTTAATACGGCGACTAATGCCCAAGTAGGCAGTCGCCAGATGAGCTCTTAAAAAAAAAAAAAAAAAAATCCTGTCCTTTGTACTCGGGACGAGTGCGTGCACATTGACTGGTGGACTTGTTGACTTTTTGGGGGGAGGCCGGCCTTCTCCCTTTCATTTAACTAGGTTTAGTTGTTGTTTTTGCCCTTTGGGTTAAAGCAAGGAAACTCCTTCGAGAGCTCGGTATAGCTATCGGGCCTGTGGCGCGTCAGTTAAGGTGGCACCTCGCTATACAACCATGAATTTCGTTAAAGGGGTGGTTTACGAGTATGTCAGAAAACTTGGACTACTCTAGAAGATATCACCCAAGAGCTTGCCGACCAAGGAGTGGTCAAAGTCAAATGGGTGGGCCTTAACCCACCCTTATTCTTCGTCACATTCGATCGTGAGTAGCACCCTGATTCCTATCGATACGCCGTCAAGACATTTGTGCCATTGCCACCTCGGAAATATGAGTCATTCGTGTAAACGTTGTCGGGTTTACCCGGTCTGTGTTAATTGGCCCTAGGTCGTACACGATAAGTCCTTATCGTGTATGGCTGTGTCTCAATTCTAGAGGGCCGCATCCTGCTTCTTCGAAACAACCTGGCGTATATCTCCTGAAGGAGGTCCTCGTCGTTCAGGTTGGAGAAAGACTGAAGCTAAGCGCTAGGTCCTGTTGCGCCCTATACCTACAAAGATGAGCATGCACCTTGTTCCTTCAGAGTCGGAGAACCCTTAAACAACAGGGTTCCGCTCTTACTTCGTGCACGGACACCGCCCCTGGCCTCATCTCCAGTTTCTTGGTGAGCGAAGGTATCCTCGCAGACTCGTGATGGCTACTCTGCTTGGTTTTCGCAAACTGACGAGGGATCACTAACCTAGTTCTTTCGTCCACTTTCTCTAACCAGTGTGTGCAAGTTGCTAGAAATCGCTAAGCAATCCTGAAACGCTGCAGGAGTACTCATAGGCAAACCTAGGAATCCACTATCCTGAAACCAAGGTGATGGAAACTCCATAATTAATGGGGGAGAGAGAGGGAGTGTTTTCTATGTTAGTATTTGCTCATGCCCAAGTGTCAAGTGAATTGGAAATGTTGATAGAAATGTGTGTGGTATTACTATTTTAACAAATGCAAGTTTCTGAGGTACATTGTAAAGGATCTCTGTACAATTTAACCTGATCGCGGCCACAAGTTTTTAAATGGTAGGAGTGTCTGGGACGATCAGAGGGTTAGTGATTGCGAAAAGTTCGGTTCTGTATTGTCAGGCAGTTACATAAGTGGGCTAGTGCCAGCTTTGTTCCTAAAATGAAATTTCCTACATACCCATTTTCAATTTAGTCGCTCCCTTTAAAACGAATGGACCATTCAACTTCCTTTTCTTTGCCTGCCAGTGTGCCCCTCCCTTTTCCTGTCAATTTCTCAATCTATTTGATTGCTTCAAGTAACTGTTTTCAGAATGGTACCCTCCTTGGTCCAATGCTCTATGCTCTTCCAAAGGCGTGCTTACTTTACTTGAAGGCCACCACGCGCCGGTCTAAATAGGAGATATTGTGTGTATCTTTGTCTGGTTGTTTGGCTTCTACTGACCCAATAGCTTAATTAATATGGTTAATCGAAATTTAATAAAGGGGGGGGGGCGTCTAATTGCCTACCAGGAACTAGTTTGTAGGTATCCCGCCCCTAAATTTTGCTTACTGCGATGCTTTGTATGTGAAAGGTAAATAATGTGACCGAGTGTGAAATGGCTGAATGAGAAGATATATGATGATAGGGTGTGCTTGACAAAGGGGGTTGGGTAAGGAGTTACTAGTAGCCCTGATGCGCACCGACCTGAGGAACAGTAACTTGAAGCTAACCGAGGTCATTTAATTTCAGGTACTCGGGTGGTAATTCATATAATCCTCAACCAACCCCTACTTGGCAGAAAGGCATATCAACCTTCTTCAAGACACAAGAAGCCCCGAAGGAAAGTGCTAACAGTTCCCAAGTTTTAGATTCCCCTCCCGCCGGGACTTCAGCCCAAGTTCAGCAACCAAGCACAATTAACGACACGAATTCCGATACCAGTGAGGGTGAAACGTCTTGAATATATGATGACCACGCAAAACATTTTTTTTATGTAAACACTTTCAGTGAACTTAAACCACCCCAAGGATGTTGGTATGTAAAAAAAAACAAAAAAAACTAAAAGATGGCTCAAGTTTTAATGGGTATAAATGTGCCGTTCTGGTATTTTAGTCTGAATTGCAAATTTTAGATTGTTTATATTTGTAAAGTTTTTTAGATTTATACAATAAATTGCTTTGAAATACAAAACAAATTAAACTTCCAATCCTAACATTACCTTATATGTTTAGCAGGAATATTGAGACGATTTCATTAACATCCTATGAACCTGTTTTTTTTTTTTTAATTCAAGCCTTTGTCTGCAATATGCCCAATGCATTTGAATTCGTTTCTTTCAGCAGTAGCAATGATGATGATACTAACACTTGGTGAAAGATGAGGATATAAAAAGGGTCCCAAGCACACACTGTCCCGATACATTATAAAGCTGTATTCCTCCTTCAAAGCCTGTCAACAGTGCGTTTGCTGACAGGGTCCCAAATCTGCCAAAGAAAGTTGGGAAACTAAAATTATTTACATTTAGTCATATGTGGTAATTAATAAAAGTGTTATGCTAAACATTCTTCATGGACTTTTAAAAATGAAAGATCTAAAATCGGCTGATATCCGATTATAAACTTAAAAAAAAAATGTCAAGACAATTCAAAGAACTTCTTTAGCCTTGTTAATTAATGTTCAGTGGTTCACCCATATTGACTGCAAATAATGCATACTCCAGTCTGAAAATGATTAAAACTTAAGAATTTTGAGCAATATCCAGTTGGCTATTTTAAGAATGCATATTCAAGGGTAAAGATAGCTACCAAATATCCGTTTGGGTACATTTCATTCCATGTAACTGAATATTCTATTAATGTTAACGTATCTACCCTCTTTCACACGGTGCGGACTTGCTCAAACTAATGACGTTTTAAATCTTACTCCCATGTGAAAGGTTAATTATAAAATCTTTCATTAGTTTGAGCCAGTCTGCGCCATGTGCAAGGCCTTATTGGTAGTAGATTTAGTTTGGGATTGGAGCCTGTCAGGACGACACGTGTGTGAAATTAGAGGTATGGTGTAAACTTACGCACTGGTTTGGACCTAGTTATCGAAAGGTTTCTATAGCCATTGGAAACCACCCTGGAAACGTGGCTATTTACACGTTTTCGCCGAGGTTTAGATGGTTTCCTATGGACAAGACTTCAGTTTCTAGGTTTGGTTATGGTACTATGAACATACTGTGATGAAACATAGTGTTTCGTTGTCTTTTTAGCGAGTTAGTGTGTGGATATTAGAGCGTGAGGCCAAACTACAATGGCATGTTTGTGACAGCTTGCTGCGGGAGGGATCATTTGTGCCCGTTGGTTGACCTGTGAAATATTTAGCGACCCATTTTGTGTAATTTTAAAGTATTGTAATGGGTAGTGAGAGAATTGACACTTCATGATTGAGCTTAAGAGTAAGAATATGGGTATTATTTTTGTACTCGTAGATTTCCTAATATTTTAATATAGTTGAAGATCTGCAAAATTCCTCTTGGGCCATACTTTTGGTGTATGGATATATGCTTTCAGGGAAAGATAACATTTCCAATAAAGCCTGGGATAGCATTTCTGCAGTGAGTCCAAGTGTTAATTTTTGAAGTATTGTATGAGTGTTTCATCAAGTCGAGTCTGAGGCTACTGGATCAGTGCTTGGGTATTGTGTGTTGTTAGGTTTTGTGAGTCGTTAATTTCCAAATGGATAGGTTGTGTAGTAATTGTATTCTTCCCTCACTATGTATTTCTTGCTGTTTATGTTGGCGAAGTCTGATTAGGTTGTGCTCGGGTAGCTGAACTGAACGACTGAAGAGTTTTGAGTTGTTTTATGTAATGGGAAAAGATATTCCAGTTAGGTTTAGTGACGTCAGGGAAAGTATTGAGAAGTTTAGGGGTGGAGTCTTAAAATTCTGTAAAGGCAGTCATGGTCTAGTTCGTCTTTTGGTGAAGAGGGTTAGCATTTCTGTTAGGTCGTGCTGTGTGGAGGGGGATGAAGTGGCAGCGTAGATGTTGGACTGTATAGTATTCCTATAATATATTGAGCAATCTCGGATTACGCCCGAGGATTCCACTGCCTTTAGCCTTTAGTTCTTTTAAATTAGCTGATTGTAATGGCTCATGATAGACTCGAGTAGGGATAAAGGTGGGAAGGTGAACATATTAATGACTAAAATTGATTCAATTTTATATTAAATAGGTCGGGCAAATTAAGTCGCAGTGGCAAATAGGAAAAAAGCTTATAAAATCTTCAAAATAAGGAAGCTACAAAGCCCGATTTGTCTGAAGCGATGAACAATGTGAGGGCGCAATTCTTTCTCATTTGGGAAGGGAAAAGGCAAGAAAGAATGAAACAATTTTAGTTACGATAGTGTTGTTTAGCATTATAGAAACAAATCAAATTTGGATCCATGCATAATGAACACAGCTCACCCGAGTTCTTTGCAATTTTCCTCTTGCTGGTCGGATGGGGGTTCTGAAGCTAAGTTGAACTTAATTTCGCCGTTTCGCTTCAAAAGGTCTTTGAATGCTTTAAATCTTATAGGATTCTCTTCTTCATTGATAGAAATGTCTAAAAATTATAAAGACAATAAAACACTCAAAAGTTATTTCGCCCTCTAAACGCGAACGACTTTAAGTATGTTCTGTTTTTTTTCCTACAAATCTCAGGCTCCTTCACAGGTTAAGGAGGCTATCTTTAGGCTGGTGGCTAAAGCGGTTGATGCCTAGGTAGTGGGTCTCTCACACAAACACAAAATACCCCCTCTCACAAAGAAACCTCAAAATACCTAATTCATACTATAAACCCAGCACTTCTGAACTACCATAAGTGGCTGGATGCGAGTATCGCTGATGCACACAGCATCTTAGAGGGTTCTGAGGATTTATCTTTCCTCGGGGTCTCTGAGTCAAAAAGCTTATAGGATCAGCAATAACAAGGTACAGGGTTCAATCCTAGCTAGAGCGGACACAAAGATCCAGGTTATGTGAGGGAGTTGGATGTGCTGGACCCAACCCTGCGTAGAGGCAAGTTGCTTCTTACACACCATCACGCACATAGACATCAACGCCGCCGTATTTCCTTCCGCGTTCACATGCATAATCAGGCTGTTACACTCTATTATAAAATATAATTACATTTCTTGACTTGTTTTAAGGGAGCAGTTTAGAAGAAATGCCATGCTGTCACAAGAAAGGAAGGAGAGAAATTAAACAAATAATATGCATGTAAGAGGGTGTACCATTGACAAAGTTGAAGTTAATCTTCTGGCCAAGTTCTGGTTTGGGTAAAGATTGTGGGGTTTCCACCGTTTCCGGTTTGAGGTCTAAAAATCCGAAGTAATCCACGAACAAATATTGCACTGTGGAATCCTCAACAAGCAACTGGTCCTCCAATTCCATTCCGTCAATCCCTATTCTCAAAGTTCCATTAAGAACTTCAATCTGTGAATAAAAAAGTAAATGTTGATCTAGGGACTACACGTATACGTACATATTGCTAGATTTTAAGGGGCGAGGTTTAACCCCCCCCCCATAGGGGATAACTAAGTACTTATTTTGTAGCACCCCGTTTCGCTTTAATCAAATCAATTAGCGCGCCACGTCACAAAGCCATTTTCAGATATCACTCAAGATGGAGGAAGTTCAAAGGAGTGGCAAAATATAGCCACAGGTCCTCGCCAGCATTGGGGTTTTCTTTTATTTTTCTTTAATATAAGTGGGTTTGCTCGCAGAATGACACCTGTGTCTTACTCTGAGAAATTGAAGAGGGACGATTGCGCAATTATATCGGTGTCAGAAAGGAAGGCAGAGATTATAATGAAAAGAGCAAGATTAAATATCCAGTGTTCTCAGTGAGGGTAAGAAGAAAAAAAGAAAAGCAGAGACGGCGCGGGATAGAGAACACGGGGCACTTAACGAGCAAATGGGAGACGGTATGCCCGTTAGGAGGTAGGAAGGAGATCGCAGGATATAGGTATTCGTGAATTAGCTTGGGGTGACTTAGGCGGAGGGAGGCCGAAACCCACTTTGTAAGAAGTCTTTTTTTTTTTTTCATTAGATATCATCTGGCGACTGAGGACAAGGGCATGACACTGTAATAATCAATTAAGAACTTATTAGTTGGTAACATATAATAATAATAAAGAGTAGAAACAATAGGCACGAATCCAATCGAGCACAAGTGACAATCGATGGCGAACCGGATTGACCCGGTACCGGGCCAGGTAACGTGCGGGAAGATCACCAAGAATGGGAGATGCATAAAAAATGTACTGAAAAGACAGGAACAACGCCGTCATCACAATAAGGCGCAGGCGAGCGCTCCATCAAATGGCTGTGCGTCCCACGAGTGTATCCAATTCGGAGAAGACAGAAAGTAACCTGAAACCGTCGCGGCATTGTTGAGGAGGTCCGTGGGAACAGTAGAGGCGCAATGGAACGCAAGTTACCATCTCCCATCTTCTCTGACAAGTAGCCCGGAGGGCTGCCTATATTCCTGCCATGTAATTGGTGCGAGGAAGAGCGAAACGCTGGTTTGGTCGCCCACCCAGTCTTCGCGGGCTCTTTGGCGGCCTTATAGGCGCGCTCATTTCCCGCAATTCCTACATGTCCAGGAACCTAGCAGAAGATAATCTGCCCGGCTCGCCAAAACCGTGGCGTAACAGATATTGCGAAGCAGTGGATGCAGAGATTCCAATACCGCGAGAGCACTCACGGAGTTTTGTGAATCGCTATATATCACAATCGGGTCTTCGAACCGGACACGTTGAGTTATCTCCCATACCGGCGGTGTATTTCAACCAGCTCGGCCGTGAAGAAATACACAGCGCCTGGTAGAGTCGCGCTGATTTCAAACAGAGGGGATACGGCGTGAAACCGACTTCCTCTTGGGACTTGGATCGAGTTAACATTCATAAATACACGCTCGGCTGCGGATGCATAAAACTCGGATCCGAAGTCGAGCTTCGAACGAACAAAGGATCGATAAAAAAGTAAGGGTGTAGCCCTATCAGCGCCCCAAACGCTGAACGTCACGGAACGAAGAATATCCATGACACGGGTACAAGAGACCCTAAGGCTGCGAATATGAGCCTTCCAGGTGAGGCGTCGGTCAAATATAAGACCAAGGAAACTGCGAGTCCACCACTAAAAGGCGCATCCCATTTAGAAACAACTCTGGGTCAGGGTGGAGCCGTGGATGGCGGCAGAAGTGCACCACCTTAGTCTTGGCCAAGGAAAACCTAAGCCTGTGCGCTTCAGCATAGCGATAGACGCGGTTCAATGCCTGTTGGAGTCGACTCTCCAGGGTTGGCATGTGGGCCACACCAAAAGAGATCGAAAGGTCGTCTATGTGGTGATGGCGTTGATGCTCAGGGCAAAGAATGTGACACTGAGGACACTTTCCTTTGGGACATCCTCTTCCTGCTCCAATTTGCCGAAGAGAGCTCCCGCCACCCGGATCCGGAATCGATGATCTCGCAAAAAATCAGATATAAAGATTGGGAGGGTCTCCTTGATACCGTATCGCCATGCGGTATCGTAGGCCTTCTCCAGATCGAAAAACACCGTGGCGTAGTGCTGTCTACGAAGGAAGGCCTCGCAGACGGCATTTTTCAGTCGGAGCAGAGCATCCGACGTGGAGTGGAACTTGCGGAAGCCGCACTGTGCAGAAGACAGATGGCCTCCGCTGTCCAGAAAAAAGGCTAATCTAACATTTACCAATTTCTCCATCAACTGGCACACGTAAGAGGTTAGAGAGATTGGGCGTAAACCGTCCGGGGTAGAGTGATCCCTCACGGGTTTGCGAAAGGTGAGCACAGTAGCGATTCGCCAAGAATCTGCGAGTATACCCTCTACCCAGATCCTGTTGAACAAATCTAAGAGAACGGCTATGCCTCGCTCACCTAGGTGTCGAAGCATGGCGTACGGGACATCGTCTGGACGAGAAGCGGTGTCCGCTCACGAAGCGAGAGAGGAACGCAACTCATTCAATGTAAACCTGTCATTGAAGGGTTCTCCGCCTCTGGAGGTAAAGTCCAGTCAGCGGCATTCCGCGACATAACGATGCGCATTGAATGCTGGCGGAGCAACATCCCAGCTAGAGAATACGGAGAAAGCGGTTCTGAAGGATTCTGTCACGGACGCGGTGTCCAACATTGCGGCCCCATTCTCCTGCAGAACGGGAGGGAGGTCCTGCGAGAACTTGCCCCGAAAAATAACGGAACCTAGCCCTAGCTCGACGAAATTCATCGACAGTAGAGTCCTTCGAGGGGCGCTTATATGCATAACGCTTCTATTTGAGGGCCGTCTCACACTCGGCTGACTACCACGGGAGCGGTCGGCGTGCAAAACGGCCAGACGTTCTAGGAATAGTAGTTAGGCCCACGGCGATGATGAAATGACTGAGACAGGAAATCAGTCATTTCCTGAAATAACGACCACTGCGCCCGCGTCAAGCACCACCGGGGCGGGCCATAATGGGGACGTGATCACTATCATGGAGCTCATCGGCCTTTCACCCCCCCCCCTAAAAAAGAAATCAGGCTGTGCATCCGGAAAGCACAAAGATAGATCGAAGCAGGAAAATAAAGCGGTTCTCGGGCGGTGATGCGTAAACTCATTCACAGTTAGGAGACCTATTTCTAGCTCGTCGATCAGGTCGGCAATACTTGACCCCTGGGATAAATGTCTCCCCTTAAAGGGGTGGGTCTACCTTTCAGAGCTCCGAGTAAGAGAAAAGACAGCAATCATGCCACGACGCGGCGGAATGTACAATGAAATAACAGTATACCTCCAATTCAGGTGCAGCTGCACTGCTACTGCGTGAAAAGAGCTATCTAATGCAAAGAGAATAACGGAGACATCATTCCGAGTGTAAAAGGAGCATGCTCTTGACCGGCCCGCATCCCGTGGTGGTGGGGTCGCCAAACCTTTATACCCTGGGAGGGTTTGCAAGGTGCACGCGCCCAGCATGGTCTCCTGCAAAAAATTAGCTAACGGAAAATGGGAGGAGATGAGAGTCCGCAGGAATTCCATTGAAGGAATATGCCCTCCAGGCCTACTTCGGAGATGTGGGGGCCCTCTTCGAAAAGAAGACCCTCAAGGAAATGGCCGTACGCTTCCCGGAGGGGCAGAACTCCGGGCGCTGCTGGCGAGTCTTTTTCTCCCTCCGTTTCAAAACCTTAGGCTTCGGAGGCGAGGGTCCTTGTTTTGGAGGATCCAGTCTCCGAACCATCCAGCCTACCACTGGGTGTGGGCGAAGGAGCCAAACCTCCTTTTGTGGGGCAGCTTTAGGAACCCCGGAAGATTGCCTCACGACCTACTTCAGGGGTGTTGACCGTTTCGCCTTATGGGAAACGGTCACGATGGGGGAAATTGACACACTTGGCCACACATGATTTGGACTTATCGTGCGGCCTTGGAGCCATTTACACAGACTTCGGGTAACCTTGACTTTGAGCGTCTACAGGAGCGATTAGTATTGCCGAAGCGGTGACAGTAGTAGCACCTCCACGCCAGTGGCACGAATGCCTTCACGCAGTAGCGATATCAAACGGCACACACTGACTCAGGGACCTTGTCACAGTCGAACGTGACGAAGACTGTAGTGGTGGATTTTGAGGCCTCTCCCTGTTTTCTGATTATACGTTTGACCTTGACAGTTCCATGGTCGGTCAGCTCCAAGGTGAAGTCATATATGGAATAGTCCACGAGTTCCCTCGCTTAAACTACTCTTTTCACGGAGTTAATGGTAGAGTGCAGCGTCACACTAACCTGCGTGCCATTAAGTGTCCGAAGGGCACTAATCATGGCCTCCTCGGAGGGAATCGACGCATTAGCCAGAAGGCTATCGTCCAAGAAATGGGTCACCTTCGGCTCTCTGCCAATCACGCTAGCTAGCTAAAGCTCTCCTCTGATGGATCATGTTGCTCTTAGCCAATATGCTGCCATCAGTGGAAGGAATACGGAGGAAACGTTTGAATCCAGTGGGCTCGAAAACGTCAAGTAACCTCTGAATGAGGGACCTCGACGTAATTGATGCTCCGCTCTACGGACTTTTGGTCTGAGTCTGGGACTCCCCACCCGGAGGAACACTGTAGCCGGACGTGCCGATCTTGGCTTGGTCGCATACCGAAACGTCAGCCGTGGCTCTCATTGAGGGAGAGGAGCCCAGAGTCTTTTTCATCATTTTTTCTTTTTACGAGAGGAGGGCGGGGTATGAACCCGCCTCTCCCCTCCGCCGGCAGGAGCCCCTAGGCCAGATGAACCGACCTCAGTAAGATCTTTCTTTGAAATGGAGAAGGTCTTGGCTGTCACAGGGGCACCGGCTGGAGGAAGAGATCCCTCCTCTCCTTGTGAGGCTTTGGGTATCCGAGCCGTCTGAGAAGCAACTTGCATAGGGGCGGAAACGGGTTCTGTGCTTGCCACCGAGCCCAGGTTCGAATTCATGGAATTTCCTTTTTTTTTAGGAGCCCATCTGGCGACTGCCTACTTGGGCACAAGTCGCCGTACTCACCACCACAGCCTAGCACTAGGCTACTTTAGAATAACAACAAAAAGAAAAATGGCAACAACAGGAAGCAGGCTCGAGCGTCGGGGGGGAGGTCTACCTCCCCCCGGCGCAGGGACGTGAGACCTACATAGAAAACAAGAAAAACCCCACCTAGTTAAATAAACAGGAGAAGGCCGGCCTCCCCCCAAAAGTCCATACGTCCACCAGTCAATGTGCACGAACTCGTCCCGAGTACAAGGGACAGGCGGTAGCGACCCCGCCCATCCCGGTACCGGGACAGGTAACGTGCGCAGAGATCGTCTAGACTGGAACATTCAATAAGAATGTCTGGGGGACAACGCAGTCTTCACAGTAGGGCGCTGGCGAGCGCTCGACCTCATGGAAGATCCTACCGTCTGAGGCTGGGACACCTAGGGACCATGTCCATCTCAGGGAGCCTCCATGGGCCATCCCCACTCGAGGTTCCTTTTTCACCTTCTAATGCCGGAGAACCGGCATCCGTCGAGGAAGAGAAAGGGGTAGATAGATTGAACCCCTGCAAACTACTGGCCCAGGTTAGTAGGACATTATGGGGCACAGGCGGCCGAGCCCTGCCATCCCTTGCTACCCTAAGTGTCTTGGCCCTATCGAGCGAGCCGCTCCCACCGTGAGTGGTCAATTATGGGCCACCTGCCTGCTTTCTTGGCAGTCCCCTTGGAAAGTAAAGGGAGGATTGCCGCAGGAAAAAGTGACAGAGCTAGGAGAAAGTCCCCTCTCCGGTAGAAGAAATGTGGAGGGTCACCTGAGAGCGCACAGGTGGGGGGACTTCCATTTTTTTTTAAGTGTAGTTGCCCGAAGGCGGCTCCGGTAATGGTAGAGGGAGAGAATTTTTTGTTTTTATGAACTCATCAATGGGCATGGTGACCCTATGTAAATCACGGGATGAACACGCTCATCTCCCCGCGCAATAGCCCACGCTGCGAGAGGTGAACACGGGGTAGGCTAAACCAGCTGCCGCCATTTGAGGCCACTCCTCCCCTCTAGTGACCTGGCAGCCCACCTTAGGCACGCCGTAAAAATCGAGAGATTAAAAGGAGAAAGAGAGGGGATGTTAGGAAGCTGTGGGTGGGGATGAAGCAGGTTGTTAAAAGCCCGCCACCCCATACCAGAGCTTAGGGGTGAGGGAACGTTGTCGCCTACCCCTTCAGCCAGTATAGTTGGGTGAGAGTATTTATTTGTTTTTTTTTTAGGAGTCCATCTGGCGACTACTTACTTGGGCATAAGTCACGTACTCACTACAGCCTACGATTAGGCTATATTCAAAAACAAAACAAATAACACGTAAATAACAAGGATAAAAAGATCATAGTCTAAAAACAAGAGGAAGCGACGGGTGTAGACCCGCCTCCGCCCGACGAAGGAGCATACGACCTACAACAAACAGTCAAATAAAGTGGAGGAGGCGAGCCTCCTCCAAAAAGTCGTATAGTCCGCAAGTCGGTGTGCACGAACCAGTCCTGAGTACAAGGGAAGAGCGGTAGCGACCCCGAAGATCACCCAGACTACGACATTCAACAAGAATGTGCCGAACTGTCTAGGGGACAACGCAATCGAGCACTTCATCAAATGGCGGCGCGTCCCACGAGTGTGTCCAATTCGGAGACAACAGAAAGCAACATGAAGCCGTCGTGCATTGGAAGGTATGGGTGAGAGGAAGCTGATCGGCGTCTACCCTGTGAAATTAGAGTCCGACCAGAGAAAGTTGTGGGAGAGGTTGTAGGGAAAGTGAGGAAGCAGGGTAAGAAGACAGGGTGTCAGAAAGAAGAAGAGGCTAAGATGGGGCCGGATGGGGCACTGTGGCCTGTCAGCACGGTAGCCATGAAGGGAAATCACCGCACCCTTACGGGGGGTACCCCTGCGGGGGACACGGGATGATACAGCTGCTTAAACTTAGACAGACGGTTGAGGGGAGATTCAAAAAGATAGATACAAAAAAAAAAATGTTGTGATGGAACGAGGTGGAAGCACAACAAATTGCCACAGGACCGTTAGATTTCAAGTCAACCTAATGACAGGGCTTCCCTACACAGGGTAGTGCCCTGCGGCGAACAAGATGAGGAGAGTTGGTACAGAAAAGCAGAAAGTAGCTGTTGTGGAAGGAGGAGAGGTAAAGCTGGGGCCAGAGAGGGGGTTGAATCCCGTCAGCGTGGCAGCCAGGAGAACACTTGGCCGTGCCGCTGATGGGGTAAGGTGTGTGAAGTGGGCATCTTTCGATTTGTGGAAATTGGTGGCATCACCAATCCTTTTTCAATCGTTCACGAGGTCCCCCAAGAGGCTAATAAAATTCACATAAAGATCAGAATGACAATCATTGGCAAGCTCGGAGGAGCCAAGGGCAGGTCCTTGTGTTTGTTATTCTGGACGGGGTTGGGTGAGGGGAAAGAAAGAGTGGTATTACTGTTTTGCCATCAACCAGGACTCAGAAAGACAAACCCGTTTGAAGGAGAGGGTGAGTTTATCATGTGAATGCTCGAGAGAGAAAGGAAGGGGGGATGAAGTGGTAGATATTATGTATGATGTGTGCATGGAGGGGGCGTGCTTGGGGAATTCTACCCAGGGTTGAACCCCGAGAGGACGAGATGCTAATACACTACATAGCATCCTCCCATCATTATTTCCCACCCATCTCACTTTGTGGGAAAGTGGTAAATGTTGAAGTCTTCAAGGTAAATTCTCAAAGAGATGAGTAAATAATTGAATTGACGCTTTTAAATTTCTTCAAACTCAAACAAACTCACCTTTCCCGATAGCGATGATGCACAGCTCAAGGATGATTTTCGACTCGAAGATTCGCTATAATTTCTCTTTCGTTCTCCTTTCCTTGAGTTTGCTTTTGAAGGAGGGGGCTTAGCCCCGATTTCTTCTGAGATGCTTCTTTCCTACATAAATAAGTAAGTTCCTTAAGCCAGAAATTCTTATCTTCAGAAAAATGAGGTACCCTCATTTCGAACTCAACTTACTGTAGCAGAGGATGGGGGGCAAAACTAGAAACTTCAAACTTATCAACATTTTAGTATTTCCTCAGTCTTTTATGGGAGACATTCATTATATTGGCTTCATGCATTTGTGGTCATGCGCGTTACTTTTAGCTACTTTTAAAATTCTTCCTAATGACAGAAATTTAAAATTATTGAAGTTTGATGCATTCTTTCAATTTCTTTTATTTCATATAACTTTGTGTCATTCTTTCTAAATCAGCGTACTTAGGTCACTTTAACCCTTGTCTTTGATTATATCTTGTCATTCTTAACCCTCTGGTGCTGATCAGAAGAAACTTGTGAGACTGATAGTACTAAAGAAAAGAGCTATTAGCAAGCTTTTAGTTGCAATGAAAAAAATTTCCCTACATTCTGCATCCGTTTATGTTCTTTTCCTTTGTTAAGGAGAGATGGGGAGGTTCTTCCACAACTCCCTCAGTGGAAGTTTATGTCCATATTTGCGTAAATTTTCCACCCGCAAGGGGGCTCAAATTTGCACTGTTCATTCCGTTCCTTTCGTATTTGCTCCCAGAGGCTCTAAGGGTACGTTCGCAGCGCAACCACTGACTGAGCAAGTGGCAAGAACCGATCAAATTAGATATGGGTGATCCAACAGATGTCCCTCTAAAAAGAATTTTTTTCAGAATAAATAACCAACAGTAGTGACAGATCATCATCGACCACTTTCCAACAGTAGTGACAGATCATCATCAACCACAGGTGATTTCGGCGTGCATCAATCACACTAAACTACCCACCCTTCTCTGCTCTATCAAGCACACAGGCAACAATCATTTTTCCTTTACAAAATTGCCCATTTGTAGTGATGAAATGCTACACAATGGAGTGCTATGTAATGCAGTAGCCCACCCAGTTAAGGTTCAATGTTGGCAAGAAGGCTCCATGCAGATATCATCCACTTCCTCCTTGATCAGATCTTTCTCTTTCAAACACTATTTGCATAATAAAGCCACTTTTTACGCAGTCTTCCAACCCATCATTCACAAGTCTACTCCCATCTATTCTTCTTACATGCTCATATCAACTAAAAATACCCTTTTTCATACCATAAACATCTCTGAGGCAAATTGTACTCACTAGATCGACACTTCACACACCAAGCATCACATAAATGTCCAACTGCACTGCTTTCTCTCAAGATCCCTCCTTCCTCTTCCATAGTTTCATTCTCATATACCAACATTAGTACCAGTACGCTCTCATGCAGCTCCCTAGTAGTCTTTTATTCAATACCTTGTAGTTGCAATATGCTTCATCTCTACCACTATCATTCACAATAGGTCGTAGACACTAAAAATCGCACTGTACAAGGGTAACACCAGATTCTAATATCACACCCTACCTCCACCCCCCAAACTACTACCTTATTCTTTTCTATATTTACTTTTAGCCTCCTCCTCACAAATACCTCATCAAACGCTACAATCAGCATTGTATTCAAATCACTGCGACTTTGTCACTATCACCAGATCATTAGCATATACCAACATAGAACGCATCCCTCGTTTCCATTCGTAAAAAAAATGATGATCATGTATGTATGACGACAGTCTTCATGGCTATAGGCCTTCACAGAGCGACAGTATACCATCTAAGAAAAGATATGAGAAGTAGTGGAAGGTGGGCAGATACAACCGATTGATCATTCCACATTCTCGAAGCAAATATCGCTTAAGTACAATCACCAATACAGCACAGATGACTAAGAGAAGGACTTTGAAAGTGATATGGCATCGAAGGGATAGCCAATGCTGTTCACAGGACAGGAGAGGGGTGGAGGTTTCACGAGCGAAAGGTCGTTGGCAAAGTTCTGAACAGGTTCCAGTGGTCAAAGAGTTAAAGCAGAAGATCTTGAGAAAATGGAATTGCAGCAGTCAAGGCGGCAGGTAATGCAAGCGTGGTCGGTAATCTCGAAGTTATTATGATCAAAGTGAAAGTAGATAGGGCTAAGATTACATGAGTTTTGATAGGGGACTATTGAAGGTGATGTACAGATTTTTTAGCAGTGTCAGAAAATGAAACCTAGGAGTCAACAAAGTTAAAGGGAGAAATAATTTTACAGCAAACAATGTTCAAAGGAGTGCCCACCACCTGAGCGTGTCATAATTGAATTTCAGATAGTTTTACGAGTGTCCCCAAAGTGTCCTCTGCATTGCAATAAGTGACACAAAAAAATTTCAATACACCACCTCCATGATTGAAGAAAATCTTTTCTTATCAAAAAGACCCCTAAACATAAACACAATTCTTAAGCTGGGATGCCCTTTTCACTCTCTACTCCCCCTCCCTCGAAACCATCAGGCACACAACTATTAGCAATTTTTTCTCCAACCACACCAGACAAGGATACAATAAATACATACACACCCACTTTACTTGCATACCACTTCACAAGCAAATGCAACCCACCATACTCTAAAGCACACCTCCAATCCAAAGCCACTCTAGATCACCTAACAAGTTTTTCTGGTCTGTCTGTGACCAGGACACTGTCCTTCCCTAGATTAATAAAAAAACATAGAATACTTCCCCAACTGCAACTGGAAACACTGCCCCTCTCATCGTACCTATCCTGGATCTCCCTCGACCATTTCAGAACCACTCCCGATATGAAAAAGATTTTTTTAAATGGCGCACATGTGGCGACTGCCACCAAGAGCATAAAGCACCCCAATCAATTTTAAATTATTACTAGGCTAGATTAAAAAACAAAACAAAACAATAAAATGGAGGCCAGCATCCTCGACAAAGAAACAGCCCACAGGTATGGGCGCACGAACCCATCCCGAGTAAAAGGGACAAGCGCTAGCGACCCGCTTGTCCCGGTACTGGGACAGGTAACGTGATTGAGAAACAATTCGAAGAAGACAGAAAGCGACCTGGAGTCGCCGAATCATTGTGGAAAGGTCCATGGGATCATTCGCGAAGCGATGGCACGAGACTAAGTTCCCCAAGGTTATCTCCTATCTTCTTTGACATGGAGCCCGGACGGCGGACGTGATTCCTCCATGTAGTCTGAGTGAGGAAGAGCGAAACGCTGGTCTGTTCGCCTAGTCCTCGCGCACTCTTTGGTGTCTTCATTCCACACATGTCCCGGAACCCAGCAGAAGTTAATTTCAACATTTGCCCGGTCGCGGCAACCGTGGCTTGACGGATACCGTGAACCGGGCGATGCTGAGATTCACAGGGCGATTTCTGAATCGCTATAGATCATGATCCGAGCACAACGAATTATTTCCAATACCGAGCGGTATATTAAAACCCGCTCGGCAATGAAAATAAACGCGGCGCCCAGTTGACTTCAATCAGCGGCGATAGAGTGGAAGCCGACCCTCTCCCCCTTCGGATTTGGAGCACAAAGTGTGCTCCATAATGTCAAACGCATAACTTCTGGTGGCCTATCAGCCTCCCAAGTGTTAAAAGTCAGAACAAACAATGTCCCAGGTGAGGAATCAGTCAAAAACAAGACAAAGGAAGCGGACTAGTGCATTACCTTAGCCTTGGTCAAGGAAAGTCGAAACCTGTGCACTTCGGCGTAGCGAGAGATGCGGTTCAATGCCTGTTGGAATCAACGCTCCAGAGTTGACATCTGAGTCGCATTAAAAGAGATTGAAAAGTCAACTAACTAAAGTGTAGCTAGAACATCTTCCAACAACACAGAGGTGTTTCTGTTGGTGCTTTGGACAAAGGGTGTGACGCTGAGGAGAGTTCCCACTTAGACGCCCTCCTCCTGCTCCAATGGTTTGGATAGGCCTCTTCCAACCTATACGCGGTAACGACGATCTCGTAGGAATTCACATATACAAATTGGGGTGGCGTCCACTCGCAACCATCATGTCGAAGGTTTCCATGATATAGTATCGTCATACGGTACAATAACCTTGCGCCAGATCGAAAAATAAGGTAGCATAATGCTGTCTACCAAGGAAGGACTCTCAAACTGCAGTTTTCCATCCTAAACACAACATCCAACCTGGAGTGGAACTTACGGAAGGCGCATTGAGCAGAAGACAGGTGGCCTCCATTGTCCAGGAAAGATGCTAATCTAACATTAACAAATTTCCCCATCAACTAATACTTTCCGCCCTATCAGAGTTCACATCAATGGGTGGGGGTGAGGGGGTTCCTGGGAAAGAGACAGTTTGTTATTCCTACATACCATCCACTGATACCCATTCCTAATTTCATCCATTACACTTTCCAAGTCATTCTAGAACAGGGGTGGGGAACCTTTGGCACGCGTGCCAAATGTGGCACGCCAACGACTTCTACCGGCACGTGAAGCCAAATGCTTAACTTAAGAAAACTAAATAAATGTATCTCCAATTTATTTTATATAGCAATCGCATTGTGTACAACCTGTTATAAATTATGTTATCAGTGAGGCAGCAGCAGAAGTCTCATTGATGGTAAATAAATGAAAAGGTCCACAATTTTTCTTTCTCTAGTTTGGATTTGTTGTTTTCTTCTTGAAATGATAAAGATTCAATTCTCTTTAATATAATATGTATATTTTTAGGTAAAATGACTATCTTTTCCTTGTAATTTTTATGCATCATAAAGGGTTGGGAATGAATAAAAAGAACATCTTTAATTTTATATCCTTTCATTGTGTTTTAGTCAAGTATTGGCACGTGAGAAAATTTTGTAGCAAAGATTTGGCCAATTTTGGCACACCCACTTAAAAAGGTTGCCCACCCCTGTTCTAGAACCTCTTTTTCATCCTCACTTCTATCATTTAAGGTTCATATATTACTACCAGGCAACACTTCACTTTGCAAAATCGAGTTCACTCATGTAATTCTAGAGTGGATCACCATATCCTCTTTACCCCTACCACATTGATTCACACCTGAACGCACTCAAATCATACAAACTTTTCATTTCATTCCCTTTCATGTTTATCTATCATACTACAAATATCTGCAATCTGACTCTTTTAAACATATTTACAACTTCTCCTCTCATATCCCATGCAATGATGTGATTAACCATTATGACCTCTCATAATGCGCTTGTATAAACAAAACTTTCGTGGGTGCAATTCCTGGGCCAGTGGCCCTTATCTAGACTTGTTGACTCTTACGACACTCACCATAAAACAGTGTGGGGAATCTTCCTGCCCCGCACAGGAAAAGACCAGTCAGAAATATTGTAGTGATGTTTACAACGGGGGAGGGGGTCTCTGATAGTCACTAGTCAAAGAATGGGTCATTTTTGTTGTCAGTAGTGGTGATTAACAAATTCTCAGGACACCATTATGAAATGTGATGAAATAGTGATTGAGCCCTTTTCAGTTTGAATGCAGGATAATGCAAAAGGTTATTGGAGAGCTTTGTGTAAATGTGATGAGGACCAACCTTTAGGTTTCAGTAATAACCAGGTCACACTGTCTCCAAGGAATGGGGAAACATTTCAGTGTTTTCTCTAATCTGAAATAGTTATGTAGTGGAGTAACTTTGCAGTCTCAAATATAATTCACGTTATCCTTTTTTCAGGATGTAGCTAAATCAAGTTAAGCATTATTATTATTTGTTCCTTTCCCCTTCATCGAATTCAGTTGTTATGCCACCCTTGGTAATGGCGTATGGCATTATAGGTCCTGACCCAACTGATGGCATCTTTTTTTTCTTATGGCATTGACACATGCCAACATATTGGGCAATGTGGTTATTATGACAGAATAACAATGTGTAGTTAGTGGGTGTAGAGCAGTTATATCGTCTAGTAACGGAGCTCCAGACTCATGTAATGAGTAACAATGAACAATCGATGGGCCCAAAACTGAGATTAAAATAAAATGCCTAAGGTGCAGAGATACTACGAATGGATCATGAAGCCTAGCGAAACTTACTCAATCAGGTTTAACTTCACATGTACCTTGGATTGATTAGTAGTATTGATTACTAATAATTCTATTATTTAGCAATCAAAGAAAATAAAAGCAATTGCTGGAGTAAAGTTAGACTGTCAATCAGCTCAGAATATGAGGCAATCTTTTATTGCTTTTTTGATACATTCATTGAGCCAGTTTATCGATATTAATTAGTCATTGAGCCAGTTTATCGATATTAATCAGTGTGTTGTGTTCGAAGATAGTGTAATCTCCATAATAAAGCCCTCTACCTACCTGAATATAATCCACAATGCAACAGATGATTGATAGTTTCACCTACTTTTCAAGGAGCTCAACTTTCTAGTCCCTGCTGGTCGACAAGTTGGATGTTTACAAGGAAAGAAATCGAGGCACTAAATGATAACAAAATACCATTGTGTGGAGGGATTGAGAGGTAAGAAGATGAAGGAGACAATGAATTGGTGAATATATTCCCATGATTAGAGTTGATCATAATTATTAAATCAATGAACATTTATAGCTGTGTCTGAATACATTGATGCCAAAGGTAAAAGAGTATGTCTACCCGAAACATTACGCATGAGTTGCAGTCGCATTTCATCATCTACGATGATGATATTCTTATTCTCCCACCACAGGGAAAATTACCATGATTATAGTTTGTGCGATTGTATAGAATTATGCTTATGGTAGATAAGTGGCGTGACCTGGTGTAAGCATTTTCTTATACAATAAAGTAATTAAAAGTAAAAACAGTGAAATTATTATTGGTGACTACAGGTGCAAGTAAAAAAAATGAGCAATAAACATTATAAAACCTTTTTGGTGCAATAGATACCTGTACAACTATTTAGTGCTTACAACCTGGAAGATATAACTACCTCATCATTTTCCCCCACAGGTTCTTCACTCAAAGGCGAAACTAAAGTGAAGATAGAAAGAGGGAGGCAATGAATTGATGAATATATTCCCATAATTAGAGTTGATCATCAAATTTAAATCAGAGAGTAACATTTCACTACTAACTCAAGGACTGAGTCAGAAATAAGCGTATCTCCATTATAGCATATCCAGATTAATCAAGTGTTAATTAGCCTTATATATTCATCAAGTACCAGATGGAAAAATATTAGCATACATTTTCAATTTATATCACTGACTTAAATTATTTACGTTACCCACACATTGACCTATTTATTTCTCTGGGATAAACAGAATCTAGGGATGGTAAATAGAGGATACTGCCTTTAACGAAGTCAATTGACTCTTCCTCTATCATTTAAAATACTATCATACAAGCGTCGCCCAGTAAGTAGCTGATCCAAAAATTCTCACAATATCTATGTATAAAACTTCTTTCTTCATCCCTCAAATGACTGTGATCCTTTCTTATCCCAATATCATATTGTAGAAATTATTTATTTATACTCAGCCAACTAAGGCCTATAATTTTGAGATGCAACATCATCACACTTTTCCTAGTTACTACTTACATATTTATCTCTCTTTTTTCCAAATTAAAATCCATACTATACCCCTCATTAACAAAATACTAACTTACACAACAGATACCCACAGGCAATCTCCCTCACCTATTTTTCGTCCCAATATGCCTCCATGCAACCTAAATATTACACCTTGAAGCTAACACCCAAATTATAGATGGGGAGCTTGAGTTCTACATTATTATTACCAGGTAGGATCATAGCTTAACAAAATGGGAACACCTTCCCATCTGAGCTAAGCCAATCAACATTGAGTGTAATTATATAGTCAGCAGATGGCGTCCCCAATTGGGCTGAGTTTGCAGCAGTTGCCATATGCTGGGTGACCAGGGGTTCAGATTACACATTAAACTTTAGGTCTTGCCTAAATGATTAAAAGGCATTAAATGGAGATAAAAAAAACATCAGGCTCAAGTCCTCACTGTAACAGAACCCCCCTCAAAATCTTTCATAATTTTCTTTAGGTCTTCCATAAAGAAACAACTGTTACCATTACATTGCCAAACACCCAGTTCATCTTAAAATATCAATGGTGCTCAGCATCAGTTTTGACACATGGCAAAATTCAGACAATTCATACCAAGCAACAAATCATACAAACACAAAAATGAATATACTTCAAGTACTCACACACACTCGATTCAAGCCAGCCAAAGAATCCATTACACACACACCTAGAAGCAGTTAGTCTGCTTCAAACTCACTTGAGATTTGGAAAGGAGGCAGATGAAGTGAAAAGTCCATCTCTAAGATATAAAACCGGAGGTCCTCCTGCAGGCATTGGGGCCAGGAAGGCATGCCATTCCTCCAGGTTTCAGTTGTAGCAGAGGCATTATACCACTACTATCTATTCACGCCCTTATGGGGGACTGAGGCTGGGGGTGTGTGCCTGTTCTCCAGGTGCACTGAATATCAAGCTACAAAGGGGTGCTTGACATTGGACCAATCAGAAATCAAGAAGGGCGAAAGGATAAGAGGGGCACCAGTTTCTTTTGGCAGTGGTCATGGTGGTACAGTTACCCGGAATGCTTAAACCTTCCTTCGTGTGTTGGGGTCAGGAGGGTGTTTAAGCCTCCAAGCAACAGCCACAGTCCAGGCGCCCATGCTGCGGCTGACGCTCCAGAGGAGAGATGTCGGAAGGTGTTGGGAGAGAAAGGGGCGAGTCTCGGAGGATTAAACCCAGGGTCATAAACTCAGTTCGAGACTACTTGGATCATTGGGGCTGGTAGGGAATGCTGTTCCTCCAAATGAGAGATGTAAGTCTACACTGAGTAGCCCTTTTGGGGCTGAAAAGGTAGAGGGCAGACATATTCAAAAGGGTGCATAAAAGGAGAGGGGGAATGCACCAGCTTGCCTACCCAGAACTGGCCAAAGAGTACATTCAGTGATCCCTGCTTTCCTGGCGTTTGTTGGGACGGGACGGCATGCAAGTATTCCAGGTGCTTGCTGATACTCCCATGTGAGTAAAAAAGGTGAAAGTGGATTGTACTGTAAGTGGCGAAAGAAGGGTAAAAGGAAGATGTCTAGAAGTAAAAAAAACCCATCAGTTTCTATCTAGTTTGAGATTGCTGCGTGGCACTATGGCCAGGAGGGCATGGCGCTCCTCCAGATGCCAAGTGTAAGTTTATACGGTGCACCTCATTGCGGGGTAAAAACACCAACAACAAAACTGGTGACAGGTCTTCATTCTGAACTAATTTAACCTTCATCCTGTTACAAAGCACTGACAATCCAACTTACCTGAAGAGGTGCTTGAATGTCCCGACGACGATGGAGAAGATTCCTCAAAATAGGTATCAGATCTCGCCGAAGATGTGCTATCTCCATTATTTTCCTCTTGTACCTCCTTTTCACTACTGTCCTCACTTGAATGATCATACCCATCCGAGAGGCCGTCACCTTCTCTCCCATGGCGCCATTTTGAAGAGAACAATTTTGTGCCCTTGATTGTCATTATTTTCTGCAGAGACCAATGTCTATTAAAACGGCACCAGAAGCAGCATACACTTGATATCCAAAGACTGCGTCACTAAGTGCCCAATGACATAAAATGGAGGAGCTCTAGTTATAGCCTATTAGACACAGGGTTTGGATTTCTAACGTCTTTTCCAGGCTCACTGTGTGTGTGATTGGACAGAAAACTTCAGTGTGTGTGTGTGTGGGGGGGGGGGGTACTGGCCGTTTATTGGTAAGCACGCTGTACCTACTCCCACGAAAGTAGTTAGATTCTATACACATCATCACGCACAGAGCCAATCACTAATTCTTTTTAAAAAGTTTATCTGGGCGACTGTCTGCATGAGAATAAGTCATCACCTTACTCAAGTTAGCATAAGAATTAGGCGAAAAAAAAGAAAAAGAAAACAACAAAAGAAGCCCCCCCCCCCCAAAAAAAAGCACCCAGCACCAAACAAAATCAAGAGTGAACGCAGATGTCTCAAGCACTCGAGACAAGCGGTAGCGACCGGCTCGACCCGGTACTGGGATAGGTAACGTGCGCGAATATCACCCAGACTGGGACATTCAACAAGAATGTGGCGAACAGTCTGGGGACAACGGAGTCGGCGTAATATAGTGCAGACAAGCGCTCCATCAAATGGCAATGCGTCCCGCGAGTATGCTCAATTCAAGAAAGAAAAAGCGAAGTGAAGCCGCCGAGGCATGAGATGGGAGAGGGTGGGTTTGGTCCACGGGAGCAATCACAGCGTAATGGCACGGCAACCTGATACCTGCTATGTAGTCTGTGAAAGGTAGAGCGAAACATTTATCAGGTCACCCAGTCAAAAGCGCACTCTGCCGCCCTCATTCCAAGCAAACCCTACAAGTCTAGGAATCCAGCAGAAGATAATCTCACCATTCGCCCGGCTCATGGCAACCGTGGATGTCACAGATATCCCAAATCAAAGGGGACAGAAATTATAATTCCACGAGAGCACTCAGGATATTTGTGAGCCGCTTTACATGTAGATCACAATCCCAGTCTAAACCGACGGCAACGCGTTATCTCCAGTAGCGAGCAGTGTATTGAAACTAGTTTGGCCAGGAAGATAAGCAGCGACCGATAGAGCCATGCTGACTTCAAACAGAGGGGACGGACTTGGAAGCAGCTGTGTACACTGGCATGGTTCCAGCCTGACACGAAATGTGGTCTAAAAAAGTCGAACTAAAGAATCCCGGCACTGTAGAATCTTCGCGAGCAGAGGCGTGGCTACAAATAGTGCGAGCCAGAGGACAATTCCATGTGTGACGCCCTCTTCCAGCCCTATTGTGCCGGAGAGAGTTATCTACAACGGTACGCAGAAGCGACGTTCTCGTAGGAATTCAGATATGAAAATTGGGAGGAGTCCCCTCACCCCCATCGTGTGGAAGGTCTTCGTGATATCGTAGTTATGTGGTAGCATAGGACCTCTCCCCAGTACCCCAATGCTGCGACGGCTTCGGGTCGCTTTCTGTAGTCTTTGAATTGGGCACACTCGCGGGACGCACCGCCATTTGATGGAGCGCTCGCCTGCGCCTTACTGTGATTCGTGCGTTGTCCCCCAGACTGTTCGGTACATTCTTGTTGAATGTGCCAGTCTGGGTGATGTTCGCGCACGTTACCTGTCCCCCTATCGGCAAGAGCGGGGTCGCTACTGCTTGCCCCTTGCACTCGAGACGGGTTCGTGTACACAGACTTGCGGACTATCTGAATTTTTGGAGGAGGCTGGCCTCATCCATTTTATTTGACTCTCTTTGCTGTAGGTCACATGTTCCTGCGCCGGGGGGTAGGTGGGCCGCCCCCCCCCCCGACGCCGGAGCGTGTTTCCTTCTTCTTCTTGCTTATTTTGATTTTTGGTTGTTTCTTTGTTTTCGTTGTTGTTTATTATATCTTTATTTTGTTTCTGCGTTTTTTTTGTTTGTCTAGACTAGTATTAGGCTGTAGCGTGATTACGGCCACTTTTGCCCTAGTAGTCAGTCGCCGATGGGCTCCTACGAAAATTCTCCCAGGTAAGCTATTCGACAGGGGTATGAGATGATACCTTATGTCCAGACCCTGTGGAACAAATCTAATAAAAACGTATGCTTTGATCACCTCGGTGTGGATGCATTGTGGCAAATGTGACATCGTCCGGAACAAGGGCGGTGTCCACGCACAACGCGAGAGTGGAAGGCAACTCAATCACCGTAAACCTGCCATTGAAGGGTTCACCGCCTCTAGAAGTAAAGTCCAGTCCGCAGCCTTAAGCAAAATCACCTCGTGAATTGGATGCTATCAAAGAAACAGCCCGACAAGAGAATAAGGAGATAATGGTTAACAAAGACTACTCTGTGGAGGATGGGTTGGAGATTTCTGGGCCGTCAAACTGGACTTGAAGGATGGATTTTACCATCTCCGCCTACACCCCGCGGCAAGACCGTGGTTTGGAATCCGCCTTGGCCAAGAATCCTTCAGGTTCACCCGCCTTCCCATGGGCTTTAGTGGTTCCCCCTTTTTGATGCAAATGGTTACTTCAACTGTCATCAACCAATGGGCCCTTGCTGCTGGGGTAAAGGCTTTCACATATATGGACGACGTACTGGCAATAGGCACCAGAAAAGCCCTGCGGAAATTCATGAGACTTGCCGAAACAAGTTCGGCAAACATCAACTGGCGCAAGTCAGTATCCGTCCCTAGCAGAAAACTAGGTTATCTTGGATGGAACATCGACCTTAAGTCGAAGAAAGTCCAGCTTACCTGCGCACTTAAGGAAAAAACCCAACGCGCCCTCCGCACCTTGTCATCCACCCCTGTCAGTAACAAATGCTGGCAGAGGCTGGCAGGCCTCCTCAACTTCGTGCTCCCCCCTCTTCGGCTGCCTCACTGTTGGGTACAGCTTTGCCATTTCCCTCCCTTTCGCGAAGACCCCTCCACTTTAGTCTCCCTGGCCCCTTTCATCCACCAGAAATGGACCTCCCTTCGTTGCCCCAGAGCCAGTGGTCCGGGTATCTTCGTTGATGCGTCTACAACTGGCTTTGCATGGTGGTGTCAGGACGAGGCGGTAGCATGGGATGTGCGCTCTTGGGGCGCCTCCATTTTCGAACTGGAATCCCTTGCTTTAACTACCGCCCTCATCGCCGCCCCCCGGGCCTTGCTCTTCGGAGATAACCAGGCTGCACTATGGAACCTCAAGAGGGGAAAACTCCCCCCACGCTTCCTCGCGGCTTTTTCAACCCGCGCCCTGGTGGCCTTCACGGCATCCTTCAGACGAGCTTCAAGAAACCTAGCTTATGTTAGGTCCGCCCGTAATCCGGCGGATCGACCGTCCAGAAGCTTCGCAAATTTATAGGCGTGCTGTGGGTGATCCCGCCTACGACTCGAATCCTTTTAACTCGCTACCACACCTCAGCAAGAGGAGTCTTCCTGTTAAGACACGTATGCCCACCAAAAAGAGAGGCGTAGCGCTTCAAAACTCGGGAACATAGTGCTAACTCGACAGTGTAATCGTTTGAGCGGCGCTTATAGCGAATCTAAGTTTATAACTTATCTCTGAGGACCATCTCACACTCGGCAAAACAGCAAAGATGACGATGTCGTGCAAAACGGCAACTAATGGGGAAGAGTAGTTATGTATACGCCGATGAGGTTGCCGCAAATAGAACTCAATGGCCTCTTCAACCGACCTACATTCCTCAATTGGGAGAGCGGAAATAACTGAATTCCTGAAATGTACAGCACCGAAACCACTCCAAGCACTAGCGAGGTGGTTCAGGCGGCAGCGGCCCCAAAAATGATAGTTGAATGAGAAAGTCGTCACTATCAGGAAGGTCCTCTACCACCTCCCCCCCCCCTCAAATCCGGCTGTGCATCTGGAGAGCAATGCGACATATCGAGATAAGAAAATGAAGCGGTTCTTGGGCAGTGATGTGTAAATTCATCCACATTATAGACATCTATCTACATCTCTTCAATGAGGTTGGCAAGGAACTGACCCCTAAGATGGATCATGTAGACCCACCCCAGTGGCTGCCTATCGTTCATATCCCCGAGCAGGAGAAAGTGCCTCGGCATCCATGCAACAATACGGCAGAAGTCGCAGAGGCAAAATTGATTGGCAGTGGAATGTCCGTAGAAATACAAATATACCTCCAATCGACAGGGGGTTGTACCGCTGAAAGTAGGAATATATAGCAAACAGAAGAACGGCGACATCATGACGGGTGTAAATCGCGCATCCTCCTGCCTGACCCCCATCCAGTAATGGTGGAGTCGTAAAACCCCTATAGAACTGTGGGCAGGGGGCACTCGAAAAAATGGCTAAATGGGGAACGGGAGGAGATGAGTTTCAGCAGCAGCCGCTGTAATTCCATTGACGGAATCTGCTCTCCAGGCCGAGCTAGGAGTAGATGTGGCGGCCCTGTTGCAAGAAAAGCCCCACACGGGAATAGCCGTACGCTTCTCGGAGGCAGAACTCGGGGCGCTGTTGGCCGACAAGACGCTGACGGTGCTGTCTCCTTTGAGGACTTATCGGGGGGAGTTGGGCTCGCTTTAAGAGCTTTTCCTCCCTACGCCTCAAAACGTTTGGTGGGCTTCTGAGGCGGAGGTCCTCTTTTTGGAGAATCCACAGTCACCGAGCCACCTGGTCCAGCCTTAGGTCGGGGAGTTAGAGCCAAAACTGCTTTAGTTCTGTCCTCCTTTGGTAGGGCAGCTATAGAAACCCTGGATTTTTTTTTTTTTTAGGACATCTGGCGACTGCCTACTTGGGGCATAAGTCGCCGTACTCAACAAAACCTATTACTACACTAAATTAAAAATAAATAACAAATAACGAAAAAAAAGGAAAAAATAAAAAAGGGGCTACAGGAAGGAAACTCGTGCCGGCGTCGGGGGTAGCCCACCCCCCACACACACCTTGGCGCAGGGGTAAACAGCCTGCGAAAAAGACACCAGTCTCAAAGAGCGTGGAGGAGGCCTGCGTCCACCAAAAAGTCGTTAAGTCCACAAGTCAGTGTGCACGAACCAGTCCCAAGTACAGGGGACAAACGGTAGCGACCCCGCTCGGGACAGGTAAGGTAAGCGAAGATCACCCAGACTGGGACATTCAACAAGAATGTGCCGAACAGTCTGGGGGACAACGCAATCTTTACAATAAGGCGCAAGCGAGTGCTCCGTCAAATGGCGGTGTGTCCCGCGCGTCCGTCCAATTCAAGGACGACAGAAAGAAACCCAAAGCCGTCGCGGCAGGCGGGGGTGGGAAGGCCATGTAAACAGTCGCGCGCAATGGCACGTAACTTTAAGTTCCCCTCGACCGTCTCCCAGCTTCTTTGGCAAGCAGGCCGGAGAACTGCGCGTATTCCTGCCATGTAAGCGGTGTGAGGAAGAGCGAACGCTGATATGGTCACCCAGTCCTCGCGGACTCTTTGGCGCGCTCATTCCCCGCAATTCCTACATGTCCAGGAACCTAGGAGAAGATAATCTCGACATCAGCCCGGATCGCCCAAAACGCAAGAACGTAGTGTCACGGATATAGCAAATCAGGGGATGCGGAGATTCCAATGTCCCGAGAGCGCTTAGGGCGGCTTGTGAGTCGCTATAAATCCCAATACGGTCTCTGAACCGGGCACGTCGCGTAATCTCCCGTACCGAGTGGTGTATTGCCACCAGCTCGGCCGTGAAGACATACGCAGCGTATGGCAGAGCCCCGCTGACTTCAAACAGAAGGGATACGGCGTGGAAACCGACAAATAGTCAAAGGTGTTACACTCCAGGGTGGCGCCCTGGGCAAAAACAGGGGGGCTACCGGCCTGAGAGCTAGACCTAGCTCTCGAAGGAGTTTCTTAGCCCTAAACCCAATGGGCTTAGGGTATAACTGGCGTCTCTCGGCGGCATAGACACCGTCGAGATCAGCCCGTCTCGTACACGCGAGGCTCGCGTGTACAGACGAATAATGCAGGGTGCAGAGCAAGTGGTATCCTCCCAGCATCGACAAGTAGGCTCTAAATGGGAAAAATGTGGAAGGCACCGGTCGCTAGGCGACGGCCGGTGTGGTAGATCGAGTCCACCTTCCGCAATACATACTCGATAGAAAAGTAAGGCAGTAGCCCTATCAGCGCCCCAAGCGCTGAACGTAACGGAACGAAGAAATTCCGGTCACGGAATATTAGCGTCCCAAGCGAGGCGTCGGTCAAATACAAGACCAAGGAAAGAGAGCGAGTCTAGTACTTCCAGGCGAACCCCATTTAGAAACAAGTTCGGGCCAGGGTGGAGCCGTGGATGGCGGCAGAAGTGCACCACCTTAGTCTTGGCAAAGGAAAACCAAAGCCTGTGCGCTTCGGCATAGATTGTTGGATTTGACGCTACAGAGCTGACATCTTGGGCGCGCGAAGAGATCCTAAGGTCATCCACGTAGAGCGTAGCAAGAAGATCTTCCGGCAGCACCGAGGTGATGCTCGACGACGCTGAGGACACTTCCCTGCGGGACACCCTCTTCCTGCTCTATTGGGCAGGAGAGGGCTCCCCCCACCCCCACCCCTACGCGGAATCACGATCTCGCAGAAATTCGGATATAAAGATAGGGAGGCGTCCCCAGCCTCCATCGTATGGAGAGTCTCCATGATGCCGTATCGCCATGCGGTATCATAAGCATTCTCCAGATCAAAGAACACCGTGGCGTAGTGCTGGCTACGAAGGAAGGCCTCGCAGAGGAAATTTTCCAGTAGGAACAGAGCATCCCACGTGGAGTGGAACTTGCGGAAGGGCTAATCTAACATTTACCAATTTCTCCATCAGCTTGCACACGCAGGAGGTGAGAGATTGGGCGGAAACCAGCTTGGGTAGAATGATCTCTTCCAGGTTTGCAAAAGGAGAGTACAGTAGCGATTCGCCAGGAATCTAAGAGGATACCCTCTATCCAGATCCTGTTGAACAAATCTAACACAAGGGCCATGCCTTGCTCACCCATGTGTCAAAGCATGGCGTACGGGACATCGTCTGGACCAGGGGTGGGGTCCGCGCACGAAGCGAGAGCGGAACGCAACTCACGCAAAGTAAACCTGTCGTTGAAGGGTTCTCTGCCTTTGGAGGTCAAGTCCAGTCGGCGGCCTTTTGCGACATCGCGAAGCGCATTGAATGCTGGGGGATCAGTATCCCGGCTAGAGAATGCGGAGAAAGCGGCCACATTCTCCTGGAGAACGGGAGGGAGGTCTTGCGAGAACTTGCTCCGAATCCCTTTAGACTCGCTTCCACACCTCTGCTAGACGGATCTTCTCGTTAAGTAAAGTCACGTATGCCCGCCAAGAAGAGCAGCGGGCGTGCTTCGAAATTCACCGACAGTGAAGTCGTTCGGGCGGCGCTTATAGCGCATGTAGGCATAACGCTTGTTTGAGAGGGCGGTCTCACACTCGGCTAACCACCACAGGAGCGGTCGGCGTGCAAAAGGGCCAGACGTTCTAGAAAGCTTAGTTATGCCCATGACGATGAGGTTGCAGAAGAACTCAACGGTCTCATCTACCAACCTAACTTCCTCGAGTTGCACCGCGCCCGTGCCAAGCACCACTGGATCGGGCTCTCGGGCGGCAGCGGCCCAGAAAGTGATATTTGAATTGTATAGTGGTCACTACCATGGAGGTCATCGACTAACCCCCCACCCCAAATTAGGCTGCGCATCCAGAGAGCACAAAGATAGATCGAGGCATGAAAATGAAGTGGTTCTTGGGCAGTGATGCGTAAACTCATCCACATTTAGGACACTCATCTCCAGCTCGTCGATCAGGTCGGCAAGGACTTGACTCCTGGGATAAATCGACTAGTCTCGCTAGATGGGGTGTCTATCGTTCAGATCTCCGAGCAAGAGAAATGACCTTAGCAACCAGGCCACGACACGGTGGAAGTCCACCGCGTCGAAGTCAGCGGACGGTGGAATGTACGCGGAAATAACAGTATACCTTTTATCCAGGTGCGGCTGCATAGCTACTGCCTGAAAGGAGGTAACTAAATCAGATAAGAACGGAGACATCATGCCGGGTGTAAATCGCGCATCCTCCTGCCCAGCACCCATCCCGTGGTAGTGGGGTCGCAAAACCCTTATACCCCGGGAGGGTGGTCAAGGGACACGCATCTAGCATGGTCTCCTGCAAAAAGATAGCTAACGGGGAACGGGAGAAAGCCTGGAAAACGACCTAACAACCACCTTTCAGGGGTGTTGCCTCCTATGAATCTGATGACTCAGTGGCGGCGCTGGGAGAATCCTGTTTTTAGCCGAGGCAGGGTGTGAAGCCCTGGGGTAGGGTAGAACACGCAGAATGGTTCCAAATGGGGGCCGAAATGAACTTGCTCGTACACCTGGATGGCCCAGGAACAGAGTTCCTTTTATAAATTGATGCATAAGCACCAGGCGCAAGTCCTTAGTCTCACGAAATGAGACGATCCATAGCTTGAACGGCCAAGATTTCTTTCTCCATGAGATACGAGTATGCACCGAATTTCTTCGAAGAAGTTGGATGCGGTTCTCAGCGATTGACACACTTGGCCATACACACTAGGGTGTTTGCGTGTACAGCATTGGAGCAACTTACACAGAATTAGGGTGAACAGGAATTTGCATGTCTACATGAGCGATTCGTATGGCCGAAGCGGTGGCAGTAGCACCCCCGTGCCAGTGACAGGAATGCCTTTCCCTCGTAGCGATTTCTAATAGGCACGCACCGAATCAGGGAGCTTGTCAAGCGAACGTGATGAAGAGTGTAAGGGGTGGGTCTCGAGGCCCCTCCCTGTTTTCTTATCACACGTTCGATGTTGACGCTCCATGCTCGGCCGGCTCTAAGGTGATTTCATCTATGTAGTAGTCCATGAGTTCCCTCACATAGACCAACATGCTGCCATCTGTGGAGCAAATAACCAGAAAGCATTTGAAGGCAGCGAAATCGAAAACACCAGGTAGTCTATCAATGAGAGTCCCCGAATGATAGATGATCCGCTCAACACACTTGCGACTTTGGTCTAGTCAGGGCCGTCCCACTAGAGGTCGCTTCGAGTCCGGATCTTGGCCTGGTTGCTCGCCGAAATGGCAACGGACCCGTCCAACTCCGTGGCTCCCGCGGAGGGAGAGGAACTCTTAGTTCCTTTTGTCTTTCTCTTCTTTTCTTTTTAGGAGACGAGAGTGGGGGGGAATGAACCCGCTTCTCTCCACGCCCGGAAGAAACCTTTAGTTAAGAGGGATCGAAGTCAGCAAGATCTGTCAAACGTGCACCAGCTGGGGAAGGTCATTCCTCTCCTTGTGAGTCCTCAGGGACCCAACAAATCTGAGGAGAAGCTTGCACAGGGGTGGATTCAGGTTCGACGCCATGGAAGATCCTGCTGTCTGGGGCTGGGTCACCTTCGGCACCATGTCCATCTCAGGGGGCCTCCTTGTGGTCATCACCCTAAGGCATCATGGATCTTATTCGAGGTACTTTTTGTTTTGTTGTCTCTGGACGGTGAACTGACATCCCTCGGAGAAGAGAGGGGACAGACACACCGACCCCCTCCAAGCTGTAAATGGAGGACTGTAGTGGGCATAGACCAGCGGACTCTGCTATCCCTTGCCCTATAAAGGGGTTGGTCCTATCCAGCCCTGGGGAGTGGTCAATTTTGGGTCGCCTACCTGCTCTCTTGGGAGTCCCCTGAAATAGTAAAGGAGGGACTGCCACTCATAGGTAGATTCGAGTCACCTGAGGGTGCATCCAGAGAAGGGAGGGTGAGGGGAATCCACCGCATCTGTAGACTTAGGAGAGGACTGAGCCTCCTCCTCTCCGGTATTAGAGCGTTGGAGGAGCCCCTGAGAAAGTACAGGGGGGGCTATCTCCTTTTCACAGGTGGAGGTGCTCGAGAGTGACTCCAAAGATGGCAAAGGGCAAGCCCATCCACCGGTCGAAGGGGTGTCAATCGCTCTCTGATAAGCCTTCTGGAGTCTGTCAGCAGAGGTAATAAAATGTTCTCAGGAAGAGCAAAGTAGGGATTATTTGACAAGGGCCTTTTCCATAATTTCCTTATAATCTTTATCCAAACAACTGGTTACCTGCATCATATACCACAAGTTGTGTACTCCATCACTTATCTTTAGAAAAGAATTAATAAAAAGTCAACTTGGAGCATTAGATACCTATATGATTTTACTAGACCCCTAAGGCTTTTTGTGTGACTGTGATGAAACAATGCTGAAAGATTCTATTTACACATGTCAGCCAGCTTGAAAGATGAAGTTTTCCTGAGGATGTAGCAGCAGCTAGCTGATATAAAGCGATCCAGATTGGATGCTAAAGAATATTTTGAATAGATACTTTTTATCTGACCTCAAAGTATCAACTACCTCAGCCTGGTATTCTGATAAAGAGAGAATGAGGAGCAAAGGAATAAACAAGAACTTTGGCTAGGTGTAAGGAAAGTGGACAGAGTAAGTAAGGAACGAATATGGGAGAGAAATCTCATGAAGAGGTGGGGTCTTTAGCAGAATCTGAGAGTTTCCCTGATTCAGTTAACATTCAAGTTTCTCCCATTATATGGCATTACCACGTATCGGCACACATTGGTCAAATAAACATGGAAAGATTCGTCATGAATAGCTATCAGGGACCGCAAAACAAATATATGTGGCAAAAACACAAACGTGAGTAAAACATATAAAAAGAATACAAGGGCATGAGAAATCCTAACTGGACACCTTATATATAAAGAGACCTCGAAGAAGACCTTGCAAGGGGAAGGATGAAATTAGCTCAATGGCATGAGTACCCTGGAATATAATCTGTGGAAGCTTCTTCGGGATACTTTTGTTATAAGCAATGGGAAGAAACAGGCCAATAATATATTTAAGTGGGATGCCCTTGCGTCTATTGTCAATCACCCTCCCCCCTCCCTCCCAAGAAAATTATTCAACTACTGACCTTGCTGATTGACGGGAGATCTTCAGAACCTTCAGAAAACTTCTTAGAACGAAATACATTCCTGAATTTCTTGGGGAATTGAAAGGAACTGCGCTGAGTCTTACATTTAACCCCACCCAGTTCTTCATTTTTCTTTAACACTTCCCTACATTCTTTATCTTCTTCTTTTATACCCTTTTTCTCTCTCATCGTCATTCCAGCATCCATTGTAGAACCTCGTTGGAAATTGGCAGGAGGAACCTCTTTTGAAGGTGAATTAATCTGACCAAGAGCTCTTTTGGGACTTACTCTGGATGGGTATACAGTGTGATCAGACGAGCTTTGGGTAGAATCAATGGAAGCCTTTTGAATCAAGGTAACAGGGGGGGCTTGGGGAGAATGGGAATCGAGCAAAGGAGGCGTTCTTTCGGTCATCTTTGAAGTTTCAAGATGCTTCTCTGCAGATTTAGACGATTCAGGAGATTCAGAAGTAAATTTGGAAGGTTGAAGAGACTTCACAGACTCTGAAGGTTCAATAAACTTTCCCATAGATTTGGGGGAATCCCGGAAATTTTCGGATTTTGAGGATTCCAGATCCCTTTCTGTAGATTTTATGATTGCCAGGGGATTACTCGCAGATTTTGATGAATATGTTGACTTTTCAGTAGATTTTGAGGATCCTGGTGACTCAGCAGTTGATTTTGAGGAAATGAGTGACTTTTCATGAGATTTTGAGGATTGTGGAGGAGTTGTAATGGCTTTTAAGTTTATCAAAGGCTTCTCAGTCAATTTTGAAGATTCTGGTGTCTTTTCAACAGGGTTTGAAAATCCCAGACTTTTTTCAAGGTGGAAATGGAGATCTTTAGAAGCCAGCACACTTGGGTCCTGAGAAAACAATGATAACATCTCTTACATATATTAAACTATGAAACAAACAACTTCAATTTTGCATTGAACTTCAAATTTGTGTAGATTCGGTTTTTTTTTAGGAGCCTATCTGGCGACTGCCTACTAGGGCACAAGTGGCCGTATTCGCCACAGATAACTACTAGGTTATATTAGAAAAGAAATAAGGCTAAAACGAGGACAAAGTCGAAAAAACAACAAAAAGCAAAGCAAAAGGGCAACAAGATGGAAGCTCGCTTCGTAGTCGGGAACAGGCCCGCCTGCCCTCGGCGGCATAAGCACCGTCGAGGTCAGCTGCGGATGCAGTGAGAAGTGTTGGAAACTAAGGGAGGCGCTGGGTTCGTACGTGCAGGCAAATAATGGACTGTGCACGGGGCAGAGCGAGTGGAATCTCACCAGCATCAACAAATAGGCTCTCCATGGGGGACGTGCGGAAGGCACCGTCGCCAGGAGAAGGCCGGTGTGGTGAATCGAGTCCACCTTCCAAAAGACTCGCATCCGTATCGAGCTTCGAACGAACAAAGGATCGATAAAAAAGTGAGGCAGTAGCCCTATCAGCGCCCCAGGCCCTCAACGTCAAGGAACCATGAAAATCCATGGCGCGGGTAAGAGACCCTAAGGCTGCGAATATGAGCCTTCCAGGTGAGGCGTGGGGGAAATACAAGACCAAGAAACGGTGCGAGTCCACGTCTACCAGGCGAACCCCATTTAGAAACAAGTCTGGATCAAGGTAGAGCCGTAAATCGAGGGAGAAGTGCACCACCTTAGTCTTGGCAAGGGAAAACCGAAGCCTGTGCGCTTCGGCATAGCGAAACCATAGGCAGGCGGGGTTCCCTCCTTTGGAGGATCTACCGCCTTCAGGTCACCCAGCCTAGCAGTGGGTGTGGGCGTTTAGCCAAAGTTCCTTTACTACTGTCCTCCTTTCCGGGGTCAGCTTAGCTTTAGGAACCCCGGAAGATGGCCTCACGAACAAATTCAGTGGTGTTGTCTCCTGTGAGTCTAACGACTCGGTGGAGGCGCGCGGCCGTTTTACCCTTCCTGGAAACGGTCATGCTAGAGGAAGGGGTAGGGATGCCCTGGTTTTAGCCGGGGGTGGATGTGAACCCGTTGTGCCGCCAGATGTACCAAGGGAGAGCGCGTGGTGGGTAGAATCCGCGGGGAAACGAGCGCGGTCGTAGGTTTTTTTTTAACGTTGAGGCATAGGACGTCCCAAGCAGCGCCGGGAGGGCCAGGACCAAGTCCTTAGCTACGCAAAATGAGAGACGATCCTGGGCCTGAACAGCCAAGATTTCCTTCTCAAGGAGATACGCCCCACATTGCTTCGAAGATGCTGGGTGCAGCTCTACACAATTGACACACTTGGCCACACACGAATTAGACATCGTGTGCGGCCTTAGAGCAACTTACACAGATTTCAGGTAACTACGACTTTGCACGTCTACATGAGCGATTCGTTCCCGAAGCGGTGGCAGTAGTAGCACTTCCGCGGCACTGGCACGAATGCCTTCACGCGGTAGGGATACCAACCGGCACGCACCGACTCAGGAAGCTTGTCACAGTCGAACGTGACGAAGAGTGTAGGGGTGGGTCTCTCTCGAGGCCCTTTCCTGTTTTTTTATCACACGTTCGACCTTGACCGCTACAAGGTCGGCCAGCCCTAAGGTGATATCAGCTATGGAGTAGTCCACGAGTTCCCTCGCATAAACCACTCCTTTCACAAAGTTCATGGTAGAGTAGAGTGCAGCGTCACACTCACCGGCGTGCCATCAAGTGTCCGGAGAGGACAAATCATGGGTGCCTCGGAGGGAGTCGACGCATTCGCCAGAAGGCTCCCATCCGAAAAATGGGTCACCTTCGGCTCTCTACCAATCACGCTAGCTAGTGCTCTCCTTTGATAGATAATGTTGCTCTTGGCCAATATGCTACCATCAGTGGAGCAAACAACAAGGAAGCATTTGAAGCCAGCGGGCTCGAAAACGCTAGGTAGTCTCTGATTGAGTGCCCTGGACGTAATCGAGGCTCCGCTCTGCGCAATTTTGGTATTTGTTTGAGACTCCCCGCCGGGGGAGCATCGCAGGCAGGCGGGCGATCGTGGCTTGGTCGCTTACCGAAACAGAAGACCTGTCCGTCCCCGAAGCTACAGCGGAGGGAGGAGCCCATAGTCTCTTTTTGTCTTTTTTCCGCTTTCTTTTCTTTTTGGAAGGAGAGAGCGGGTAATGACTAATGAACCTGTTTCTCCTCTCCGCCGGCAGGAGCTCCTATGCCAGATAGACCGGCCTCACTAAGACCCTTCTCCGAAATGGAGAAGGGCTTGGTTGTTACAGGGGCATCAGCAGGGGGAGGAGATTCCTCTTCTCCTTGTAAGGTCTCGGAGGCCAGAGCAATCTGCTAAGAAGGTTGCACAGGGGCGAACTCGGGTTTTGTGCTTGGCACCGAGCCCAGGTTTGACCCCATGGAGGATCCCACCGTCTGGGGCAGAGTCACCTCAGGGACCATATCCATCTCAGACGGCGCATCCAAGTGACCATCCCCCCCTAAGACATCACGGATCCCTTCGAGGTAACTTTTGTCTCATCTTGGGCGGGCGAACCGGCATCTGTCGGGGGGAGGAGAGGGGGCAGGTGTGGAGAGATATGGAGAAAGCTTATGATCGAGTAAATAGTGATACATTATGGCGGATGCTAAGAATGCATGGAGTGAGTAGTAAATTAGTGGATGGTGTGAAGAGCATTTATGTTGGAAATATGGTCAAAGAGAGCCGGAGTTAGTGGCTTGTGTGGTATCGCCATGGCTGTTTAATATCTTTATAGATCAAGTAATGAGAGAAGTATGTATGGGAATGAGGGAGAGGGTTGAGATATTGATAAAGGAAGGTGAGGGATAGGTTCACTCTAAGTTGCTATATGCTGATGATCTGGTATTGGTGGCTGAGAGTGACAGAGATTTTAAAATATTGGTCGAAGCTTTCGATTGATAGGGTGTGAGAGAAGAGGGGGCTAGAGGTGAAAAGGGTGCGATATGATATTCCGAGTCCGTGGTGTTACGCTTGAACTAGTGCCAAGTTCCCAGTATACCGGAAGCATTGGAAAAGATAGTGGTACAGATGCTACCACAAGGTCTTAAATGATAGTAGTGTCTGGGGCGATTAGTGTGTCAGTGAATGCTAAGGGTTTGAGCGTGGAATGTGCCAGGAAGCTGTATGGTGCCAATATTGGTGTATGGGAGTGAGACTAAGGTTTGGAAGGAGAAGGAAGGATCTCGAGTGCAAATGGAAAACTAAGGAGGGATTCTTCGTGGATGGAACATTCATTTAGTGAGGAATGACTGGGCGATTTAAAAAAACAAAAAAAAAAATAGCGCTCATCTGGCGGCAGCTGCCACCAAGGCGATAAGTCGCCGTAATCGCTATTTAGCCTACTATTAAGCTCAATGAGTAAGAAATGTTTAGAATGTGAAGAAAGGTGTAACTGAAAGTGTTCTAAGCTGGAACTGACATATAAGAACTGAAGAGGAAGTGGATGAGAAGTGTGCATAGAGTGGGCATATTTGAGGTCTTCTGCCTAGAGATGAACCCTGAAGGGACGTCGGTGTGGACACAATGATTGGTGGCCTTGTGATTAAAAGGCCCTAAATGGAGGTAGGGTAGTTTTAATAGCATTGAAGCGTGCTGACTCAATCTTTTATGAGGGTTTTTTTTTTTATAAGGAAACAATAACTCCAAATTCATGCCCAAAAATGTCATTCAGACAGTCTTTACAAATATGAGAACCACTCAAACTCATCGTCCAGACACCAACAGACTCAAAACCAGCCCTAAAATAAAAAACAAACCTTCAGGCCTCACCAAGGATTTCGTCGCTTCCTTGAGCTCTGATTCTGCCATCCAAGTCGCCGGCGGCTTGTCCTTCCCAGACAACTTGCGACGAAATTTCTCAAGGTAATCCTCAGCCGGACGATGAAACCGCGCCGAGTAATGAAGGACGCCAATAATTGGCGAGCTCTGGAAAGAGGAACCTTCTAAGGCGGCTGCGATGTTTAAGTGAGAGGGATATACCGTCTTCAAGCACCTGTCATTAAGAGCGACTAAACCCGGATGAGGGAAGCTGCTGGTCTAAAGAAGCCTCCTCCTCCCAGGAACCTATTAGTCTCCGTGGGTATCAATCGATGCAGCTAATACGTGGGGGTATAGTTGATCCCGTCCAGATAAGCCACATTAATGTGAATCGAGCGGGTATAGGGAATATGACGGAATTACGTGATGTAGGTAGAATATGCAGAAGCGAAGGAGATTACAGATGCTTGTATTGCATGAGGTGAACATGATATGGAATAAAATTTGTTTAGGAGGTCAATGGATTGTATGTGTGATCAGTGGTGGTAAGGGTAAAGGCGCTGCTGTTCTAAAGCGAGAAGCATGACACGATGGAATGATTGGGTATCCATGCAAGGATTCGAATTACATCCATAGGTCAAGTTCAGATATGCAAAGATCGGATTCACAAGGCACTTACAGCCACACAGTTCAACACACTACCATAGAAAAACGATCTTACGACTCAAAGCGATGCATGTCCAAATCATCCCACATTCAAAAACAAAGATAGTGTCCATAACACACCAACTACACTTTGCGCAGTTTTTCTACACTCCTCAAAACCCGAGTCCCCTGGCACTATATGCGAGACCGGCACCATCCTTCCCCAAACATGCGCTAAATTACAAGGAATACAACCACGCAAAAAATAGATGCTACCAAGGACAAAGCAATCCACCCACACACACACACATGCACTAAACCATCGATTTTCTGGGTTCAACCATCCCCTAATGCCATTATATCAGACAGAGTTAGAAAAACATCCCTTGCACAGCATATATGGGTTGCAATAGCAAGGTTCACTCAGATAGTGGCACCATTCAAAATGAACCACCTACAAACAAACATCCCCACACTACCAATGGGAACCAAACAGAGCTGGATAGTCACCAATTGCTTAACACTTGCATGGCTAAGGCAAAATCTTCAGATACACCAAGTGCAGGATCTCTTGGAAGGTCAGGCAGTTTATCGAAGTGGAGGGAGAAAGGACACAGCCAGCAGGGCTGACCAATGGCACAACCATAACCAACATGACTGGCCTAAAAGCATATCCATGACAAAAATGGGTAGCCTAAGGGCACAACCATGGTTAACATGGTTGGCCTAAGGGCACAACCATGGAAAATATGGTTGGCCTTAGGGCTTGAAGTTGGTCAATATGCTTGCCTTAGGGCATAACCATGGGAACAGTCGCAGCGTAATGGCACACAACTCAAGTTTGCTTCGGCGGTCTCTAATCTTCTTTGCCAAGAGGCCTGGAGGGCTGCCCTCATTCCTAGTCGGTGTGAGGAAGAGCCAAACTCCGGTCTGGTTGCCCAATCCTCGCAGACTTTTTGGCGCCTGCATTCCAAGCAATTCCCACATGTTCAGGAACCCAGCATAAGATAATCACAACATCCACCCGACTCGTGGAAACCCTGGCGTTACGGCTATCGCGAACTAGAGGGTGTGGAGATTCCAATGACCCAAGAGCACTGTCATTTTGTGAATCGTTAAAGATCACAATCCGGTCTAAGATCTCCGAACAAGGCACGACGGCTTATCTCTCGTAACAAGAGGTGTATTGCAACCCCAGCTTAACTGTGAAGACAACGCAGCGCCTGGTAGAGCCCTGCTGACTTCAAACAGATGGATACAGCAATAGACCTCCCCCCCTCGACTTCAAGCTATTCATATAAACTGAAAATACTCCCGGTGCTGCAGAAGATTTGGGAGCAGAGGCGTGGTACCCTAGTACCCTCCAGTGTGGGGTCCTAAGAAGAACCAGAATCGCCACTGGCCCGAGAGCTACACCAAGAAGAAGAGGGTGAGGGAGAAGTTATCGCATCCGTAGGCCTAGGAGAGGAGTAAACATCCTCTCCATTATGCACTTTCCAACTATTGCGCTCTGTTGTGAGTGTACTATAGAGGAGAAAAAGGAATTCATGGAAAATAGATACTATAACCTCCCAATGAGCTGGGAGTTTACCAGAAATGTCTCCATAGCCTCACAAATTCCAGAATGTGATCATTTACACGTAATCGGTCCTGGTCCAGCATTTATGTTCTTTCCCAACCTGGCCCACCATTAGGCAAAATTGTCCTTGAGCTTTAACCATAAAGGATAGTGCCTGTGTAGCTACTTTATAAGTGTAATGGAGTTTGGTGAGCAAAGTCGAGGGATCAACACCCCCCATACCTAATACATGCCTTAGCCAGCAGATTTTCGGCCATCAGAGCAGGTAGGTATCCACTGCCACTCGACTAAGGCTCATAAGAGGATGAATGTGTGTCAGGCAACCAGAACCTTTGTGGATAGAAGAATAAGGGTATGTAATAAAGACAAGTAGAAAGAGCTGGGTTCACACTAATGAGTAGAGTGGGTGATCACCTATTATTATCATACCCTGGTGCTGGGTGATCCCAGTATGGCACGCAGTAAACACAAGCACTATGGCTAGAGGACCAAACTCTGTCCACATGGCAAGTCCTCCTGGTATGAGGTGCGAGTAGATAAAAAATTGAGGAGATAGCCATAATTAAATTAATAAATAAATAATAATAATATTAATAAGAATGATAATATTAATAATAACACTAATAATAAATAAAGTTAAAGTAGCACTGAGAGAAGATGAGATGGAAACGGACCAATAAGTTTTCCATGTCCGTTAAGAGAGTTTACGTCAATCCAGTGACAATGCTTCCCTGGTTTGCACTCAGGCTGGAAGTAAATGCAGCTCTTCCAAGTACAAAGTGTAACTAGCTACACAGGGTACCTCCCTGCGGGGGTGAAGGTACAAGAGAGTGTAAGGCTGCGAATATGAAGCTCGCAGGTGAAGGGTCAGTAAAAAATGAGAGAAAGGAAATGTTACCATTCTACCACAAGGTAAACCCCATTTAGGAACAAGCCTGGGTCAGGGCGAAGACATGGGTAGCAGCAGAAGAGCATGCCTGAGACTTGGTTAAATTAAACCGAAACCTGTGCAATTCAGCATAGAGCATGTTGGGAGTCAACGCTCCAGGGTAGGAATCTGAGATGCACCTAAAAGAGCTTGAAATGTCTACATAGAGCATAGCGAGAACATCTTCTGGCAGCACTGAGGTGATTCTGTTTATGCTTAAATGAAAGACCAGCACTGACAACACTTCCCTGTGTGACACAGTCTTCTTGCCATATTGGATGGATAACTCCCCCACACCAACCTATACATGAAATCATTGCTCTCAAGGAAACTCAAGAGATAAAATAGGGGTGTCCCCTCGCCCATTGTGTGGAGGGTCTCTATGAACCCTATTGCCATGCTGTATTGTAGGCTTTCCCCAGCATAAAAAGCAATGTAGCCAAGTGCTGTGCATAAAGGATAGCTTCACATACAGCATTTCCAGCTGGAGCAAAGCATCCGATATGGTGTGGAATTTGCGAAAGCCACATTGTGCGGGAGACAGGTAGCTTCTTATGTCCAACAAACTAAACTAACATCAACCAATTACTCGATCTACTTGCACATGCAAACACAGTAGCCAAGAACCAGGGAGAATATCTGTAGCAACCGGCGTGTACATCCAAAATAGGACACAAGCGAGAGTCGCTACACACATAAAGTACAGAGAGAGAGAGAGAAAAGTAAAGTTAGCGCTGTTTACAAGAATGTCACACAAAAGTAAAGGGAGCACAGTTATCTCTGTTAGAGTTGATCGAGGCAATCTTAGGCAAACATTATAATCAAGGCAGAATCCAGAATAAACCGGATAGCTATCACTATTAAACTGTAGGGGTGCGAAAATGTATCAGAGAAAAATTCCTTCCAACTCGATAATATAAATAAAGGACAAAATCACCAACTCAAATCGGACCAAGCCATGGCGTAATGGCTAGAGTATTAGTGTTTAGATCTAATGGTACCGCGTTCGAAACTCAAAAGTCCAAAACCTTTTATGAAGAAATCTCAAGAAGAAAACGGAAGTCAAGGAAAACGCTCGAAGGACCAACTCATCCAGAAGGAAAAAGAAATCAACTCAAGATAATTGGACAAAAATGAAGATACATCAAGAAAGAAAAACGAAGATTAAGAACTAACCCAGTCAACAAGAATACCTAAGTCAAATGGAAGACAAATGTTTGAAGGGGCAACTTCAGTCAAGAAGAAGTAAATAGATTCGAATATAAAGAGAAAATCAAGATGAAGAATAATATTGATAAATAAGAAAAAGTAGAATAAGGATATGCCCCCCCCCCCATAAAACAAATAGAAACCAGATTAGTCAGAGTGCCTGCCTTATCAATATGTTTGGCAGTAGCCAATCAAAAGTTGAGTATGTTAATACCGACAAATTAACAGGCCGATACATAAGAGGGAGGTGTGGGTTAGTTGGATGAGGAACTTGTAAGACGTGGCTTAAATTGAATATATAACTGTGTGAAGCCAGAACAAAGAGAATAATTAGATTATTATTTTATATAGCAATATACCACATTATACATATATCATTCAGTCTGATCTCTCGGATTCGCGTAATTCATCTTTGTATATAGTCATGTACATAATGCAGACATTAAGGTGTAACTCTTAAAGGCTCTATTTATCCGGCCTCCTTTAGACCTTGCCCGCACTTCACCTCAAACTTAATTTATGTCATAACTTAGAACTTAAAACTTAATTAAAGAACTTTTGTAAGGTGCAATAAGATCTAGTTCAATAATAATTCTAATTTTGCTTTGGTGACTTCAATATCCTTACGTTCCTCAGTCTTCCTGCTTCAAGGCCTTATTAAATAGGGAAAACAGCCGTTGCGCATTCTCCTCGTTAATCGCAATTCCTCGCGATTACATAACTTCCGAAATACTGGTGTTCTACCCTGGTGTGGTCTATCCCCATCCTCCGGGCTATTTGACCTCATCGCTAGAAAAGACTGCCCCTCGGCTTAGGGCACCCCATAGCAATCAACAAATAACTCTTGTGGAAAATAAGGAAGAGTAATGCAAACTAACCAGAGAATCTGTATCAACTGGAGTCCTTGCAAAAAGATTATGCGATAACTCGATAATCTATCACCAGTACTGGCAACCAGCGTCCCCCTTCCAAGGCTCTTGGGTTGTCCTCACGATCACCTTCAAGGTTCCCCCATAATTAGGGACGACCTTCAAGAGCCCCCCCCCCATATATCCATGCAAAGCGTCCCCAAGCGTCGAAGCACAGCATCCGAGCACGAAGCAAGGTGAAAATGAAGCTTGCTTAGTGAAAACAGATCATTGAATAGTTCTCTGCCTATGGAAGGTTAAGTCTATTTGGCGGCTTTTAGCGAGCCCACGAAGTGCTTTCAATGCTAGTGAAGCAGCATCCGATCTTTGTAATGTGGTCGAAAATGACCACTGAGCATACAGTATTTTTGATTGCGGTCCCATCGTCCTGGAGGAATGGGAGGGAGGTCGTACATGAACTTTTTGAAGCGGATGACGTGCAAAACGGCCCTAATTTTAGCAGGGGCGGGGCAAGAGCCCCCTGTAGGCTAGGGGGGGAGGAGGAGCAGGTGCTCTTTTTAACCTGAAATGTAGGAAGTCCCAAGTCGCGAAGGGGGTGACCGGACCAAGGATACCTGACCTTCGAACAGGTAGCACGTGTTTTATAGAGCTCTCAGTCTGTTGATCTATTTTTCAGATTTTTCTATAGTTTGTTTGTTTGTTTGTTTTTTTTCTCACCACAATCAGCGAAAGCTAAGTTGCTCTTCTTTTTTTATTTCTTATTGCTACTTAAATTCTTTCTTTGTTTGAATAAGTGATGGAGTTTGGGGATGAAAGTGAGCATGAGTGTCGGAATGTATGCATTGGTTGTGGTGTATTAGGTGAGGGGTATACATGTGTTGTATGTGGGCTGCGTGAATGCATTGTAGATTTAGAGGGGATGAGAAGGCAGGATTTAGACAGGATATGTAGGCTGGAGGGGTTAGTTGCTGAGCTCAGGAGGGAACTTAGTGTTAGGCCTAGAGCTGGGAATAGGTTAGGTGGTGAGGTAGGCCAGTTAGATGTTTCAGGTGAAGGTAGAGGGCCAGTGGAGGAGGTAGGATGTGATAGTTCTAGTGATAGTGAAGTTAGCCCCCTTAGATTAGTTAGAAATAGGCCTAGTGAGGATGGGGGACAGTGGAGAGTGGTTAGGAAACATGAAGCTAGGGAGGCTTCTCCTGTTCTTTGTGAGAATAGGGTTGCCTCTGTTGAGGTGGTTAGCCAGGGGGAGAATAGGTGTGTGAGTCAGAGGGACACAGATCCTATTAGCTTGACTAATAGATTCAGTGCCCTAAGAGAGGAAGTAACTGGAAGTGATATGACTGATGGGGGTGGGGGTGGGGGTGGAGTTCGAGTGACTGGTAGTTTGAATGAGAATAGGAGTGGGGATGGAGTTAGGTCTGTGGGGGTTAGGAATAGGAGTCTGACTGAAGTGCTTGTGATGGGTGATTCGCGAGTTAGATATTTAGATAGGAAGTTGAATGCAAGTAGATTGAATGGTTTGAGGGTGTGTTTGCCGGGTGCTGGAGTGAGAGATCTGTCTGATAGGTATGAGGAACTGGTGTCTGGCTGTGCAAGGGATGCGGTTGTGATTACACATGTAGGAGTGAATGATGTGAAGAAAGTGGGTGCATGTGAGTTACGTGAGAGGTACAAGAGGTTGATTGAAAAGGTGAAAGAAAGTAGAATGAAAGGTGTTGTGACAGGTGTGCTTCCAAGAATGGATGTTGGGGTAGAATGGATGTCTCGTGCAATTGGGCTGAATGATTATGTGAGGAGGATGTGTGAGATGGAAGGTGTCATGTTTGTGGATGTGTGGGATAGGTTTGTTGGAATGAAAGAAATGTATGCGATGGATGGACTGCATTTGAGTAGGAGGGGGGTAGATGTGTTGTGGGAGGAGTATGATCGTGTTATTAGGTCTTTGCGGGCGGGAAACTAGATACTAATAGTGGTCAGGGAATTATGAGAGGACATTATAGTACTGAAAGTAGAATGGACTTGGCAGATAACAGAAATAGGTTCCAAGGCGATAGAGGTGAGGTCATTCAAGTTTCAAGAGGTGCTTCAGGGATAGGGGGGTTAAATTGTTTCTATACAAATGCTCGTAGTCTTAGAAACAAGAAGGATGAGCTATTTAGTTATATTAGCAATGAGGATATAGATATATTATGCGTTACTGAATCATGGGTTAATGAAATAGAATTTAGTGACACTATAAGTGAATTTGATTTTCAGGGCTATAATATGTACATTAGTCAAAGGACAGGTAGGATTGGTGGAGGAATAATTATCTATATAAAAAACAACATTGTTTCAAGTTTAAATACTTCAATAAAGCAGGATGGAGTTGAGTCACTTTGGATAGATATTAGGTTCAGTAAAAATAGAATGGTGCATTTGGGAGCTTTTTACAGGCCACCTGGGCAGACTGATGATATAGATGAACTAATGATAAGGGAAATAAGTAAGGGATGTGAAACAGATGCAGTTATTATTGGGGACTTCAACTTAAACTCTGTGGACTGGGAAAATATGATAGGTAGGGATAGAACAAGTGGCAGGTTCATAGAATGCTTTGAGGATAATTTTTTGAATCAATTTGTTAACGATTCAACGAGGGGGGACAATATATTAGATTTAGTACTTTCTAACAGTGATCATTTAGTTCAAGAATTGACTGTTGGGGAAGCATTGGGAAATAGTGACCATCAGATAGTTCGTTTTAACTTGGGAATTGAGAAGGGTAAAATAACTGAGAATGCTGAAAAAGTTCCAAATTTTCATAAGGGAGATTATGTAAAACTTCGAAGCTTGCTAAATTTGGTAGACTGGGATATAGAATTCAGAGGTAAAAATGCTTATGGGATGTGGGATACTTTCAAGCATATAATAAATGTAGTCCAAGAACAATGTATCCCAATGAAGGCCATTAGGAACAAAAGTAGGAAACCATTATGGTGGAATCAGGAGATAGCTAGAAAAATTTCAGAGAAGAAAAGGGCATATAAAAAATTACAGGTACAAAATAATATTCAAAATTTAAGTGATTATAGAATGGCTAGGAATGAGTTAAATAAGATTATAAAGAAGAACAAAAGGGTGTCAGAAATTAAATTAGCTCAGGATAGCAACAAAGATCCTAGAAAGTTCTTTAGTTACTATAAAATTAATAACAAGTGTGGCAGAGTTAAAATAGGACCTATCAAATATGAAGGGTTTGTGAGAGAAACTGATGAGGAAATAGTTGAGGTACTAAATGGTCATTTTGCATCAGTATTTACAAAAGAGAAACTAAATAGTCCTATGTATAGTACTCATAGGTCAGGAAAAGAGGTGTTTACTAACATTTGTGTGGATCGGAGGATGATAAAAGGACTAATAGGTGATTTAGATACTACCAAGGCCTCCGGCCCTGATAATATTCATTCTAGGATACTTAAAGAAGGGGTAGAAAGTATCTCAATAGCTCTGGACAAGTTATATACTAGGTCATTGGAATATGGAGAAATACCCGATGATTGGAAGAGAGCGAATGTAGTCCCCATTTTCAAGAAGGGTAGTAAAGAGGATCCAAATAACTTTAGACCGGTTAGCCTAACTCCTGTAGTCTGTAAAATTCTTGAGAAAATAGTTAAAAAAGGGATTTGCCAACATCTAGAGAGGGAGGGGTTAATCAGCGATGCTCAGCATGGGTTTAGATCAGGTAGATCATGTTTGACTAACTTACTAGACTTTCTGGAGTTTGTAACAGATCAAGTAGATAAGGGAGAGAATGTAGATATAATTTACTTAGATTTTAGTAAAGCATTTGATAAGGTACCACACAGGAGACTAGTTCATAAATTAAAAATGATTGGGATATGTGGGGGTGTTTCAAATTGGATAGCTGAGTGGCTGAAAGACAGGAAGCAAAGGGTAGTGCTAAATGGTGTAAAGTCAGAGTGGAGGGATGTTATCAGTGGGGTTCCTCAGGGATCAGTTCTCGGTCCATTATTATTTGTCATCTATATAAACGATCTTGGGGAGGCAGTTAATAATAAAGTGTCAATTTTTGCGGATGATACCAAATTAGCAGCTGTAGTTAAAGATATTGATGATAATTTTAAAGTGCAGGGGGACTTAAATAAATTGTTATCCTGGGCACATAAGTGGCAAATGACTTTCAACCTTGATAAGTGCAAAGTTATTAACATGGGAAAAGATAATAGAGAATTTAACTATGAAATGGATGGGCATTGGCTGAGCTCAGTAGAGGATGAGAAAGATCTAGGAGTAGTAATAGATAAGTCATTAAGGTTTTCTAAGCAGTGTATTGAAGCAAGAAATAGGGCAAATAGAGTGCTGGGTTTTATTAAGAGAAATGTCAGTTACAAAAGTAAGGAGGTTATTCTTAAACTCTATAACTCTTATGTTAGGCCACATCTAGAGTACTGTATACAGGCATGGTCCCCACATTTTAGACACGATATTAACCTTCTTGAGTCAGTGCAACGGAGGGCAACAAAGATTATTCCTTCCCTGAGGCACCTTGAATATGAAGATAGACTGAGGGTATTAAATATGTTCTCGTTCGAAAGGAGGTGTGTGAGAGGGGATATGATTGAGCTGTTTAAAATTTTTTCCGGGATAGATAAATTGGATGTTAGCAAGTTTTTTGAGTTAGATGATGGAAATCGGACTAGAGGTCACCACTTGAAAATTAAAAAGCAAGGGTGTAGGTTGGATTTAAGAAAATATTTTTTCACCAATAGAGTGGTAGACTTCTGGAACAAATTGCCGCGGAGGGTAGTAGGTAGTCCAAATTTAAATGTATTTAAGAGTAGGTTGGATGAGTTTATGGTGAGGGAAGGTTGTGATGGTTCCTAAGTTTTGTATATATTAATATTGTTTGTATATATCTATAGCTGCATGATTTAGTTCTTGACAAGCCTTGATTGGTGATACCCTTGTTTCTGGATGCAATCCTGTGGATGTAGTCTTCCTGGGAGTTTGGGTGCCTTGAAAAAGAGGCCGCTTGACTCGGATGACCTATGATGAGCCCTTGTGGCTTTTGTCATCCGTTATATTATATTGTGGGGGACTTTGATTTTGTCTTCCCCTGGTGATGGTGCTTTTTGTGGGTGGGTTTTGACGGAGGCGGATGACCTTTGATAGGCCCTTGTGGCTTTTGTCATCCGTGTAATTATGTTATGTTATGTTATGTTATCTAAAAATGATTTGACCTGCCTCTGGACAACCAAGACCTCCTAAATAAATATGAGTCACATTGCTTCAAGGATGCAAGGTGCAGTTCACTGTAATTTACACATTTTGTAGTAATTAACACAAATTTTGGGTTAACCCGACTTTGCAGACCAACAGGATCTATTAGTATAACTAAAGCAATGGTAGAGGTAGCATCTCTGCAGTAACAGCAAAAAATACCTCAACACAGTAGCAGTACCAACCAGCTCGACTGACTCGGAGCCTATCACGGATGAATGTGACAAAGAGTGTAGTAATGTTTCTTGAGGTTTCTACCTGTTTTCTTGTCATATGCGACACCTTGACCACCAACTGGTTAGCCAACTCTTCCTTTTGAGTCTGTATCCTTTTTAGAAGATCTAGCCCAGGAACAGACTTAGGCTCTGAGCAAATGTTCTCTCCCTGAGACACTCTGCAGTCTGGTTTGAGGGCATCTTGGGACCCACATTCACCTCAGTAGTGGTCTTCATTTGGCCATCCTCTCTCGACGCTGGTAGCCTAATGTTAATCTAAAGTCTAGGGGGGTGAGGGAGCACACCGGCCGGTAACAAGAAAAGCGGGACCGGGCATGCTGGCCCATAGGAGTTACGATTCTTTTGTTAAAAAGGAAACGGGGCAGAATCCTCAATGATCCACCATCCCTTGTCCCTCTGAAATGATATGATCTGGTTGTCTGATCGGGAAAAACCCAAGAGGGAGAAGCACCCTCTCCTGCATGAGAGGTTATAAGGGGTCTAAGAGAAGGCCCCTCCTAGAAGTAGAGCTGGTAATACTTCAGTTTAGGGGCGCAAGATAGAAGGCGCTATTTCTGGGTTACAATTAATGCGATTGGCTCTGCACATTTATATAAATAATAAAGACGATAGCGCCGCCTACTTTAAGCTATTTCCACCAAAAAATTAAAAAATTCTAGGTACTTTCGAAAGGGGGGGGAGGCAAACCCCCACTTAATTGTTAATTGTGGGGGGTGCCCCCCCTGCAGCTTTAAAAAAAAACTTGAAAGTAATATTCCTAATTCAAAAGCCTACCATCATATTTGAATGAAAAAAGCGAATGCTAAAAGTCGGCGGTGTTATCGCCATCTTAAATTACCTAATAAATAATCACCACAACAAAACTAAACCAATCAGCAATGGTAACGTTAGCAAGGCCAGTCTCTTCAGCAATTTATTACAAAAAAATATGCAACCTGAATAATCTCTCTGAGAGTTAAATGAGACAAAACAAACTTACTATTTAGTGCTGCGGATATTAAAGTGAAGTGTTGCAAAGCTTGACTTAAAAATGAGGCTATAAGTTCAACAAAAGTTAATTATATTTAACGAGGAATTTGGCAAAGTTTTATTAAAGATTAGAATTTAAATACATGACTATTCTGAATATTAAAGACACAGGTTTTGGCGTGAAAATCGAAAGTGGGGCTCTAATAAAAACTTTGGATCCAGATTGCCAATATGCGAATAAGTGCGAATTAAATGTGTGTGAAAATAATGGTTTATTTTCACATTAAGAGAACGCAAGGCTGATGTATATAAAAGTCAATTTAAAAGGCATTTACAAAATAATTAAGAATAAAGGCCAGAAACAAAATAAAAACAAATAAAACGCCGAGATTGGGCAAATCAAGATTAGGCTACCCTCTGACGTAATAAGGCCTAAATTGTAGCCCAGAAATAGCGCCCCCTAAAATAAAGTATTACCGTGGAGCTGACTGAGGGGGATCTCTGAATATGGAGATGAGCCTCTCAACCAGCTAGACGCCTGTTGTCATGGACCTCGCCCACCCCAACACCAAGATAGGGCGAGTTTTGTAGTTATGGATATAATCAGGATTTTTTTTTAGAGCTCATCTGGCGACTGCCTACTTGGGCATTAGTCAACGTATTCAGCATTGCCTAATATTAGGCATCTTTAAAAGAGGATGCTAAAAAAAAATCAATAAAAATAAAACAGAAAAAAAGGCAATAAGCAGGAAGCAAGCTCCGGCATCGGGGGGAGGTCCGCCTCCCGCCGGCGCAGGAACGTGCGAACTACTAAAATATAAAAAAAAAATAACCTAAATAGTTAAATAAAGGGGAGAAAGACGGCCTCCCCCCAAAAGTCTATAAGTCCACCTGTCAATGTGCACGAACTCGTCCCGAGTACAAGGGACAGGCGGTACCGACCCCGCCCATCCCGGCACCGGGACAGGTAACGTGCGAGGAAATCGCCCAGACTGGGACATTCAACAAGAATTTAACAAACAGTCTGGGGGACAACGCAGTCTTCGCAGTAGGGGGGCAGGCGAGCGCTCCATCAAATAGCGGCGCGTCCCGCGAGTGTGCCCAATTCGGAGACGACAGAAAGCAAACTTAAGCCTTCGCGGCGCATTGGCACGCAACTTTAAGTTCCCTTCGACCGTCTCCCATCTTCTTTGCTAAGCAGCCCGAAGAGCTGCCCGTATTCCTGCCATGTAGTCGGTATAAGGAAGAGCGAAACGCTGGTCCAGGCGCAGAGTCCTCGCGACTCTTTGGTGCCCTCATCGGCGCGCTAATTCCCAGCAATTCTTACAGGTCCAGGAACCCAGCAGAAGATAATCTCGACATCCGCCCGGCTCGCCAAAAGCATAGCGTCAAGGATATCACGAACCAGGGGATGCGAGGATTCCAATGCCCGAGAGCACTCAGGGCGCTTTGTAAGTCGCTATAGATCACAATCCGGTCTCCGAACCGGGCACGTCGCGTAATCTCCCATACCGAGTGGTGTATTGCCACCAGCTGGGCTGTGAAGACCGACGCAGCGCCTGGCAGAGCCCAGCTGACTTCAAACAGAGGGGATAGGGCGTGGAAGCCGACCTCCTCTTGCGACTTGGAGCCATCCGTATACACTGGCACGGTTCCAAAGTGACACGAGGTGTGCTCTAAAAAGGTCGAACACAATACTCCCGGCGCTGTAGAAGATTTGGGAGCAAGGCGTGGCGACAAATAGCCAAAGGTGTTACCCTCCAGGGTGGCTTCCTGGGCAGAACCAGGGTGCCAACGGCCCGAGAGCTATACCTAGCTCTCGGAGTAGTTTCTTAGCCTTAAATCCAAAGGGCTTAGGGTATGACTGGCGTCTGTCGGCGGCATAGGCACCGTCGAAATCAGCTGCGGATGCAGTGAGAGCTGTTGGCGACTGAGGGAGGCGCCGGGCTCGTGTGTACAGGCGAATAATGCACTGTGCACGGATTAGAGCGCGTGGCATCTCCCCAGCATCGCCTAGTAGGCTCTCAATGGGGAAAGTGCGGAAGGCACCGGTCGCCAAGCAAAGGCCGATGTGGTTGATCGAGTCCACCTTCCGCAATACACGCTCAGCTGCTGGTGCATAAAACTCGGATCCGTAGTCGAGCTTCGAACGAACCAAGGATCGATAAAAAAGTAAGCCAGTAGCCCTATCACGTAACGGAGAATATCCATGGCACGGGTAAAAGAGACCCTAAGGCTGCGAATATGAGCCTCCCAGGTGAGGCGTCGGTCAAATAAAAGACCAATGAAACGGTGCGATTCAACCACTTTCAGGCGTACCCCATTAAGAAACAAGTCTTTGTCAGGGTGAGCCGTGGATGGCAGCAGAAGTGCACCACCTTAGTCTTGGCCAAGGAAAACCGAAACCTGTGCACTTCGGCATAGCCTGTTGAGTCGACGCTCCAGAGTTGGCATCTGGGCCGCGCCAAAAGAGATCGAAAGGTCGTCCACGTAGAGCGTAGCGAGAACATCTTCCGGCAGAACCGAGGTGATGCCGTTGATGCTCAGGGCAAAGAGAGTGAAACTTAGGACACTTCACTGCGGGACACCCTCTTCCTGCTCGAGTCGGCCGGAAAAGACTTCCCCCACCCGTAAGCGGGATCGACGATCTCGCAGAAATTCAGATATAAACATTGGGAGGCGTCCCCTCGCCCCCATCGTGTGGAGAGTCTCCATGATACCGTATCGCCATGCGGTATCATAGGCCTTCTCCAGATCAAAAAACACCGTGGCGTAGTGCTGTCTACGAAGGAAAGCCTGGCAGACGGCATTTTCCAGTCGGAGCAGAGCATCCGACGTGGAGTGGAACTTACGGAAGCCGCACTGTGCAGAAGACAGATGGCCTCCGCTGTCCAGGAAATAGGCTAATCTAACATTTACCAATTTCTCCATCAACTTGCACACGCAAGAGGTTAGAGAGATTGGGCGGAAACCGGTCTGAGTAGAGTCATCTCTCCGTGGTTTGCGAAAGGCTAGCACAGAAGCGATTCGCCAGGAATCCGGTAGGAGACCCTCCATCCAGATCCTGTTGAACAAATCTAACAGAAAGGCCATGCCTCGCTCAACCAGGTGTCGAAGCATGGCGTACGGGACATCGTCGGATTATGGGCGATGTCCGCGCACGAAGCAAGAGCGGAACGCAACCCACTCAAGAGTAAACCTGTCGTTGAAGGGTTCTCCGCCTCTGGAGGTAAAGTCCAGCCGGCGGCCTTCCGCGACATCACGACGTGCATTGAATGCTGGCGGAGCAGCATCCCGGCTAGAGAATGCGGAGAAAGCGGTCGCGAAGGATTTCGCTACAGACGTGGGGTCCGAGATTGCGGTCCCATTCTCCTGGAGAACGGGAGGGGGGGTCCTGCGAGAACTTGCCCCGAATCCTGTTGACTCGCTTCCACACCTCTGCTAGAGGGGTCTTCCCGTTAAGTGAAGACACGTATGCTTGCCAAGAAGAGCGGCGGGCGTGCTTCGAAGTATACCGGAAGGTAGCCCTAGCCCGAAGAAATTCAGCGACAGTGAAATCGTTCGGACGGCGCTTAATGCGCCTGTAGGCATAGAGCTTCTGCTTGAGGGCCGTCTCACACTCGGCTGACCACCACGGGAGTGGGCGGCATGTAAAAAGGCCAGACCTTCTAGGAATAGTAGCTAGACCCGCGGCCATGAGGTTGCCAGTGAAGAACTCAACGGCCTTATCTACCGACCTAAACTCCTCGACTGAGATCGAGAATTCAGTCATCTCTTGAAATGCAGACCACTGCGCCTGCGCCAAGCACCACGAGGGCAGGATCTCGAGCGGCAGCGGTCCATAAAATGATATTTGAGTGTGAAAGTGATCACTACCATGGAGGTCATCGACCACTCCCAAATCAAAATTAGGCTGTGCATCCGGAGAGCACAAAGATAGATCAAGGCAGGAAAATGAAGCGGTTCTCGGGCACTAATGCGTAAACTCATCCACATTTAGGACACCCATCTCAAGCTCGTCGATCAAGTCGGCAAGGACTTGACCCCGGGGATTGATAGAGTAGTCGCCCCAGATGAGGTGTCTGCCGTTTAGATCTCCGAGCAAGAGAAAGGGCCTCGGCGTCATGGGCAGAACCAGGGGTGTCAACGGCCCGAGAGCTATACCTAGCTCTCGGAGTAGTTTCCTAGCCCTAAATCCAAAGGGCTTAGGGTATGACTAGCGTCTCTCGGCGGCATAGACACCATCGAAATCAGCTGCGGATGCAGTGAGAGCTGTTGGCGACTGAGGGAGGCACCGGGCTCGTGCGTACAGGCGAATAATGCACTGTGCACGGATTAGAGCGCGTGGCACCTCCCCAGCATCGACTAGTAGGATCTCCCCAGATGAGGTGTCTGCCGTTTAAATCTCCGAGCAAGAGAAAGGGCCTCAGGGGCCGGGGCAGAACCAGGGGGGCCAAAAGCCCGATAGCTATACCTAGCTCTCGGAGTAGTTTCCTTGCCCTAAATCCATAAAGGCAAGGACTTGACCCCGGGGATTGATAGAGTAGTCTCCCCAGATGAGGTGTCTACCGTTTAGATCTCCGAGCAAGCGAAAGGGCCTCGGCGTCCTGGGCAGAACCAGGGGTGCCAACGGCCCGAGAGCTATTTCCTAGCCCTAAATCCAAAGGGCTTAGGGTATGACTGGCGTCACTCGGCGGCATAGGCACCGTCGAAATCAGCTGCAGATGCAGTGAGAGCTGTTGGCGATTGAGGGAGGCGCCGGGCTCGCCCGTACAGGCGAGTGATGCACTGCACGCGGCGCAGAGCGAGTGGCATCTCCCCAGCATCGACCAACAGGCTCTCAATGGCGGAGGTGCGGAAGGCACCGGTCGCAAGGCGGAGGCAGTGTGGTGGATCGAATCCACCTTCCGCAATAAACGCTCGGCTGCGGATGCATAAAACTCACATCAGTAGTCGAGCTTCGAACGAAAAAAGGATCGATAAAAAAAGTAGGGCAGTAGCCCTATCAGCGCCCCAATCGCTGAACGTCACGAAACGGATAATGTCCATGGCGCGGGTACAAGAGACCCTAAGGCTGCGAATATGAGCCTCCCAGATGAGGCGTCGGTCGAATACAAGACCAAGGAAACGGTGCGATTCCACCACATCCAGGCGCACCACATTAAGAAACAAATCTGGGTCGGGGTGGAGCCCTGGATGGCGGCAGAAGTGCACCACCTTAGTATTAGCCAAAGAAAACCGAAACCTGTGCGGTTCGGCATAGCGAGAGAGGAGGTTCAATGCCTGTTGGAGTCGACGCTCCAGAGTTGGCATCTGGGCCGCGCCAAAAGAGATCGAAAGGTCATCCACGTAGAGCGTTGCGAGAACATATTCCGCCAGCACCGAGGTGATGCCGTTGATGCTCAGGGCAAAGAGTGTGACACTGAGGACACTTCCCTGCGGGACACCCTCTTCCTACTCCTTTGGGCCGGAGAGGGCTCCCCCAACTCGTACGCGGAATCGACGATCTCGCAGAAATTCAGATATAAACATTGGGAGTCATCCAATCGCCCCCATCGTGTGGAGATTCTCCATGATACCGTATCACCATGCGGTATCATAGGCCTTCTCCAGATCAAAAAACACCGAGGCGTAGTGCTGTCTCCGAAGGAAAGCCTCGCAGACGGCATTTTCTAGTCGGAGCAGAGCATCCGACGTGGAGTGGAACTTGCAGAAGCCGCACTGTGCAGAAGACAGATGGCCTCCGCTGTCCAGAAAAAAGGCTAATCTAACATTTACCAATTTCTCCATCAACTTGCATACGCAAGAGGTTAGAGAGATTGGGCGGAAACCAGTCGGAGTAGAGTGATCTCTCCTCGGTTTGCGAAAGGCGAGCACAGTAGCGATTCGCCAGGAGTCTGGGATAAGACCCTCCACCCAGATCCTGTTGAATAAATCTAACAGAAAGGCCATGCCTCGCTCACCCAGGTGTCGAAGCATGGCATACGGGACATCGTCCGGACCATGGGCGGTGTCCGCGCACGAAGCGAGAGCGGAGCGCAACTCACTCACAGTAAACTTGTCGTTGAAGGGTTCTCCGCCTCTGGAGGTAAAGTCTAGCCGGCGGCCTTCCGCGACATCACGACGTACATTGAATGCTGGCGGAGCAGCATCCCGACTAGAGAATGCGACAAGCGGTCGCTAAAGATTCCGCCACAGACGCGGGGTCCCAGATTGCGGTCCCATTCTCCTGGAGAACGGGAGGGGGGTCCTGCGAGAACTTGCCTCGAATCCTTTTGACTCACTTCCGCACCTCAGATAAAGGGGTCTTCCCGTTAAGTGAAGACACGTATGCCCGCCAAGAAGAGCAAGGGCGCGCTTCGAAATATACCGGAACCTAGCCTTAGCCCGACGAAATTCAGCGACAGTGAAATCGTTCAGGCGGCGCTTATAGCGCATGTAGGCATAACGCTTCTGTTTGAGGGCCGTCTCACACTCGGCTGACCACCAGGACAGTGATCGGCGTGCAAAACGGCCAGACGTTCTATGAATAGTAGTCAGGCCCACGGCGATGAGGTTGCCGGAGAAGAACTCAACGGCCTTATCTACCGACCTAAACTCCTCGACTGAGATAGAGAATTCAGTCATTTCCTGAAATGCAGGCCACCGCGCCCGCGCCAAGCACCACCGAAGTGGGCTCTCAGGCGGCAGTTGCCCTGAAAATGATATTTGAATGGGAAAGTGATCACTACCATGGAGGTCATCAACCACCCACCAATCAAAATCAGGCTGTGCATCCGAAGAGCACAAAGATAGGTCAAGGCAAGAAAATGAAGCGGTTCTCGGACAGTGATGCGTAAACTCATCCACGTTTAGGACACCCATCCCAAGCTCTTCGATCAGATCGGCAAGGACTTGTCCCCTGGGATTTATAGAGTAATCTCCCCAGAGAGGATGCCTGCCGTTCAGATCTCTAAGCAAGAGATAGGGCCTCGGCAACCGTGCCACGACGCGGCGAAGTCCCCCGCGTCGAAGTCAGCTGACGGTGGAATGTACGCAGAAATGATAGTATACCTCCTATCCAGGTGCAGCCGAACAGCCACTGCCTGAAAGGAGGTATCTAAAGAGAAAGGAAGAACGGAGACATCATGCCGGGTGTAAACCGCGCATCCCACAGCCAGGCCATCTCGCGGTGGTGGGATCGTAAGACACTTATACCCCGGGAGGGCGGGCAGGTGGCACGCGCCTAGCATGGTCTCCTGCAAAAAGATAGCTAACGGGGAACGGGACGAGACGAGCCTCCGCAGCTCCTCCCAGTTGGCCCGGAGTCCACGGCAATTCCATTGAAGGAATATGACCTCCAGGCCTAGCTCGGAGACGAGGGGGCCCTCCTCGAACTGAAGACCCTCACGGGAATGGCCGTACGCTTCCCGGGGCAGAACCCCGGGCGCTGTTGGCCGGACAAAGCGCTGAAGGCGTTTCACTTTCGAAGACTTATTGGGGAAGGTTGAGCTCGCCATGCGAGTCTTTTCCTCCCTCCGCCTCGAAACCTTAGGCGGGCGCTGTGGCTTCGGAGGCGGGGGGCCCTCTTTTCGAGGAAACACCGTCTCCGAGCAACTCGCTACACCTCGGGGCGTGGGCGAAGGAGCCGAAGCTCCTTTGTTGCTGTCCTCCTTTCAGGGGACAGCTTTAGGAACCCCGGAAGATGGCCTAGCGACCATCTTCAGGGGTGTTGCCTCCTGTGAGTCTAACGACTCGGTGGAGGCGCGTGGACGTTTCGCCTTACGGAAAACGGTCACGCTGGGGGAAGAGGGGGAACCCTGGTTTTAGCCGGGGCTGGGTGAGAACCCTTTTTGCCGCCAGCTTTACCAGGGGAGCGCCCGGGTTGAGTAGAGCCTGCAGAAGGGCTCCGAATGGGTGCGGAAACAACCGTGCTCGATGGCCTGGATGGGCCAGGAGCAGAGGGTGCCTTTCTAACTATTGAGGCATATGACGTCCCAGGCAGAGCCGGGCGCGCCAGGACCAAGTCCTTAGCCTCGCGGAATGAGAGTCGATCCTGGGCCTGAACGGCCAGGATTTCTTTCTCAAGGAGATATACACTACATTGCTTCGAAGAAGCAGGGTGCGGCTCTCCGCAATTCACACACTTAGCCACACACGATTTAGACTTATCGTATGAGGCCTTGGAGAAATTTACACAAACTTCGGGTGACCCCGACTTTGCACGTCTACAAGAACGATTCGTATGGCCGAAGCGGTGACAGTAATAGCACCACCGCGGCAGTGGCACGAATGCCTTGACGCAGTAGCGGTACCAACCGGCACGCACCGACTCAGGGAGCTTGTCACAGTCGAACGTGACGAAGAGTGTAGGGGTGGGTCTCCAGGCCCCTCCCTGTTTTCTCATCACATGTTCGACCTTGACCGCCCCATGGTCGGACAGCTCTAGGGTGATGTCCTCAATGGAGTAGTCAACGAGTTCCCGCGCATAGACTACTCCTTTCACAAAGTTCATGGTAGAGTGCGGCGTCACACTCACCGGGGTGCCATGAAGTGTCCGAAGAGCACTTATCTTGCCCGCCTCGGCGGGATTCACCGCATTCGCCAGAAGGCTCCCGTCCGAGAAACGGGTCACCTTCGGTTCTCTACCAATTGCAATAGCTATTTCTCTCCTCTGATGGATCATGTTGCCCTTGGCCAACATGGTGCCATCAGTGGAGCGAATAACGAGGAAGCGTTTGAAGCCAGCGGGCTCGAAAACGTCAGGTAACCTCTGAATCAGGGGCCCTGATGTCATCGAGGCTCCGCCCTGTGCACTTTTCGTCTTTGTCATAGGCAGGGGCTCCGCACCCGGGGGGGGCAGAGGAGCCGGATGTGCCGATCTTGGCTCGGTCGCTTGCCAAAGTGGCAGCAGACCCATCCGTCCCCGTAGCCCCCGCGGATGGAGAGGAGCCCCGAGTCTTCTTCGTCTTTTTCGTCCTTTTCTTTTTTGCAGAGGAGGGCGGGGAATGAACCCGCTTCTCACCTCCGCCAGCAGAAGCCCCCATGCCAGATGGGCCGGCCTCAGCCAGGTCCCTCTCCGAAATGGAGAAGTTCCTGGTAGTCGTGGGGGCAGCTGTCAGAGGAGATCTCTCCCCTCCTTGTATTGCCTCGGAGCCCTCAGCCGTTTGAGGAGGACCTTGCATAGGGGCAGATTCGGGTTCGGTGCTTGGCGCCGAGCCCGGATTCTCCCCCATGGAAGGCCCTACCGTCTGAGGCTGGGTTTCCTCAAGGACCATGTCTATCACAGGAAGGGCCTCCAGTTGACCATCCCCTCCCAGGACATCGCAGGTCCCCTTGGCAGCGTCACCAGTCTTTTGTGGGGAGGCACAGGCCTTGACTCCGGCAAGGTTTAAGATTCTTTAGGGCAGGTCTTTTGAGGGAAGCGACCGAAGGGGCCTGGCTTCCCTCTCCCCCCTAAGGGGGTTTGCCCTACCGAGCCGCTTCGTTGGGGAGCGGCTGGCTTTCTTGGCAGTCCCCTTGGAAAGAAAAGAGGGGACTGCCGCTGGAAAAAGGGAGGTGCCCGAAAGCACCTCCAGAGAAGGGGGTGAGGGGGAGTCCCCTGCACCCGTAGGCGAAGGAGAGAAGTAAGCCTCCTCTCCGGTTAGAGAAATATGGAGGGTCCCCTGCGCAAGCACAGGGGAAGGGGACCTCCATTTTTTCGCTGGAGATGCCCGAGGGCGGCTCCGTCGTTGTTTCAGGGGGAGTTAAAGGGGTTTGTTTTTTTAAAGATTCATCCATGGGCATGGTGACCCTATTTGTGCTACGGGACGCAATAGCTCATCACCTCTCGCAGTTGCCCGCACTGCAAGAGGTGCTTACAGGCCCGGCAGAGCCAGGCGCCGCCATTTGGGACCACCCCTCCCGCCTGGTGGCCTGGCAGTCCATCGGCATGGCGTCTCCACCTTGGACACAGCGTAAAAATATATAGATTGTGAAGAGGAGGGGAAAAGAGATGTGATAAAGGTATGGGTGGGGATGAAGCAGGTTGTTAAAAACCAACCACCCCAGACCGGAGCTCAGGGGTTAGGGAACATTGTCCCCTCCCCCCCTCAGCCCCGATCCGGGACGGTTGGCTGAAAAGAAGGTCAGCATCTACCCTGTGAAATTAGAGGCTCACCAGAGAAAGTTGTGGGAGAGGTTGTATGAAAAGCAAAGAAACAAGTGTTTTGAAGGAAGGAGAAGAGGCTAAGCTGGGGTCGAGCGGGGTGCTGAGTCCCGTCAGCACGGCGGCCAGGATGGCAAATCGCCGCGCCCCTTTCTGGGTGAAATATCTACAGTGTGTCGTGAATGATAATATGTACTATGGATGAAGTAGATTGGATTAAGGTTATAAATGGTAGAAAAGTCTTCGGGATGATAAACTTTATGAATCATCTTCACTGCAGCCACTAGCGGCAGACAGATGGAAAAAGCAGTGCTAATTCAAATGCTGCTCGAGCCAAATGACATCAAATGCGTACTGGGAACAGGGAAAGAAAAATACCACTAACTACATAGGGTAAGTTGCTACCTGGGAAAGAGTGATGGGGCAAAGCTGATAAACACAAAAGACAGCGTCACCTTGTAAGCCCCAAATTATGAAATAAGTGGAACAAGCATCTAAGCCTGCATAAGGCCCCCAAATAACAAGTTCTGAAACATACAAGTAAACACTCTTCTAGAAACATACTAAAAGGGTAGGCCTCCCTGAAGACCTACCTCTCGCATAGAGGATGATTCTGACTTGTTAAGTGAGCCCTGAGAAAGAACGCCAAGTTCATTCTGGGACTCCCCCTCAAGGGATCTCTCTATGGAGGACGTCCCTCGGAGGACGTCATGTGGATTGGTCAACAAATCCGCCAAACTCAGTCGACATTCTCCAATCCTCCATGGCTGGTTGGTAGCAGGAAGTGCATAGATCTTTACTGCATAGAAATACACATTCATTACAGAAGAGGATACAATAGTGGTGAATTTCACCCAGAAGGTGTGTTCCCTTAATGCCCCCAAAGTTATTAAATAATGAAGGGATAAATTAATGAATAAAAAGAGATGAGTGAATTAAGAACAGGCTAGTGAATAGAAGTGAATAAAAGAGGGGTAAAGTAATGAGTAAAAGGAGCTGAGTGAATAAAAGAGAGAGAGAGAGAGCAAAAAATAAAATAAAACACACAACATACACATCAATTACAGCTACACCCACCTCAAACCCTTTCACAACTACACCATACTATGGCAGGATGTAGACCCAGTGTACCACAACAGGTTCATCCGAATACACAAAGATGTACCATTCACCAACAATAGCAGACAAAAACCCTCCTTCAAAATGACCACACCACAAAACTACAAGCAATAGCCATCCCAACACTGCCCACCAGGCTTCTCACCAAACCTCGCCCCACTATGACAACTCTCAGGTGTCTTCTTAGGGGGCTACTTCAATGTCCACCACCCTACCTGGCTAACACCATACCTAGAACAACAAAAGGCGCCACCAACATCAAACAGCTACACACACTGAGCATCCTCAAGAGGAAACCAACCAACACAACCAGAACCCCACCTCACTGGACATAAATTTCTGCTCAACACTAGAACTACCTTGCAAACCTTCCATGCACTACACTCTGATCGTATCCCAATTCTCATCTCATTCCAACTAACCCAAACCATCCTCAGATCTAACAAAAAGACAAATTACAAAAAGTCTGAATGGAATAGATTCACATCCTAAATACAAAATGCACTTTCCAACTTTACAATTGAGCAATTCCCCTCATTCTACAAGGCCCTCTCACACTTTATCAACACAGACCACCGAGTTAGCAACTAACAAATCTCCAGAGGATACAGTAAACACTTCAACCCAAACTTCGCACCAGAAATAGAAAACCTCATAAAACAAAGAAACACATTAAGACAATACAGAGCACCCACAGACAAGCAACTCAAAAAAATACACAACCTCAACACACAAACTAGCACTCTCCTCACTACTAAACAAAAAGACAACTGACAACAATACCTCCAAAAAATCAGCTCCACTCTGGCTCACAATAAAAAAATACACATCGCATACCCAAACTCTCCCCACCCAAGACAACTAAATACCCACAACTCTAAAATCAGCCAGCTACCAAAAAACTACAACAGAAGAAAATCAAAAATTAACACAAACTACACTTAGAGGCTACGGGGCAACTACCCTTCACCCCAGAGACAGTGCACTCGCCATCAAATCCCTCAAAAACTCACAAACCGAAGGCACATACCAAACATCCACCTAAAACACCTCGGGGCTCACAGCCCTATCTGCACTCACAAACATCTTCAATTACTCCTGGCTGCATACATCAGCCCCATCCTCAAGCCAAAAAAAAAACACCAAACCTCTCCACTTCATACAGATCCATCTCATTCCTCTCAAAATCACTTGAAAAATTAATCCCTCTTTAACCTCTTCATGCATGATGTCCCCCTACTCATAACCCAATAAATCCCCTTGAACATATATGCAGATGACCTAACCATCACATCCCAAGCCACCACCTCATACACAGCGTCCAGACACCTAAACATATACCTTTAACAACCCCAAAACTGGCTAACACTAAGCAGAATATCCACCTCTCCCCAAAAATCAACAGTCACCATCTTCATCCCACATATCACGCTCGAAGGCCAACCCCTCCCAATCAACTGTGAATCACCCTGGATCCATGCATGACTTTTGCTACACATACACATCACTACCAAGGCCACAACAAAACTAAATGCCTTCAGAATACTCACAAACACCAACTTCGGGCAACAAAAACACTTAACATACTATACAAACAATTCACCCGCACCACCTTAAATTATACATCCCCAGCCTGAGCACCCAGGTTATCCAACTACAACTTGGAGAAAACACAAAACACAGCTCTCTGAATTGCAACCGGCTGTACAGAAAGCACCCCAATGACCCGCCCCCATACAGAAACCAAAATACTACCCATCAGTGATCAACTAGAAATGGTGGGCACAGAATTCTTCCGCGAGTTTTGCGCCACCTCTCCAACCCCAGGAGACCTTATGACTACCCCCGCTTTCCACTACTCTCAAATAACGGGAAGAGTTCCCCCAACACTACCGAACCAGAACACAATAAAACACCTACACACGCACTTGTTCCGAGTAGCACTGGACAGTGGGCAAACACCACCCGACATCCACTCTGGAAACCACCTTGGACCACCGAACCAAAGTCTCTCCGCCCCGCCTACGATCAGGACACCACCCCTCACTAAACAAATACAAAAACAGACTAGAACGCCCCCCACCCCCTGACTGCCCCCGCTACAACCAGCAGCTGACATCACTCATCCTCACATGCCCTTCCCTCAAACACCCCAGAGCGGACTATCAGTTGGAGACCTTTGGAGAAGGTCGCTCATTATGGCCGCATTCCTGAGTGCTGCTGGGTTTGACTGAAGAGAACCTGAGGGCCACAAAGTAAGTAAAGAGATGAAGTAATGAATAAAGGGAATAACAGGAGAGGGATAAACTACTGCATAACTGAATGAAAGAGAAAGTAATGAATAAAAGGAGACAAGCCAGATGGGCGTTTGAAGAAAAAATAAATAAAAAAAGGAGACAAATACGATCTTAGCGAAGTCCCGAGGCAAATGTGGAGGACGGGTGCATGTTCAGGCCTCAGTGGCTCGGCGAGAAAAAGTGAGAGTTTTTAATTTTATCATACGTGGTCGCGGGGCAGGAAGGATACCCATATCACCCTCCAGTCTTGTCGTAAAAGACAACTAAGCTTGGAGAGAGGGGCACTGGCCTTGGAAGATGCGCTTCCAAGGCTATTATCCGACGGTAATGAGCGGGGAGGTCGCAGAGGCCATCCAGCCCATACTTTATAATAAGGCATAAAGGGGTTGGGAGGGTAGTTTGAGTGGCGTTGATGCACACCACCCCACTTGGTGGAAAGGGGTTAATGAGGCTGATCTTATTTAAAATAAAGTGAACACCAACAAGGACATTCCCACCCCAAAAAGTCGTTAGGGAAAAGATGGAACCTAGTCTAAGTAGACAACTTGAAATGGGTAAGAAACACAAATCAAATCTCCTGACCTTCAGTCCTGCAACAAAGATGGGTCTCATTTACGTGGGAGGCCGGGGGGGGGGGGGCAAACATGAGTAAAGGACCTCTAGAAAATAGACAAATTTGAGGATTCTCGAGTGCTACTAAGGATTGTACCTTTGATGTCATCCTGCATGATTGCCCGCAAATTGTGGCAACTCATCTTGAATTTGTAGAGCGATGTGTGGCAATAGAGCGCCACAGAGCCCACAGCAAAATTAGAGTATTGCAGAGGATCTCGGAGGCTAAATGGCATCAACCACGACACAAAAGTCTTGAATCCATCCCCAACATCGGTGGTGAACACAGCTTTGTCCAAGTTTAATTCAAGGATGTTGTGGTGTTTGTTCAAAGAGACGGTATCGATCACTTCATCCTTGGTCCTCTGTTCGCTGAGGCTCGATCCCGGTCGCTCCACTCCAAGAGGCGAGAGTCGCAATAGCTGATTTTCAAGGGACAAGATCACCTCCTCCCTTCGTTTAAAAGATTCCTCTTGTTCCTTGAGCTGTTCCTTCATACCGACCATCTCCTCCTTCAGATTCGCCTCAAGCAATTCATTCTAGGAACCAATTAAAATTAATCCTTCTTTGTTGACCTTAGGGCCTGGGAGGGCACACATCTCTGCAATTAGGGTAAACTTTGCGGCAGGTGCCATATACCGTAAAGACCAATGGTTCGGAGCCTACGCAAAAATGTAGTCTTGTCAAATGACCTTGGTGATTGAGTGGCGTTAAAGGGATAGGAACAAACACAAATGCGTAGGTGGGATGGATACAACCAGAACCATGATCTGAAACTGTGTGGAAACTCCTGGCCCTGTCATAAAGTGGGAAAGGGGTTTCCAATTCCCTGCCCCCAACTGCCTTTGATCCCTCCTTGGAACAAGTAGGTCACATAAATTAAGATATAATTCAATTACTCATTACTTAAAGGGATCATGTGTAACTACTTCCTCACAAAGCAAGACAGGAGTGCAGCCATGACACTGAAAAAATACACTACCCCCCTCCCTTTACACACTATGAAGCACAAAGCCATATCCATAATTTTTTCCACACCATTGGCCCTTCATATCGATGTGCTATAGCTTCTCCTCCAGTCAGCGTTCATCCCCAAGCAGGCCCTTCAGAAACTCTCTCACCTATCACATAAGGTGCTGTGGGTAATTTGCCGTCATAGGTAACTCGGAATTCCACGCATGCGTGATGTCTGGCTTCAGATCTCTCTTCTTCTTATCGAGGTAGACTCAGTTGTGCATGGTATGTGAAGGGAGCAATACCATGACTGAATTCTATCCTCTACAAATTTGGAAAAGGCAAACTGTGCTGCATGGGACTCACGCAGGGAACTCCAATGCGAAGGAAGATCTTTGAGTGCTGGGATGTCAATCTGGAGTTGTTGTTTATTGCTCAAGAGCAGATACCCTTGTTCCCTCCGATCACTTGAGAGATTAAGGGAGAAAGACTTTGATTCTACAGCCTGTGTTGTAGGCCCCCATCAACGTTACCATAATTAAGTGGGGACGCACCTTCTGTGAAACTGTCCTGAGGGGCCATGTCAGAGTAGAGAGAGGCCATTGATTGCTGTGTGAATTTTCTAGCACCCTCCTGGGCTAGAAGTCCATGCAACAGCTAGGTAGGAAGTGGAAGTTGAAGTGCAACTTAACCTCATGCGGGATATATGCAAGTGGGATGGTCCCACTCCGGGAATGCATCCAGGTAGTGGGGTCATGTCATATCCATTGGAAATGACTGACCACTCTACAACTCTATTCATTCTTGCCCTACAGCGGGGATAGATTATAAAAAATACAACCGCTGTCTGCCATAAGCAGTACAGCCTTATGCATCTGAGATTGGTGGCAACCCATTACACGTAGGGAAGAGGTTATTGAGGAAAAATCCAATCTTCCCATTAATCGGTCCCATAGCCCAGGAACCCTCAAGTCCTGGTCCCTTGCAACCTGCAGGCGTTGTTTATAGAGGATCCAAAGCCTCTTCTGACAATGCATGAGGTTGCTGGTCAGGTCCTTAAACCTAGTAAAAGGATTGAGGGAGATGAGGATAGTTAGTACAGAAAGTAGATGTTAGCAGAATGAGGAGAGGCTAACCTTGGGCTAGACAGGGTGGTGAATCTCGCCTACACGACAGGCGAGATTCCACATATGATATGTGGAAACTGTATCCCCTCAAGCCTGGCATGCTTTGGTTCTCAGAAAAGGAGAATTTCATTCAGCCAGGACCAGCTGGTGAACTCACCAAACAACCGCAGACTCACTGTACCCCCCAAAGGTGTACAGAGAGTGATGAAGACCAAGTTCCTGGTCTACATCATGGTGTTTGGGATGGTCAGTAACAAGTGCCACATTATGCAGTTGTTTATCGTCCTGAAAGGCTACATCAAGTGCGTGAAGGAGTTTGTGTTGCCTTGAATCCAAAAGGTGGCCGTTGGAAGGCCTTGTGTGTGGAACAGGTCTCTGCACCATGCCTCACAAGGAGTAGTACCCAGTCTTGACTTTCAGACAATTTCTTTGACCACATCACTCCGAACATCTGGCCTCCCAACTCTCCAGACTGCAACCCCCAGGATCTTTGAGAAGGCGTGCAGCAGGTTCTGATACCCCCTTCCCCCCCGGAGGCTGTGGATGAGGCTGCCGGCGATTTCATTGAATAGAATGAATCCTTCAGGTCTTTAACCTGTAACTTTGGTCAATATGAGCTCTCTGCATTATTTTCTTTTATATTGAGCTTAAGCAACAATTTACCCACCGCACACTCTAAATAATATCCCATCCACTTAACTCTTGATCAGCTAATTCACATAATAAACCCACATTTCATGAGTTCTTCTAACACTTCGCACACCATAACACAAATTCATTATATTCTTTTCACGAGTTGGTTTCCATATGTTATTCTACCTGCCGATACCATCTTCTCTCCATCCTGTCTCACGTCATATATACCTATTCTCCACTCGTTCGTTCCTCACTCTATCGATACAGTCAAGGTAAAAAGCTTTGGCAGAGGAAGATTTCGGGTTTCTTAATCTTTAGTGCTACTGAATTATTTAGTTACAGCATTCAGATATTCTTGGGATATCTTACACGACAATCAAAATGATATGTGAATAGAGCCTAAAAAGCTACATAAAAGATGGATCAGTTAATTACACATCATAATTTTTTAGCAAAGGTTTTGTTTATTATTTCTCTACTGTTTATTAATCAAGTTTCTGCACCGACTCTAAGAATGGCATATTTTCTGTATCAACCATTACAGAAATACATTGATTTTTATATTATTAAAAAACACACTTTAGGATGATTAATATATTTTACAATTTAACATATTTTTTACGCTTCAGATTGTTTCGTAGGATATAGTTCTAGCTTTCTTAAGTATGGCTACTGGTACTGGAGGATGCAAAAATTCTGCCAATATAGGTTGTTATGTGTGGATATTATACTATTGGGAGAAAGTATATATCACATAAAATCATGAAAAGTGACCAAGAAAAGCCATGGACCAATCATATGATATGTGGAAACTGTTGACTTACTCTACAAGGATGGCTGAGAGGTGCAAGAAGAGCCATGCCTTTTGCTATTCCAGAGTCTGGAGAGAGCCAAAGAAAGACCATGATGACTGTTACAAAGTACATAAAAATTAAAGGAAGACAAAGTCTTCAGTATCTAGACCAGGGGTGGGCAACCTTTTTAAGTGGGTGTACCAAAATTGGCCAAATCTTTGATACAAAATTTCCTCAGGTGCCGATAATTGACTAAAACACAATAAAAGGATATAAAATCAAAGATAGTCTTTTATTGATTCTTAATCCCTTATGAATTATAAAAATCACAAAAATCAATAATATTAAAAAAAATGAATCTTTACACAATTTTGAGCAGAAAACAACAAAACCAAAATGGAGAAAGAAAATTTGTGGACCTCTTATTTATTTACCATCAATGAGACTTCTGCTGCTGCATCACTGAGAGCAGATAATTTCTAAGAGGTTGTCCGCCATGCGGTTGCTATAGAAAAGAGGTTGGACATACATTTATTTAGTTCTCTAAGAGGTTGTCCACCATGCGGTTGCTATATAAAAGAGGTTGGAGATACATTTATTTAGTTTTCTTAAGGTAAGCATTTGGCTTCGCGTGCCGGTAAGAAGTCGTTGGCGTGCCACGTTTGGCACGAGTGCCAAGGGTTGCCCAGGTCTGATCTAGACACCATAATTTGTAGCACCTGCCCCTCATGATCATAAATTACTAGCACAACATACACAATAAAATCTAAGTAGGAAAATTCATATCATATTCTACATAAATTTTACTTTTATGTAGAACTGAATATTAATTTAATTTGTTTGGTTGAAGTTGTTATTGTAGTCACTTTCCTTTTTTAGACAGATATATTTTTCATCAGAAGAATCAGTAAGTAGAGGCAGCAAAAAAATATATAAAGCATTCGTGGCAATAATGAATAGAGATCCCCATTTTCCAAATCAAAGTTAGCTTGATGATTTAATCGGGGACTTAGGTGTCACTAAGTCAGGAGCTGAACTTTTAACACACAGGTTGAATGTAATTTACTAGGGAAAGACTGGAGGATATCTCCGTAGTGGAAACATGATATATTTGAAATTTACTTTGATGTTAGTGGGGATCTTGTTTTTGAAAAGATGTGAATGGTTTGTTTACAGTGCTGGTGGAATGTAGCATGATCCTGCAGAATGGCGACTGTTCATAGACAGATCAATGCGAAGTCTCAAAGCATACTATGATAAAGTTAAAGAGCTTCTTAACATTATCAACTTTACTAAATTTAAGTTCGATGTTTGTGGGGACTTCAAGATGCTTGCCTTGCGAGCTGGATACACAAATATTCATGTTTCCTTTGCTTATAGGATAGCAAAGCTGATGATTATCATTACCGGAAAGTTCAGTGGCCCCATGACATGAATTAAAGCCAGTGAAGTTATATGGTGTCAGACAGCCTCTTGTGAAGCCTGCTAAGGTTTTATTACTCCTCTTCATATAAAATTGGGATTGGTAAAAGTTTGCGAAAGCCTTAAATTTTAGAAGAGAAGCCTTTCAAGAAATCCGTTTCATGTTTCCAAAGCTGTCTGAGGCCTAAGATCAAGGGCGAAACTTGAGTGATGACAAAGGTCAAAAGAGAAGCATGGATTCTTAGGAAATCACAAAGATCCAAACTACAAGCAGCTAGCTGGTAGCAAGGATTATTGATAGCTTCAAAGATTTGGGCTGTCGTATGTCCACTTTGAATTCAGATCTAGTTTTATTTTGTGAAAACTTGGGTGATGATAGTGAGGAGTATGGTGAGGATTTCTATCAGGACATCGAAACAATAGAGAGAACATAAGGAAGATGGGATATTGCCATCATATATGGTCTCTAGTCAGAAAAGATAAAAGCATTCACACAAGAAAACACGACCTTATAAGCACTTCTAATGCAAATATTTTTCATTATTTGTTGCTTATTTTCTTTCCAATTCCTAAATAGTTTGTAATAAGTGAACAAGAAATATCAACCTAGGAAAGGATTTTTATATAAAGATCAAAAGAAAAACTAAGAAAATCTATAAAAATACTGATGATATGCCAAAATTGAGATATTTGAACACAGCGGCAACAAATAAATATAAAAACATGAAAAAATATGTATAAACAAAACTAGCGATACATAGTGTTAGGAATGTATGTTTAAGAGAAAAGAATTTGACAGAGGCAAATGCTGAAATTACTGTGTATGATTTACTTCATTTGTTGGCCACTAGTTGTCTTCATTCAAAGCCAGCAGCAGACTGGAATGATAATACAGTACTGGACTTTCTCAGGTCTCCTAGAAAGGCTATATAGAAATGTTTTGAGATGGTAGAGGGAAGGGGAGGCTAGGATGAGATGGGTAGTGGTTTTTGGTTGTAGTAGGTCACAGCGGGAGCATTCAGGGTGGAGGGGGTTATTCTATTTTTGCATTCATGTTTGGAAGGGTAGTGTCACAAGCATAGACCAACCAGAGAAATTCTAGCTCCGCAATCCAGGGTGGATTCAGATATGAGAATGTCAAGTGTGAAGCTTTCGGGTAGGGCATTATGTGGCTGCTTTTGAAATGCTATGGGGGTAAAGTGTTTTATGGGATTTTGATTCGGTGGAGTCGGTGAAAGATTTAGTGCGTAGTGAGGGTATATAATCTTTTTGGATCTTTGGGTGAGGATAGGAATGGAGAGGGTGTTTAGTGCATGTGAGGCACAGAGCAGCTTACTGAAACCATGCATACCAATCATGTTTAAGTGGACTTTGATGGGGAAGAAAGTTATTTTCAACATGTTGATGGTAAGTAGGGATGGTTTGTGCTTTGTTTTGTGCCTTCTTTTTTTTTACAGCCACAATCTGGCAAGAGCCTACTAGGGCATAGGTTGCAGCAATTAAAATTTCAGCCTAGTAATGGCTACTTTAAAATTCACAAAAAACAAAGAAAACAAACAAATCAAAAACCAAACAACAAACAAAAAATATGAAACAACAAGAGCAAATAGAATAGATAAGGCCAATCTCCTCCCAAAAAGTCAAATAGGCCACAAGTCTGTGTGCAGGATCATATTTTAAGGGGGGATGGGGATAGCCCATCTGGCAAACTGCCTATTAGGGCATAAGTTGCCGTAATCATCTTACAACCTAATGCTTGGCTAGATTAAAAAAAAAGAAAAAGAAAAAAAACGAGGCAAATGAAAAAAACAAAACAAAAAAAGCATCAGTAAGAAACAAGCCCGCTAGGCCATTCACACAAGTCTGTATGGACGAACTCGTCCTGAGTAGAAGTGATAAGCCGTAGCAACCTTGGTCGTCCCGGTACCGGGACAGGTAACGTGCGCGAAGATCACCCAGACTGAGACCTTCAACAGGAAATGTGTCGCACAGTCCGCGGGACAACGCAGTCGTGGCAGTAAGAAGCAGGGGAGCGCTCTATCAAATGGCGGTACGTACCGCAAGTGTGCCCAATTCAAAGAAGATAGAAAACGATCTGAAGATGTCGAGGAATGGGGAAGAGTCCATAGGAAACATTAGGTTTCCCCTGGCTGTCTCCCATCTTCTTTGCCAAGCAGCCCACTGCCCTGTAGTCGGTGAGAGGAATAGAGAAACGCTGGTCCGATCACCCAGTCATCGCGGACTTTTTGCCGTCCTCACTCTCCGCACTTCCCACATGTCCAGGAACCCTGAAGATAATTCGACATCAGCTCGGCTTGCGGCAATCATGGCGTCAGTGATGCGGCGAACCAGGGATATATGGAGATTCCAATGCCCTGATAGCACTCAGGGTACTTTGTAAATTGCTAAAGAACACAATCCGGTCTCCGAACAGGGCACGACGCGTTATCTCCAGTATTGAGCACTGTATTACAACCAGCTCGGCCGTCATGATAGACACAGCGCATAGTAGAGCCCCGCTGACTTAAAACAGAGGCATGAAAGCAGATCTCCTCCTGGAACTTGGAGACATCTGTGTACACTGCGACGGATCCAGCGTCACACCAAGTGTGATCAAAAAAGGTTAAACGCCATACGCCAGCGCTGGGGATGCTTTGGGAAGAGAGACGTGGCGACAAATAGTCAGAGGTGGTACCCTTCAGGGTGACGTTCTGGACAAAACTAGAGGCGCCACTGGCGCGAGAGCTACACCGAGCTCTTGATAATGTCACTGTGCACAGCACAGAGCGAGTGTAATCTCCCAGGCTTGAATACATCCGTAGTCAAGCTTCGAACGAACAGAGCCCAATCAGCATCACAGCTGATGAACGTCACGGAACGAAGACTCCATGGCGTGGGTGCAAGAGACCTTGAGGCTATGACTATGGGTCTCCCAGGTGAGGCATCGGTCGAAACCAAGACAAAGGAAATGGTGCGAATCAAACACATCCAGGCGAACTCTGTTTATGAACAAGTCTGGGTCGGGATGTAGCCGTGGATGGCGGCAGAAGTGCACTACCTCAGTCTTAGCCAAGGAAAACCGAAACCTGTGTGCTTCGGCATAGCGAGAGACGCGGTTCAATGCCTGTTGGAGTCGACGCTCCAAAGTTGGCATCTGGGCAGCACCAAAAGAGATCAAAAGGTCGTCCAAGTAGGGCGTAGCGAGAACATCTTCCGGTAGCACCGAGGTGATATCGTTGATGCTCAGGGAAAAGAATGTGACAATGAGAACACTTACCTGGTTCGTTGGGCCGGAGAGCGGTCTCCCCCCACCCTTACGCGGAATCGACGATCTCGCAAAAATTCAGATAAAAATTGGGAGGCGTCCCTTAGCCTCTATCGTGCGTAGGGTCTTCACGATACCGTATCGCCGCCATGTGAAATTATAAACCTTCTCCAAATGGAAAAATACCGTGGCGTATTGTTGTTTAGTCAGGAAGGCCTGTCAGAGATCATTTTCCAGTCGGAGCAGAGCATCCAATGTGGAATGGAACTTGCAGAAGCCGCACTGTGCAGAAGACAGATGGCCTCCGCTGTCCAGGAAAAAGGCTAATCTAACATTTACCAATTTCTCCATCAATTTGCACACGCAAGAGGTTAGAGAGATTGAGCGCAAACCGGCCGGGGTAGAGTGATCTGTCCCCGGTTTGCGAAAGACGAACACAGTAGCCATTCGCAAGGTGTCTGGGAGGATACCCTCTGTCCAGATCATGTTGAACAAATCTAACACAAATGCCATGCCTCGCTCATCCAGGTGTCGAAGCATGACATACCGAACATCGTCCGGACCGAGGGGCGCTCTCCGCGCATGAAGGGAGACCGGAATGAAACTCAATCAATATAAACCTGCCATTGAAGGGTTCTCCGCCTTTCGAGGTAAAGTTCAGTCGGCGGTATTCAGCGACAACACGGCATGCATTGAATCCTGGCAGAGCAGAATCGCGGCTAGCGAATGCTGTCGCGAAATATTCTACCACTGACACGGGGTCCGAGATTGCAGCCCCGTTCTCTTGAAGAACAGGAGGGGGGCGTCCTGCGAGAAATTGTCCCGAATCCTTTTAACTCTCGCTCACATCTCTGCAAGAGCGGTCTTCCCGTTAAGAGAGGACAAGTTTGACGACAAGAAGAGAGGCGGACGTGCTTCGAAACATACCGGAACCAATGGTGGGAATAAAAGGAAAGGGGGCGGGTTTGTGCTTAATAGAACATAAAGAGATGGGGGGGAATTTGCGGCGTCGATGATAAAATATCCGTAATTGTGGGGTAGGTATACGAAAACTATTGTGCTAGGTGCGCGTTCCAGGCAACTAAATGCTTATTTCGCTACTGATTTTACACGGATTTGAAGTGTGTTCCACCATTTTCACTGGGTACCTGCAGTTTAAGGTGGAATCACGGACCTCTAGAAAAGAATGTAACGACTGCCGACTAAATGTGGCCGGAACTCTGCGTAAAATGGACGAAGGTGAAGTCAACAAGTCGCTCACTTGCATTATAATTACATGCAATGTTCTTAGGTTGGGTGAATAAGTGACCGGGGCTGTCTTGTGTTCTCTTTTTTTATCTATCGTTTGGTATCGACGCACGTCAACACAGCTTTTGGGCCGGAATGATTAAGATAAAACAATCTTCTTTACCTTTTTCTGCAGATGGTCATAAGTGTCTGCGTGGCCATTCAACAGTAGCAGAGCCCGATCCAATTCTTGGGTCTTCTCGCGATAAATAATCTGCAACTCTGTGTACTTCGCCTGCAATTCATCAAAAGCCATCTGCCAAGAAATAGGTGGGTAAGCGATGGGTAAATCTTCAGCCTCACTTCAATACATATAAACTACCTTACATGCCATAGGAATAAGAGGAAAAATTTAAAATGTGAATAAAATGAGAAAACCATCCTTATGTTTCGCCCTCTACCTCGGATCAAAAACAAATAAGAGCCATACCCCAGCCAAAGGGAACCAAACCAACCATGTCACAAATTGCCTCCTAACACGCTTCTTCCTTGTGCACATCCTCTTTTAATGGACTCAGTAAAGCCAAATGTGATATGAAAAGGTTAATTTGATTTCCTTGGGCTGAAGTATCCTACCTAAACAAAGAGAAATTGTGAATGATGGCATGCTTAGAAACCCTATATCTTTGAAACTGGCGAGCTGTCTAGCCCCTAGATGTCACAATCAAGTCGGGGCTTATATAGATTATATTTTTTGCCGTTTATTTCTATCCTAAAGCAATGACGTATACCAAAACACAACTATCGCGCAACTATATCTTGATGTGGAATAAACTCAAAATTCGTTTGTCTGTGGAACAGTAAAAGTTCTTGAATTGGGACAGGAACTTGGAAGAGGATGATCAGCTTTACTATCATTAAAGAGGGATCTTCCCTACATGTACACAAAAAAAGCAGCCCTCTCACCTTTTCAAACACATTAATTTTCGGTTCCTGCAAGCCTTCGACAGTTTTCTTTAATAGATCCAAATTGCATTCCTCCTTGGTCGGTTTTGGGGACTAAAACACAAAGAAGCAATTAGGAGCAGCGAGATTCCACTACTGGCACCTGCTATCCTTTCCTAACGCGTCAAGTGGGGCCAATTGCGAGCCACATTGTATAAAAACGAGCGGATCCTTTGCTGTACTCATAAATTGGATCCAAGGATATATTAAATGAAAGAAAAATATAGAACTACGCCGTGTGCCACTGGAGGGTAATATGTATAGATTCATCTTTAAATGTCTATATATTTATAGAAATATTTTAGCTTGGAAAACCCCCTGAACAAAACGAGTTGTTTGAGCTTGATAGAGCGTAAAGGGGTGGGTGGGGGAGGGGGGTCTCTCGAATTTACATCTCAATACAAAGACGGGCATCTCCAACCCATCAGAAAGTTTGCAAGGAGTTCTATAAAGAAAGTGGTGAAGCAAGATTTTTTTATTTTTTTTTTAAGAGCTCATTTGGCGACTGCCTACTTGGGCATTAGTCGCCGTATTAAAACTGGCCTAGTTCTAGGCTACTTTAAAATAAAATTAAAGAGAGAAAAAAAAAAACAACACCCCAAAAGGGGGAAAGGAAGCAAGCTGGTGCGTCGGGGAGAGGTCCCCCCGGCGCAGGAGCGTGCAACTAAAAGAAAAAAAACAACAAAAAACAAAACAAATGCAAAAAAACAACAAAACAAAACAAAAAAACAAACAAACCTTGCTTAAATAATAGGGAGAAGGCCGGCCTCCCCCAAGAAGTCAACAAGTCCACAAGTCAATGTGCACGAATCTGTCCCGAGCACAAGGGACAGGCGGTAGCGACCCCGCCCATCCCGGTACTGGGACAGGTATCGTGCGCGAAGATCACCCAGACTGGGACATTCGACAAGAATGTGCCGAACAGTCTGGGGGACGACGCAGTCGTTGCAATAGGGCGCAGGCGAGCGCTCCATCAGATAGCGATGCGTCACACGAGTGTGTCCGATTCGGAGACGACAGAAAGCAACCTGAAGCCGCCGCGGCATTGGGGGATAGGTCCATGGGAACAGTCGCGGCGCAATGGCACGCAACTTTAAGTTCCCTTCGACCGTCTCCCATCTTCTTTGCCAAGCAGTCCGAAGAGCTGCCCGTATTCCTGCCATGTAGTCGGTGTGAGGAAGAGCGAAACGCTGGTCCGGTCGCAGAGTCCTCGCGGACTCTTTGGCGCGCTCATTCCCCGCAATTCCTACATTTCCAGGAACCCAGCAGAAGATAATCTCGACATCTGCCCGGCTCTCCAAAACCGTGGCGTCACGGATATCACGAACCAGGGGATGCGGAGATTCCAATGCCCCGAGAGCACTCAGGGCGCTTTGTGAGTCGCTATAGATCACAATCCGGTCTCCGAACCGGGCACGTCGCGTAATCTCCCGTACCGAGTGGTGTATTGCCACCAGCTCGGCCGTGAAGACAGACGCAGCGCCTGGTAGAGCCCCGCTGACTTCAAACAGAGGGGATACGGCGTGGAAGCCGACCCCCTCTTGGGACTTGGAGCCATCCGTATACACTGGCACGGTACCAGCGTGACACGATGTGTGCTCCAAAAAGGTCGAACGCAATACTCTTGGCGCAGTACAAGCTTTGGAAGCAGAGGCGTGGCGACAAATAGCCAAATGTGGTACCCTCCAGGGTGGCGTCCTGGGCAGAACCAGGGGCGCCACCGGCCCGAGAGCTATATCTACCTCTCGAAGGAGTTTCCTGGCCCTAAACCCAAAGGGCTTAGGGTATGACTGGCGTCTCTCGGCGGCATAGGCACCATCGAGATCAGCTGCGGATGCAGTGAGAGCTGTTGGCTGGTGAAGCAAGAGGAAGCGGAAGTGTGTGAAAGATATATAGCTGGAGATTATTCTGTAAGCATTGGCGGGTAAAGCGGGTGAGGAAATAGCTGAAAACTCCCAGAGCAAAAGACATACAGGGGCAAGAAGCTACAAAGAACGTACGGAAGCCTCCTATAAAATAACTCCTCAAAAAAACAAGTCCACCAACTCAAAAGGTAATACCATAACATAATACCCCCAAATATATCAAAATAGTGAGAGGATGAAGAAAGAAAACTAAAGAAAAAGAAGAAAGGGGAAAGATTAAAACAGAACCAACGATACAATGTATGAGTCAACAATTCCCACTACTATTTCAGACCTCAAATACTTCTATAGTATCCTTTAGCTGCTGGTTGACATTTTTCAGTTCATCTCGTTCCATTTTCAGCCGGTCCACCTCAGTCCTAAGTGTCTGGATTTGCCCTCCCTCCTTCGAAAGCTGCGCGCGCAGGCGCGAAACTTCCCTTCTTTCAATCTAGGATAAATCGAAGGTGGAGTTAAGAATAATATGGATTTTTTTTGCTTCAAGTAAAAGTATGGCAACCACAAGACCCAGGCTATTGTATTATTTAAAAAGCAAAACCCAATGAAGGCACTTCTGGTAGAAGGTTTGAAAGATGTACATAAGAGTAGTGAAGTTAGGAAAAGGATATTTGGAAGGTACATAACCCAAGATAACTCGGTAGATTTGGGAATGTAAAGACATGCAATTCTCCTGAGCCTGCCTCTATTGCGCAATGAAGGAAGGTTCCTTTGTGAGGACAACCTCAAGGATAAGTGCCAAAAGAGGGTCATCACCACTCACATCAAGTTGCCCGTACGCCTGCTTCAGGTCACGTTGGAGAGTCCCCCTGGTTTCGTTCCGCTTCTTTGAGGTTTCGGAGTTACTCTCCTGGAGACACATCTCCGACAAGCGCTCGTTCTCGACTTGAAGCTGCTTCACTTGTTTCTGGAAGAGCGATTAATAGGAAACCCGGAGTCTAAGAACAGCATATTCCACACCCATTAATGTTCCACCAATGGAGCAATTTCTTTACAAAGAAGTTCATCCAAAAAGATCTGAACATCCCATCCACCCCTACCACATAGAAACAACCAGTTAAGTTGATAGGTAGGGATGAAAGAGCAGAGAAAAACTGGCAAGGAAAATGAACCCGTAGTGGCTAAAAAATTAAGTTCAATGGAAATTAAATCAGTTCATCATCATCAACGTCTTCCCAACTGTGTGTGTGGTGGTCGCGCATCAACACTGCTAAAAAAAACCTACATCTCTTCCCATTTCTCTATACTATTGAAGCACAAAACCTCTCATAATTTTATCATGCCAAAATTGGGCCTTCGTAGGAATGGGGATGCTGTGTTGTAACATCTCGTAAAATTAAAGTTAATAGAAGCAAAATTAGGAAATTGTGCATAGCAAATGAGACAAGAACTTTACATTCCTGTTGGAAAATATTTCGAACAAATGGTGGAGTTGCCTAGTTCAAAGAAATGTAGCCGCGGGCTGTTGATTGGTGCAGCCGAGCACAGGTTTTCACACACATCTCTCATTCATCACCTTGTAGGGAAAGAATAAATAGAGTTATAGAGTGATCAGGCATTTTCAAGCAACACCCTCCCTCCACTTTAACATGGTCCCTCAGGATAGTCTCAATGAAAAGGAGGCCTACATTTTTTTTTAAAACTCATCTGGCGACTGCCTTCAAGGGCATAAGTAGGTAATCATAATTAAAATTCTTGGCTAGTAGTAGGTTATTCTAAAATTAAAAAAACAAAACAAACAAACCCACAGAACAAACAAAAGCAAAGTAAAAGGCAAAAAGAAGGAAGCACTCTCTGGCACTGTGTACAGCGCAGAGCGAGTGGCATCTCCCCAGCATCGAAAAGTAGGCTCTCAATGGGGGAAGTGCGGAAGGCACCGGTCGCCAGGCGAAGGCTAGTTTGGTGAATCAAGTCCACCTGCCGAGATACACGCTCGGCTCCGGATGCATAAAACTCACATCTGTAGTTGAGCTTCGAACGAACAAAGGATCGATAAAAAGTAAGGCAGTAGTTCTATCAGCGCCCCAGGCACTGAACGTCACGGAGCGAAAAATATCGATGGCGCAGGTACAAGAGACCCTAAGGCTGCGAATATGAGCCGCCTCCCAGGTGAGGCGACGGTCAAATACAAGACCAAGGAAACGGTGCACCACCTTAGTCTTGGCCAAGAAAAACTGAAGCCTGTGCGCTTCGGCATAGCGAGAGACGCGGATCAATGCATGTTGGAGTCGACGCTCCAGTTGGCATCTAGGCCGCGCCAAGAGAGATCGAAAGGTCGTCCACGTAGAGCGTAGCGAGAACATCTTCTGGCCGCACTGAGGTGATGCTGTTGATGCTCAGGGCAAAGAGGGTGACACTGAAGACACTTTCCTGCGGGACCCCCTCTACCTGCTCCATTGGGCCGGAGAGGGCTCCCCCGACCCGTACGCGGAATCAACGATCTCGCAAAAATTCAGATGTACAGATTGGAAGGCGTCCCCTTGCCCCATCTTGTGGAGAATTTGCATGACACCATATCACCATGCGGTATCATAGGCCTTCTCCAGATCGAAAAACACTGTGGCGTAGTGCTGTCTACAAAGGAAGGCTTGGCAAACGGCATTTTTCCAGTCGGAGCAGAGCATCCGACGTGGAGTGGAACTTTCGGAAGCCGCACTGTGCAGAAGAGAGATGGCCTCCACTGTCCAGAAAAAAGGCTAATCTAACATTTACCAATTTCTCCATAAACTTGCACACGCAGGAGGTTAGAGAGATTGGGTGGAAACCGGCCGGGTAGTGATCTCCCCCAGTTTGGGAAACGCGAGCACGGTAGCTATTTGCCAGTAGTCTGGGAGGATACCCTCTACCCAGATCCTGTTGAACAAATCTAACAGAAAGGCCATGCTTCACTCACCCAGGTGTCGAAGCATGGTATAGGGGACATCGTCCGGACCAGGACCAGTGTTCGCGCACAAAACAAGAGCAGAACACCACTCACTTGATGTATACCGGGCATTGAAGGGTTCTCAGCCTCTTATTTATGAAAACATGATAAAATATTTATTTTGTCCCTATACTATTTGTGTCCTGTCATTGTTTTTCCTTTTTCTTCCTCTTGTTTTACTTGAATGTTTTTGTTTTTTTCACTATTTTGTGTGATTAGTATAATCAAGGAAGGAGAAGTCTAATATCCTATCCCCCTTTACTATAAATTCCTTATATATTATATGTTTAGATAGGCAAATTACGTTAGAAGATTTTTAATTAAATGAATTCCTTGTCTCAGAAAAAATATTTGTTTATAATTTAATAGTTACTAAATAATTATTTAACGTTACATTTAAAATTGTTCAGTTTGTTGTGAGGAAAACAAAAAATTGTCCTAAAAAAAAATACATATCTGCAGGGACCCCAGAAGGGGGTAAGTAATTGTTTAGTTTATTAAGTGTAACTTTCATTGGCAATATAAGATATAGAATTGCAAGTTTAAGTTCATAAAAGTTTCCTGTTAGTTGTAAATTATTGTGACTTAGGTCAATTTAAGTGTAATATAATTTGTAGCCATAGATTTATATTTATACTTTTTTAAATTTATTTTTTTGCCTAAGTTTCATTATTAAATTTTTCTTTGGAAGAATTCCATTGTGTCATAACCTATTAAAAACTGTTTTATTTCCTCTTAGGGTTCAAATCTTGGGTCAATTTTTGTCTGACCCCCCAAAATCTCTGTGGCATTCTTCCAATTGTAAATATTCCCTTGTTTAATAGTTAGTTCTTAAATAAATCTATTCTTATAATCCTGTTGTTTATAGGTAACCCAATTGGTCAAATTCTTAAGCTTCTGCCTCATTCTTCCTTCTCTTAAGTCTGCCCTTTGATTCCTGATTTCTCCAGTTCAAAACATTCAGATCTTTTTCTTATTTACTCTTCTATCTCTTTCCCTATTTCCTTTTTGAATAACAACAAGGAGTAACAACAAGGAAAGAAGGTACCCTAGGAGACCTTGCGGTCCATTCAAAGAGGGTACCTTTGGACTAGCAATTGAGCGGGCACAAGGCTGCTCAATTGTTTTGCGTCCCTAAACGGCCACTTTTCAAGACTTTGTCTAGCCTTGACTTGAACTGGTCAACAGATTCACTGTTGACAACTTCTACTGGAAGTGCGTTCCACATACCGCAGATACTGTAAGTGAAAAAATTTCCACACAGATTGCGGTTGTAACGCTTCAGTTCAAGTTTGAAGCCGTGATTGCGCGTTCTGTTCTCACTCAGTGTGAAAATATCCCGGTAGTCAACATTGTCGAACCCTCGAAGTATTTTGAAAACTTCGATGAGCTGACCACGCAGTCTACGGGTTTCCAGCGAGAACAGATCTAATTCCCTTAGTCTATCCTCATAACTTTTATGTCGGATGGAGGGAATCAGCTTGGTTGCCCTGGCTTGTACGCGTTCCAATCTCGCGATGTCCTTTCGCAATGAAGGACTCCAAAATTGTACGGCATACTCCAGGTGCGGTCGGACAAGTGAGTTGTACAGGCACAGTACAATCTCCTGGTTCCGATAACCAAACTGGAGCTTAATATAGCCTAGCATCCTTTGGGCCTTTTTCTCCGCCTCAATGCACTGTTTTGAGAACTTGAGGTCACTAGTGATTGTTACACCTAAGTCCTTCTCAGTGTCACTCGATTCAAGAGCAGTGCCCTTAAGGATATACTGAGATTGGGGGTTTCTGTGGCCGATATGCATCACTTTGCATTTGCCCACGTTAAAAGGCATTTGCCACGTGTCCGACCACTCCCCAATCTTCCCAAGATCTTCCTGCAGGCGGGCAGTATTTCCATCTTTTGCAACGTTCATACCAAGCTTGGTATCATCGGCAAATTTGGAAATCTTGGCAACCATGTCACCGTCCATGTCGTTGACGTAGATGATGAATAGTACTGGTCCCAGGACAGAACCTTGAGGCACCCCGCTAGTAACGGGCACCCACTCAGAAGACTGTCCATTTACCACCACCCGTTGCCGTCTGCCACTTAGCCAGTTCTCGATCCAGCCGGCTACCTTTCCGTCTATGCCAAGCGCTCGCACTTTCCGGAGAAGGCGGCGGTGTGGTACCTTATCAAAGGCTTTCTGAAAGTCTAGGTAGACCACATCCACCGCCTTGTCCCGATCGTGCTCACTGAAAACGAAGTGGAAGAATTCTACAAGGTTCGTCAGGCATGACCGTTGCCTTCGGAAGCCGTGCTGGGAACTCCTCAGTAGCAGGTTTGACTCTAAATACGACGTCACTTTGTCCACCATGATGCTTTCCATGAGTTTACCGACTATCGAAGTCAGACTGATAGGTCGGTAGTTCGACGGTTGGTTACGGTCTCCTTTCTTGAAGATAGGAGTCACCTCCGCCTCACGCCAGTCTCTAGGAACGCATCCGGTCCGGATTGACATGTTACAGATAGCGCACAGATGTCGTGATACTTCATCGCACACTTCCTTCAACACTTTAGGTAGAAACCCGTCCGGTCCAGGGGACTTATTCGTCTTTAGGTTAGCGATCTTTTTCTTTATTTCTCCTTCGGTGAAGTCCATTGCCTCCAGCTTTTCCCCCGAGTAGGAATCCGTGGGCTGGGGAATGGGACCACCCTCTTCAGTAAACACTGAAGAGAAGTAGTCGTTGAGGAGGTTGGCATTTTCTGCATCTGAATGCTTTAATGTCCCCTCCTCATTCCTCAAAGGGCCAATCGTTCGACGGATTGGTTTACGGCTGTTCACATATCCAAAAAACTCCTTGGGATTCTCTTTACAGAGTCTCGCCACTCGGAGTTCCTCAGACCGCTTAGCCGCCCTTATGCTGGACTTCACTCTCCTGGCTAGCCTCTGGTATTCGTCAAAGTCACCCGAGATCTTCGATTGCCGGTACACATTTCTCTTCTCCCTAAGCAGTTGCCCGATTTCTCGATTAAACCACTTTGGTTGAACAGAAGACCGACGGGGGCATTTCAGAGGAATAAAACGCGATTGTAGACTCATGAATGTGGTTTTGAAACTGTTCCAAGAGTCTTCAACACCATCGCACTCTTCTAGCCTCGCGTCAGTCAGTCCCGCGCGTAGACCTGCAAAGTCTGCTCTTCTCAAATCCAGTTTCCTTGATTTACTAGTTGCAGGCTCTGCCTTGGGGACTTTGACTACAAATCTAATTAGTCGGTGGTCACTGCCATCGAGCTCTTCGCCAACAGAGAGGTCCTCAACGATGTCATCCTCAGAGGTGAAAACCAAGTCGAGGATATTGTCTCCTCTCGTTGGCTCTCTCACCCATTGAGTGAGGAACTCGTTGTTCGTGAACTCTAGGAGTAGTGCGTTCTCGCCACAGGGTTCTCTGGTTTCCCAGTCAACTTGTGTGTTGAAATCACCCATGACGATACACACTCTGTCTTCGACAAGTTCTCCTAGTAGCTGGTACAGATCTCTGTCCTTTTCAACGAGTTGGGCAGGAGGTCTATAAAGCACCAGGGTCCTGTATTTGGCAGGACCTATCTCTAGGTCAACACCTAGTAGTTCATGGTCGGATATGATGTTGCAATCCGTCGAGTTGAGAGTATCCTTGACATACAACATCACACCGCCACCCTCTCTGTCTGGCCTATCTTTCAGGAAGAGCTGGTAACCGGGAATCGTGAATTCACCTTCAAAATCTCGGCTTGAGGTTTTTATCCACGACTCCGTTATGGCCACCATCTCAGGTTCCTCTGTTACTACGAGGCCACGGAGATCAAGAAACTTATTCCTGATTGACCTCGCATTGAACAGAAGAACTTTGAGGGAGTCCCCTAGTGTAGGACTCCCTACGCTCTTCCGTTTCCCGGCTTCTCTGTTTTCGTGGTCACACCCTTTTTGACGACCTCCGAGAAGGTCGTTCCAGGAGTGACACGGGCATGCTGGCGCACGTCCGCTTTCGCTCTGTTTCGAACGCTCCTTTGGGTGCGTTCCACGACATCTTGAATTAGATTGGCGAGAAAGGCCTTCCCTTTAAAGGAGAGATGTACCCCGTCCCTTTGGTAGAGGTCGTCTCTACCGATAAAGGTACGATAGGGGTCCACGAAGAAGACTCCTTCCGCCGTGCAGAGATCCGCCAACCTTTTGTTCACTGCCACGTTTCTTTCGTGAGCGGTTCGGGATGGACCTCTTCTCGAAAGCATCCCAACCACCACACGTTTGCGGGTTTTAAGCCCTATGTCGTCCACGGCTCCCATCACTGTTTGGATGGTCTTACCACTGAGGCCCACTTTACCCCCTCTGAGGTAGATGTCGTTGCCGCTCACCATCAGAGCAACAACAGAATTCTCAGAAATCTGAGCTTTCTCTGCCTCTACTCTGATGGTGTGGTTACCCCGTCCTGACAGGCAGCTTACCTTCACGCTAGTGCGAAGGCGGGCCGCTAGCAGCGGCTGCAGATCCCGTGTTTGCGAGTCACCAATGAGGGTGACCTTCGGACACTTGGTCTCTGAAGACGGGGTCTTCCCTTGTGGAAGAGGCCTCCCCTTTTCCTCTTTACTCTCCACATTCTTATCTTTCTTTTTCTTCTTCTTTATCTGTTTTTCTTCTATTTTGGGTTCTACTCTTGTTTCAACTATCATCTTTTTCTTTTTTTTCTTCGTTTCTCCTTTCTTCTTTTTCTCCTTCTCTCTCGCCTCAGCTGGCTTAGCCTCAGATGATGCCGGAATGTCCGCTTCATTACCAGGGGATTCCGAAACGTCAGTGGGCGGCGCCTCTTCTAGGCATCGAACCTGAGCTACGTTAAGGGCTTCGAGCTTCTCCAACTTTCCCTCAAGGACCTTAGCTCTCTCCTCTGAGGCTCTATAGAGGTCTTTATGCCCCAACCAAGAAACTATTTGAACAACTCCCCTAAACCTCGTATATTCCACTGACCCAATCTGAGCGGCAACACCGCGAGTGCGCTCAATTAGAAAATGAATGGGGTGCCTGCATACAGCCCGAGCTGTGCGATCAAAGCTCTCAGGAAGCTATAAGCAACAACAACAAACAACATGTCCACCACTCACTAGTCTCCATCCACTACACCTGTGCAAAAAATAGCATCATCTCCAATGCCAGGGTTGGCAAATCATAAAGCCCAGCCCCTCCCCCCCAAAAAACCCTGGGTTTGATTACTAGGTTTTTTTTCTTCATTTTTTTTCAAGAAATGAATGCTACTTATCATTATTTTATTCAGAATTCATATTTATGTTTATAATTTCAACAAATATCTATCAAATTAAGGTTATTTCTCTGATACTGACTCATAATAATTCATCTCTCCTTCTACAGATTATGGCTATCATGGGTACCCACAATTCTTGATCAGTGATCTGTTCTCACTATAATATAATTATTAAACCAAGTAATTATTAACATTATAAAAATAGAGATAACTCTTCTTTTTCTATATTATTCTAATGCTTGTAGCATTTGTTTTTTGAAAAAACACAGAGATTTGAAAACCCCCAGAATAAAACCCTGGTTTTGTGGGGGGCTTTTCAAAATTTAGGGGGTTTTGCCAACCCTATCCAATGCACCTACTTACAGTCCCTAAGCCATTACACATCCCACTGAAACTGACCCACACACTTCCTCCAACACACACACCGCACCCACCCACTTACTCACTCAACATTCTCTAATTCAACACAAACGGCATTCATAGCAAGAAGTAGAAAAAAAAGAAGAGAAGAAGATCAAATTGCCTTAATCCATCTCGCCAAATGGAGAAAAGATGGATATACCCCCTCCCAGCCCCAACCAAGGATAATAGATGAAGGCTGGTCGGCGACTAGCCTGCGAAGTTAGCCGCCACTCAAGAAAATAAAAGCGTGTAAAGAAAGTCGCAAAAAAGGGGTAAATTTGAAATGTCCAAAAAATATATAAATAAAAAATGCTTAAAATATATATAAATAAAACCCAGGTAGTGTCAATCTAGTTTTAGACTACCAGGAGAACTGGGGCGGGGATAGTGCCGGCGCCAGTTATTCTACACCAAATTGTCCATTCTTAGCGATGGGGTGCAATGTGCCATAGCATCTCGTCCAGTAAGATAAGTAGTAAAGCGGTTACCAAATTATTATTACCCAATTTACTTTGACTCGAATCAAAGCTATTTGATCGATATTGGAAGAACGAATTGGGAATTGGTCAACGTTCATACAGCTCTCCTCAACTACCAATTTCTTTTCCCCCCTTTGGGTAGCTAATTACTTCACCAGTTGCAATTCAATGATTTAAGATGAACTTCGAGCAAAAGCTCAAATAGCGACAAGGTTGTTGTTGCTTCTCACTCCCCAGAAGCGGATGACACCTTTGCTGCCTCTGACCGCTTGGGACATTAAGGGGGAAAGCTTCGATCCTACAGCCTGTGCTGTAGACCCAGACAACGTTACCACAATTAACTGGGGCCCCACATTCTGTGAGACTGTCCTGAGGGACCAGGGTAGAGTGTAGGGAGTATATACCCGCCCCCCTGTGCTAGTAGTCCATGCAAAAGCTAGGAAGAGAGAGTTTGATTGCAGCTTTACCTCACGCAGGTTGCATCTAAGTAGGGAGGTCTCACACCAGGATTGTATCCAAGTGACGTGGTCTTGTCCTATCTACTTGGGAATAACTGACCACTCTTCTTCAACTTTTCCTCTTACCCGCTGGGGTGGTTAGAGTTGCCTGCTGGGCACAGGCGAGAGGAGAACAGCTGAAACTCACCTTCAAGTAAAGGCAGTTCTCCTTCAAAGCATCGACCTCGTCGTTGAGTTTATCCCGCGCAAGTTCACACTCCTTCCTACGCGACGCTTGAGCGACTTCATCAATCTTTTGGATCTCTGCAACAGGCAATAACCCTTCAATCGAACAAAATAACGCCACCACTACTATGTTACGCCACTCGTGGACGAGACCCTTGTTCTGAAGACAAGATCGCACGACCGGATAATGAAATTAACATAAAGAGCAAAATAATAATTGCTGGTGAGCCTGAATGCGCCAAGGGCTGGACCTCGATGGAGAGGAGGGAAGGGAAGTCTTGGCAGGCTTGTGTAATTTTTTTAACCAGCGGGATCGAGTGGGGAGATCCGTTCTGCATTAGGGGTGTGGATATGTACGAATACCCCAGTGAATGGGCTGAGGAACACAATGAGTATGTTGTGCTGTGAAGACGGGAAGGGAAATCAGAGCAGTTTTGTGATTGGCTATGTGCGTAATGACGTGTGTAGGAGTTACCTACCCCAAGTAGGCCTAGTACATCTACCCAATTGGCAACCAATCCTCTGGGCACCTCAGCGCCAGACATCCAACGCTGCATTGCCCGATCCTAGCAAGAGCTCATTACCATTATCAGTATGCATTACCGATATACTGTATAATGGCCTCATTACAGTAAGGAAAAATACCAAAGAGAAGTCCACACACAAGGAGATATCATATTCTTTAACCGGTATCCCACAAAGTAGGGCTAATGCATATTTTGCTTGCTGGAAAATATTTGTGCATGTTTTCCCAGGCCAAGAGCGCCATATCGTGAATTAGTCGCCTTTTGCAACATATGCCGAGCCTGATTATGGGCGATTTTAACTGCAGTGGAGTTAATGGGGTGATAGATCGAGCCATGGGTAGGGAAGACGACTCATCGACTTCAATGATACTAACTTTTTGACACAGTGGTGGGTCGAAGAACCGACGAGATGTGAGAACTTGTTGGACTTGAGTGTTTCCCACCAATGATGACATGGTCTCCGGACTGAACGTGGGTGAGTGTCTGGGCGATAACGATCACCGAACAGTCTTATTCACCATACACGCCCCCTCCTTCTCGCGTTACCTCCTACAAACCCGATTACCGCCCCGCGAACTTGAACGGTCTACGGGATGTGAAAGTCGACTAGAACCTGTGAGTGGCCAAAGTGCCTCAGCCAACTGGTTGAGATTCAAAGACTGCTTCATGGACCAGCAGTCCATGTTCGTTGCCAAAAAGAGGGGGTGAATGAAAAATCCGCTCAACCGAAATGGTTCAATCTTGGCATCGCCTCAGCATTTCGCAGCAGAACACAGAGCCATTTTTTTTTATTATTATTTTATAGAGCCCATCTAGCAACTACATACTTGGGCATAAGTTGCCGAAAAACACGACAGCCTAGAACTAGGCTACTTTAAAGTAAAAATATGAAAACTTAACAATGATATAAATTGGAAAAACTTAACAATCAGGAAGCAATCTCCGGCAGCTGGGGGAGGTCCCCCTCACCCCGGTGCAGGAGAGTGCAACCTACAAACAAAACAATAACAAAAAAAAGAACCTTAAATAAAGGGGAGAAGCCCGACCTCCCCCCAAAAGTCAACAAGTCCACAAGTCAATGTGCACGAATCTGTCCCGAGTACAAGGAACAGGTGGTAGCAACTCCGCCCATCCCGGTACCGGGACAGGTATCGTGCGCGAAGATCACCCAGACTGGGACATTCAACAAGAATGTGCCCAACAGTCTGGGGGACGACGCAGTCGTTGCAATAGGGCGCAGGCAAGCGCTCCATCAAATAGCGATACGTCACACGAGTGTGTCCGATTCGGAGACGACAGAAAGCAACCTGAAGCCGCCGCGGCATTGGGGGATAGGTCCATGGGAACAGTCGCGGCGCAATGCCACGCAACTTTAAGTTCCCTTCGACCGTCTCCCATCTTCTTTGCCAAGCAGTCCGAAGAGCTGCCCGTATTCCTGCCATGTAGTCGGTGCGAGGAAGAGCAAAACGCTGGTCCGGTCGCAGAGTCCTCGCAGACTCTTTGGCGCCTTCATTCCCGGCAATTCCTACATGTCCAGGAACCCAGCAGAAGATAATCTCGACATCTACCCGGCTCGCCATAACCGTGGCGTCACGGATATCGCGAACCAGGGGATGCGGAGATTCCAATGCCCCGAGAGCACTCAGGGCGCTTTGTGAGTCGCTATAGATCACAATCCGGTCTCCGAACCGGGCACGTCGCGTAATCTCCCGTACCGAGTGGTGTATTGCCACCAGCTCGGCCATGAAGACAGACGCAGCGCCTGGTAGAGCCCCGCTGACTTCAAACAGAGGGGATACGGCGTAAGAGCCGACCCCCTCTTGGGACTTGGAGCCATCGGTATACACTGGCACGGTACCAGCGTGACACGATGTGTGCTCCAAAAAGGTCGAACGCAATACTCCCGGCGCAGTACAAGCTTAGGGAGCAGAGGCGTGGCGACAAATAGCCAAATGTGGTACCCTCCAGGGTGGCGTCCTGAGCAGAACCAGGGGCGCCACCGGCCCGAGAGCTATATCTACCTCTCGAAGGAGTTTCCTGGCCCTAAACCCAAAGGGCTTAGGGTATGACTGGCGTCTCTCGGCGGCATAAGCACCGTCGAGATCAACTGCGGATGCAGTGAGAGCCGTGGCGACTGAGGGAGGGGCCGAGCTCGCGAGTCCAGGGGAATAATACACTGTGCAGAGCAAGTGGCATCTCCCCAATATCGACAAGTAGGCTCTCAATCGGGGACGTCAGGAAGGTACTGGCCGCCAGGAGAAGGCCGGTGTAGTGGATCGAGTCCACCTTCCGCAATACACGCTTGGCTGCGGATGTATAAAACTCATCCTTAGTCGAGCTTCAACGAACAAAGAATCGATAAAAAGGTAAAGCAGTAGCCCTATCACCACTGAACGTCACAGAACGAAGAATATCCATTGCGCAGGTACAAGAGACCCTAAAGCTGCGTATATGAGCTTCCCAGGTGAAGCGTTGGTCAAATACAAGACCAAGGAAACGGTGCAAGTCCACCATTTCCAGGCGAACCCCATTTATAAATAAGTCTGGATCAGGGTGGAGCCCTGAATGGCGGCAGAAGTCACCAACTAGGTCTTAGCCAATGTAAACCTAAGCCTGTGCCCTTCGGCATAGCGAGAGATGCGGATCAATGCCTGTTGGAGTCGACGCTCCAAAGTTAGCATCTAGGCCACGCCAAAAGAGATCGAAAGGTCGTCCACGTAGAGCGTAGCGAGAACATATTTCGGCAGCACCGAGGTGATGCTGTTGATGCTCAGGGCAAAGAGCGTGACACTGAAGTCACTTCCCTGCGGGCCCCCCTCTTCTTTCTCTGGAGGTAAAGTCCAGTCGGAGGCCTTCTGCGACATCAAACGAAATTCACCGACAGTGAAGTCGTTCGGGCGGCGCTCATAGCGCATGTAGGCATAACGCTTCTGTTTGAGGGCCTTCTCACACTCGGGTGACCACCACAAGAGCGGTTGGCGTGTAAAAAGGCCAGACGTTCTAGGGATAGTATTTAAGCCAACGGCGATGAGGTTGCCGGAGAACTCAACGGCCTCATCTACCGACCTAAACTCCTCGATTGAGACAGAGAAATCAGTCATTTCCTGAAATGCGGACCACTACGCCCGCGCCAAGCACCGCCGGGGAGGGCTCTTAGGCGGTAGTAACCCAGAAAATGATGTTTGAATTGGAAAGTTATCACTACCATGAAAGTCATCGACTATCCGCCACCCAAAATCAGGCTGTGCATCTGGAGCACAGGGATAAATCAATATAGGATAATGAAGCGGTTCTTGGACATTAATACGTACTCATCCACATTTAGGACACCTATCTCCAGCTCGTCAAGGATGTGGCCTCTGGGATTGATCGAGTAGGCTCCACAGAGGGGGTATCTACCATTCAGATCCGCGAGCAAGAGAAATGTCCTCGGCAACCGCGCCACGCTGAGGGTGGAATGTATGCAGAAATAACAGTATACTTCCTATCCAGGTGCAGCTGCACAGCTACTCCCTGAAAGGAAGTATCTAAAGCAGAGAGAAGAACGGAGACATCATGCCGGGTGTAAATGGCGCATCCTCCTGCTTGGTCCCCATCCCGTGGTAGTGGAGTCGCATAAACCTTATTCCCCGGGAGGATGGGCAGGGGGCACGCTCCCACCATGGTCTACTGCAAAAATATAGCTAAGGGAAAACGGGAGACAAGCTTCCGCAGCTCCTAACAGTTGGGCCGGAGTCTGCGGCTTTTCCAATGAAGATTGCCTACCTCGGAGGAGATGTAGGGACCCTCTTCAAAGAGAAGACCCTCACGGGAATGGTCGTACGCTGGACAATGCGCTGAAGGCGCTGTCGACTTAAATGACTATTAGGGAGAGGTTGGGCTCGCCAAGCAAATCCTTTCCTCCCTCCGCCTTGAAACTTTAGGCAGGCAGGCAGGATGGCTTCCAAGGTGAGGGCCCGTCCTTTGGAGGATCCACCATCTTCGAGTCACCTAGCCTAGCACTCGGTGTGGGCGTAGGAGCCGAAACTCCTTTAGTGTTCTCCTACTTTCGAGATGCAGATTTAGAAACACCGGAAGATGGACTCACGACCAATTTCAGGGGTGTTACAGCCTATGAGTCTAATGACTAGGTGGAGGCACGCGGCAGTTTCGACTTACGGAAAACAATCACGCTGGGAGAACGAGGGGGAGCCCTGGTTTTAGCCGGGGCTGGGTGTGCACACTTTATGCCGCCAGCTCTAAGAGGGAAGCGCCAAAGACGGGTAGAACCCGCACAAGGATTCCGAATGGGCGCTGAAACGAACGTGCTCGTAGGCAGGGAAGAGCCAGGAGCAGAGGGTGTCATTTTTTAGCATTAAGGCATAAGACGTCCCAGGCAGCGGCGCCGGGCGCGCCAGGACCAAGTCCTTAGCCTCGCGAAATAAGAGACGATCCGGTTCCTGACTGAACGGACAGCAATTTCTTCTCGGGAGATACGCACCACATTACTTCGAATAAGCGGGCTGCAGCTCTCCGCAATTGAAACACTTGGCCACATACGATTTGTATTTATCGCGTGCGCCCTTGGAGCAACTTACACACACTTCGGGTAACCCCGACTTGGCATGTCTACAGGAGCGATTCGTATGGCCGAGGCGATGGCAGTAGTGGGACCACCGCGGCAGTGGCACGAATGCTTTCACGCGGTAGCGATATCAACCGGCACGCAGTGACTCAGGGAGCTTGTCACAGCCGAACGTTACGAAGAGTGTAGGGGCGGGTCTCGAGGCCCCTCCCTGTTTTCTCATCACACGTTCGACTTTGATCGCTCTATGGTTGAAAAGCTCTAAGGGGATGTCATCTATGAAGTATTCCACGAGTTCCCTCGCATAAACCACTCCTTTCACGAAGTTCATGGTAGAATGCGTCATCACACTCATCGACGTGCCATCAAATGTCTGAAGGACACTAATCATGGCCACCTCGGAGGGATTCGACGCATTCGCCAGAATGCTCCCATCCGAGAAACGCGTCACCTTCGGCTCTCTACTAATCAGGCTAGCTAGTACTCTTCTCTGATGGAACATGTTGCCCTTGGCCAACATGCTGCCATCAGTGGAGCGAATGACCAGAAAGCGTTTGAAGCCAGAGGGCGCGAAAACGCCAGGTAACCTCCGAATGAGGGGCCCCGACGTAATCGAGGGTCCGCTCTGCGCACTTTAAGTCTTAGCCTGGGACTCCCCACCCGGAGAAGCACCGGGGCCGCAAGTGCCGATCTTGGCTTGATCGCTTACCAAAACGGCAGCGGACCCATCCGTCTCTGCCTCCCGCGGAAGGAGAAGAGACCTTAACCTTTTTTGTCTTACGATTTCTTTCTTTTTAGGAGAGGAGGGTGGGGAATGAACCCGCTTTTCTCCTACACCGATGGACCGGCCTCTGAAAGATCCTTCTCTGAAATCGAGAAGGTCTTGGCTGTCACAGGGGCACCAGCCGGGGTAGAAGACCCATCCTCTCCTTGTGGATCCTCGGGGACCCGAGCCGTCTGATGAGAAACTTGCACAAGCGTAGAGTCAGGTTCTGTGCTTGGCACCGATCCCGGGTTCAACTTCATGGAAGATCTTACCGTATGGTGCTGGGTCAGCTCAGGGATCATATGGTCATCCCATCCCAAGATATCATGGATCCCATTTAAGGAACTTTTTGTCTTGTCTTATGCCGGCGAACCGGAATCTGTTGGGGAAGAGAGGGGGCACGTACAGTGACCCCACGTAAACAGACAATGCACGAGTGCAGGAGGTTGGTGGCACGGACCAACGGGCCCTGCAGTCCCTTGTCCCTAAAGGGGTTGGCTCTATTGAGCCTCTCCTAGAGGAAGCAGTCAATATTAGGCCTCTTGTGTGTTTTCTTGGCAGTCCCCTGTGAAAGAAAAGGAGGGGTTACTGGTCGAAGGAGGGGGTCACCCAAAGGCGACTACACAGAAGGGGTTGAGGGAGTTCTCTGCACCTGTAGGCATAAGAGAGTAAGCCTCCTCTCCAGTCAGAGGGGTTTGGAGAGTTCCCTGAGAAAGCACAGGGGGAGGACCTCCTTTTCTTTAGTGGAGCTGCCTGAGAGCGGCTCTGATGCTGGCAGAGGGGAGATTTTTAAAATTCATTCATGGGCATGGTGATCCTGGAATTTTCACGAGACACAAACGCTACCCCCCCCCCCACGCAGTAGCCCGCTCTGCGCGGGGTGAATACAGGCCTGGCAAAACCAGCTACTGCCATTTGGGACCACTCCTCCCTCCCAGTGGCCAGGCAGCCCTTTTGGTATGGCGGCTCCACCTTGGGCTGGGCGTAAAATTATAGACCGTGAGAGGAGAGAGCAAAGGTATGTGAGGAAGGGGAAGGTGGAGGTAAAGAAGGTTATAAATTTCCCACCACCTCAAACCAGAGCTCAGGGGTGAGGGGTAATTGTCCTCTGCCCTCTCAGCCCCAATCTGGGATGGTTGGCTGAGAGAAAGCTGGTTGGTGACTACCCTGTAAAATTAGAGGATGACCAGAGAGAGTTGTAAGAGAGGTTGTATGGAAAGTGAGGAAACAGGGTAAGAAGACGGTGTCAGAAAGGATAAGAGGCTAAGATGGGGCCGGATGGGGCACTGAGTCCCGTCAGAACAGCGGCCAGAAGAGCAAATCACCGTGCCCCTTACGCGGCAAACCGATACCAGGACAGGTAACGAACGTGAAGATCATCCAGACTGAAACACTCAAGAGAATGTAGTCTGAGTTATTACGCAGTTTTTGCAGTAAAGTGCAGAGAGCACTCCATCAAGTAATCCTACATCCCACGAATATACGCGATTCAAACACTACCAGAAACCATAGGGAAATGGAAGGTATTTTTTTTTTTTTTATAAGAGCTCATCTGGCGACTGCCTACTTGGGCATTAGTCGCCGTATTAAAACTGGCCTAGTTCTAGGCTACTTTAAAATGAAATTAAAGAGAAAAAAAAAAAAACAACACCCCAAAAGGGGGAAAGGAAGCAAGCTGGTGCGTCGGGGAGAGGTCCCCCCGGCACAGGAGCGTGCAACTAAAGAAAAAAAACAAACAAAAAACAAAACAAATGCAAAAAAAACAACAAAAAAAACAAACAAACCTTGCTTAAATAATAGGGAGAAGGCCGGCCTCCCCCAAGAAGTCAACAAGTCCACAAGTCAGTGTGCACGAATCTGTCCCAAGCACAAGGGACAGGCGGTAGCGACCCTGCCCATCCCGGTACTGGGACAGGTATCGTGCGCGAAGATCACCCAGACTGGGACATTCGACAAGAATGTGCCGAACAGTCTGGGGGACGACGCAGTCGTTGCAATAGGGCGCAGGCGAGCGCTCCATCAGATAGCGATGCGTCACACGAGTGTGTCCGATTCGGAGACGACAGAAAGCAACCTGAAGCCGCCGCGGCATTGGGGGATAGGTCCATGGGAACAGTCGCGGCGCAATGGCACGCAACTTTAAGTTCCCTTCGACCGTCTCCCATCTTCTTTGCCAAGCAGTCCGAAGAGCTGCCCGTATTCCTGCCATGTAGTCGGTGTGAGGAAGAGCGAAACGCTGGTCCGGTCGCAGAGTCCTCGGGGACTCTTTGGCGCCCTCATCGGCGCGCTCATTCCCCGCAATTCCTACATATCCAGGAACCCAGCAGAAGATAATCTCGACATCTGCCCGGCTCGCCAAAACCGTGGCGTCACGGATATCGCGAACCGGGGGATGCGGAGATTCCAATGCCCCGAGAGCACTCAGGGCGCTTTGTGAGTCGCTATAGATCACAATCCGGTCTCCGAACCGGGCACGTCGCGTAATCTCCCGTACCGAGTTGTGTATTGCCACCAGCTCGGCCGTGAAGACAGACGCAGCGCCTGGTAGAGCCCCGCTGACTTCAAACAGAGGGGATACGGCGTGGAAGCCGACCCCCTCTTGGGACTTGGAGCCATCCGTATACACTGGCACGGTACCAGCGTGACACGATGTGTGCTCCAAAAAGGTCGAACGCAATACTCCCGGCGCAGTACAAGCTTTGGGAGCAGAGGCGTGGCGACAAATAGCCAAATGTGGTACCCTCCAGGGTGGCGTCCTGGGCAGAACCAGGGGCGCCACCGGCCCGAGAGCTATATCTACCTCTCGAAGGAGTTTCCTGGCCCTAAACCCAAAGGGCTTAGGGTATGACTGGCGTCTCTCGGCGGCATAGGCACCATCGAGATCAGCTGCGGATGCAGTGAGAGCTGTTGGCGACTGAGGAAGGCGCCGGGCTCGCGCGTACAGGCGAGTGATGCACTGGACGCGGCGCAGAGCGAGTGGCATCTCCCCAGCATCGACCAACAGGCTCTCAATGGGGGAAGTGCGGAAGGCACCGGTCGCAAGGCGAAGGCCGGTGTGGTGGATCGAATCCACCTTCCGCAATAAACGCTCGGCTGCGGATGCATAAAACTCGCATCCGTAGTCGAGCTTCGAGCGAACAAAGGATCGATAAAAAAGTAAGGCGGTAGCCCTATCAGCGCCCCAAGCGCTTAACGTCACGGAACGGAGAATGTCCATGGCGCGGGTACAAGAGACCCTAAGGCTGCGAATATGAGCCTCCCAGGTGAGGCGTCGGTCGAATACAAGACCAAGGAAACGGTGCGACTCAACCACATCCAGGCGCACCCCATTAAGAAACAAATCTGGGTCGGGGTGAAGCCGTGGATGGCGGCAGAAGTGCACCACCTTAGTCTTGGCCAAAGAAAACCGAAACCTGTGCGCTTCGGCATAGCGAGAGACGCGGTTCAATGCCTGTTGGAGTCGACGCTCCAGAGTTGGCATCTGGGCCGCGCCAAAAGAGATCGAAAGGTCGTCCACGTAGAGCGTAGCGAGAACATCTTCCGGCAGCACCGAGGTGATGCCGTTGATGCTCAGGGCAAAGAGTGTGACACTGAGGACACTTCCCTGCGGGACACCCTCTTCCTGCTCCTTTGGGCCGGAGAGGGCTCCCCCCACCCGTACGCGGAATCGACGATCTCGCAAAAATTCAGATATAAAAATTGGGAGGCGCCCCCTCGCCCCCATCGTGTGGAGAGTCTCCATGATACCGTATCGCCATGCGGTATCATAGGCCTTCTCCAGATCAAAAAACACCGTGGCGTAGTGCTGTCTACGAAGGAAAGCCTCGCAGACGGCACTTTCCAGTCGGAGCAGAGCATCCGACGTGGAGTGGAACTTACGGAAGCCGCACTGTGCAGAAGACAGATAGCCTCCGCTGTCCAGGAAATAGGCTAATCTAACATTTACCAATTTTTCCATCAACTTGCACACGCAAGAGGTTAGAGAGATTGGGCGGAAACCGGTCGGAGTAGAGTGATCTCTCCCCGGCTTGCGAAAGGCGAGCACAGTAGCGATTCGCCAGGAGTCTGGGAGAAGACCTTCCACCCAGATCCTGTTGAACAAATCTAACAGAAAGGCCATGCCTCGCTCACCCAGGTGTCGAAGCATGGCGTACGGGACATCGTTCGGACCATGGGCGGTGTCCGCGCACGAAGCGAGAGCGGAACGCAACTCACTCACAGTAAACTTGTCGTTGAAGGGTTCTCCGCCTCTGGAGGTAAAGTCCAGCCGGCGGCCTTCCGCGATATCACGACGTGCATTGAATGCTGGCGGAGCAGCATCACGGCTAGAGAATGCGGAAAAAGCGGTCGCTAAGGATTCCGCCACGGACGCGGGGTCCGAGATTGCGGTCCCATTCTCCTGGAGAACGGGAGGGGGGTCCTGCGAGAACTTGCCCCGAATCCTTTTGACTCGCTTCCACACCTCAGCTAAAGGGGTCTTCCCGTTAAGTGAAGACACGTATGCCCGCCAAGAAGAGCGGCGGGAGTGCTTCGAAATATACCGGAACCTAGCCCTAGCACGACGAAATTCAGCGACAGTGAAATCGTTCGGGCGGCGCTTATAGCGCATGTAGGCATAACGCTTCTGTTTGAGGGCCGTCTCACACTCGGCCGACCACCATGGGAGTGGTCGGCGTGCAAAACGGCCAGACGTCCTAGGAATAGTAGTCAGGCCTACGGCGATGAGGTTGCCGGAGAAGAACTCAACGGCCTCATCTACCGACCTAAACTCCTCGACTGAGATAGAGAATTCAGTCATTTCCTGAAATGCAGGCCACCGCGCCCGCGCCAAGCACCACCGAGGTGGTCTCTCAGGCGGCAGTTGCCCTGAAAATGATATTTGAATGGGAAAGTGATCACTACCATGGAGGTCATCGACCACCCCCCAATCAAAATCAGGCTGTGCATCCGAAGAGCACAAAGATAGGTCAAGGCAAGAAAATGAAGCGGTTCTCGGACAGTGATGCGTAAACTCATCCACGTTTAGGACACCCATCTCAAGCTCTTCGATCAGATCGGCAAGGACTTGTCCCCTGGGATTTATGGAGTAATCTCCCCAGAGAGGATGCCTGCCGTTCAGATCTCCAAGCAAGAGATAGGGCCTCGGTAACCGTGCCACGACGCGGCGGAAGTCCCCCGCGTCGAAGTCAGCTGACGGTGGAATGTACGCAGAAATGATAGTATACCTCCTATCCAGGTGCAGCTGCACAGCCACTGCCTGAAAGGAGGTATCTAAAGAGAAAGGAAGAACGGAGACATCATGCCGGGTGTAAACCGCGCATCTCCCAGCCCGGCCATCCCGCGGTGGTGGGGTCGCAAGACCCTTATACCCCGGGAGGGCAGGCAGCGGGCACGCGCCTAGCATGGTCTCCTGCAAAAAAATAGCTAACGGGGAACGGGACGAGACGAGCCTCCGCAGCTCCTCCCAGTTGGCCCGGAGTCCACGGCAATTCCATTGAAGGAATATGCCCTCCAGGCCTAGCTCGGAGGGGACGCGGGGGCCCTCCTCGAATTGAAGACCCTCACGGGAATGGCCGTACGCTTCCCGGGGGCAGAACCCCGGGCGCTGTTGGCCGGACAAAGCGCTGTCGCCTTCGAGGACTTATTGGGGGAGGTTGGGCTCGCCATGCGAGTCTTTTCCTCCCTCCGCCTCGAAACCTTAGGCGGGCGTTGCGGCTTGGGAGGCGGGGGGCCCTCTTTTCGAGGAACCACCGTCTCCGAGCCACTCGCTCCACCTCGGGGCGTGGGCGAAGGGGCCGAAGCTCCTTTGTTGCTGTCCTCCTTTCGGGGAACAGCTTTAGGAACCCCGGAAGATGGCCTAGCGACGATCTTCAGGGGTGTTGCCACCTGTGAGTCTAACGACTCTGTGGAGGCGCGTGGCCGTTTCGCCTTACGGGAAACGGTCACGCTGGGGGAAGAGGGGGGAGCCCTGGTATTAGCCGGGGCTGGGTGTGAACCCTTTTTGCCGCTAGCTCTACCAGGGGAGCGCCCGGGTGTAGTAGAGCCCGCAGAAGGGCTCCGAATGGGCGCGGAAACAACCGTGCTCGTTGGCCTGGATGGGCCAGGAGCAGAGGGTGCTTTTCTAACTATTGAGGCATATGACGTCCCAGGCAGAGCCGGGCGCGCCAGGACCAAGTCCTTAGCCTCGCGGAATGAGAGTCGATCCTGGGCCTGAACGGCCAGGATTTCTTTCTCAAGGAGATATGCACCACATTGCTTCGAAGAAGCAGGGTGCGGCTCTCCGCAATTGACACACTTGGCCACACACGATTTGGACTTATCGTGTGCGACCTTGGAGCAATTTACACAGACTTCGGGTGACCCCGATTTTGCACGTCTACATGATCGATTCGTGTGGCCGAAGCGGTGACAGTAATAGCACCGCCGCGGCAGTGGCACGAATGCCTTCACGCGGTAGCGGTACCAACCGGCACGCACCGACTCAGGGAGCTTGTCACAGTCGAACGTGACGAAGAGTGTAGGGGTGGGTCTCGAGGCCCCTCCCTGTTTTCTCATCACACGTTCGACCTTGACCGCCTCATGGTCGGCCAGCTCTAGGGTGATGTCTTCTATGGAGTAGTCAACGAGTTCCCTCGCATAAACTACTCCTTTTACAAAGTTCATGGTAGAGTGCGGCGTCACACTCACCGGGGTGCCATGAAGTGTCCGAAGAGCACTTATCTTGGCCGCCTCGGCGGGATTCGCCGCATTCGCCAGAAGGCTCCCGTCCGAGAAACGGGTTACCTTCGGCTCTCTACCAATTGCACTAGCTAATCCTCTCCTCTGATGGATCATGTTGCCCTTGGACAACATGGTGCCATCAGTGGAGCGAATAACGAGGAAGCGTTTGAAGCCAGCGGGCTCGAAAACGCCAGGTAACCTCTGAATGAGGGGCCCCGATGTCATCAAGGCTCCGCCCTGTGCACTCTTGGTCTTAGTCAGGGGCTCCGCACACGAGGGGGTAGAGGGGCCGGATGTGCCGATCTTGGCTTGGTCGCCTACCAAAGTGGCAGCAGACCCATCCGTCCCCACAGCCCCCGCGGATGGAGAGGAGCCCCGAGTCTTTTTCGTCTTTCTTGTCTTTTTCTTCTTTTTAGGAGAGGAGGGCGGGGAATGAACCCGCTTCTCACCCCCGCGGGTAGAAGCCCCCAGGCCAGATGGACCGGCCTCAGCCAGGTCCTTCTCTGAAATGGAGAAGGTCCCGGTGGGCGCAGGGGATTCATCCGGAGGAGATCCCTCCCCTCCTTGTCCTGCCTGAGAATCCACAGCCGTTTGATGAGGACCTTGCATAGGGGCGGATTCGGGTTCGGTGCTTGGCGCCAAGCCCGGATTCCCCCCCATGGAAGGCCCTACCGTCTGAGGCTGGTTTTCCTCAAGGACCATGTCTATCACAGGAGGGGCCTCCAGTTGGCCATCCCCTCCCAGGACATCGCAGGTCCCCTTGGCAGCGTCATAAGTCTTTAGTGGGGAGGCACAGGCCTTGACCCCGGCAAGGTTTAATATTTTTGCCAGCAGGTCTTTTGAGGGAAGCGACCGAAGGGGCCTGGCTTCCCTCTCCCCCCTAAGGGGGTTTGCCCTACCGAGCCGCTTGTACGAGGGGCGGTCGGCAATGGGCTGCCTGCTGGCTTTCTTGGCAGTCCCCTTAGAAAGCATAGGAGGGACTGCCGCTGGAGATAGGGAGGTGCCCGAAAGCACCTCCAGAGAAGGGGGTGAGGGGGAGTCCCCTACACCCGTAGGCGTAGGAGAGGAGTAAGCCTCCTCTCCGGTTAAAGAGGCATGGAGGGTCCCCTGCGCAAGCACAGGGGAGGGGACCTCCATCTTTTCTGTGGAGCTGCACGAGGGCGGCTCCGTTGTTGTTATAGGGGGAATTAAGGGGAGATGTTTTTTTGTTTCATCATTGGGCATGGTGACCCTCTTTGTTTTACGGGACGCAATCGCTCACCACCTCTTGCAGTAGCCCGCACTGCAAGAGGTGCTTACAGGCCCGGCAGAGCCAGGCGCCACCATTTGGGACCACCCCTCCCGCCTGGTGGCCTGGCAGTCCTTCGGCATGGCGGCTCCACCTTGAACACGGCGTAAAACGGATAGATTTTGAAGACGAGAGGAAAAGGGATGTGAGGAAGGTATGGGTGGGGATGAAGCAGGTTGTTAAAAGCCAACCACCCCAGACCGGAGCTCAGGGGTTAGGGGACATTGTCCCCTCCCCCCTCAGCCCCGATCCGGGACGATTGGCTGAGAAGAAGGTCAGCTTCTACCCTGTGAAATTAGAGGCTGACCAGAGAAAGTTGTGGGAGAGGTTGTATGAAAAGCGACGAGGTAGGATAGGAATACAGGCTATCTGAAGGAAGGAAGAGAGGCTAAGCTGGGGCCGGACGGGGCGCTGGATCCCGTCAGCACGGCGGCCAGGATGGCAAATCGCCGCGCCCCTTACGGGGAAATGGAAGGTAGGTCCATGGGAACAGTACTGATACATTGGTGCGCAGCTTTAGGTCCCTGTTGGCTATCTCCCATCTTCTGTGCCAGGCAATCCGAAGCGTTGACCTTATTCCTACCAAGTAGTCTGTGTGGGGAAGAGAGAAAAGCAGTATGGTCATCCATGCCTCATAGAAAATTTGGCACTCGCAATCCCTACATGTCCAGGAATCCATCGGAAGACAATCTCAACATCCATCTGGCTCGTAGCAGCCGTGTCATTAAGGATACTGCAAATCAGGGAGGTGCAGAGATTCCAAAGCCACGAGGGCACTCAAGAGGCTCTTGAGAGTTACTATAAATCATATGGCATGTGAAAAGGGTATCAAGCGTATTATCCAGTGCCGAGCAGTGTATTGCAGCCAGCTAGGCCATTAAAACACCCAGTGTGAAAGCCGACCACCTCTTCAGATTTGCAGCCATCTGGGTACACTCGCCCCACTCCAGTAACTGCTCCCAAAAGTTCAAACGTAATACTTCCAACGCTGTAAAGCTTAGGGAGCAGAAATGTGCAAAAGATGTTCAAACACGATACCCTCCAGTGTGGCATTCTGGGCAGAACCAGATGCACCACCAGACTGAGAACTACATCAAGTTGTTGAAGGAGTTGCCTAGCCCTAAACCTGAACTGCTTATGGTATGATTGGCGTCTATCGGAGGCAAAGGCAACGTTGAGATCGACCACGGATGCGATGATAGTCGTTGGCGAACGAAGGACGGGGGAATGGTGCGAATCTACAACTTGCAAGTGGATTCCATTTAGAAAAAGTCTGTTGGGGTGAAGTCGTGGATGGTGACAGAAGTGCACTACCTTAGTTTTGGCCAACGAAAACAGAAACCTTTACACTTTGGTAGAGTGAGAGATGGTGTTCAATGCTTGTTGGTCATTGATGAGCCTTACAAAATACTGTATCCCCCAAGAGGCACTTATGCCCACGCCAGACACTCACCTACAGCCTCCAATGCTTCGTCTTTTAACCTCTTCTCTTGACACAGCTTCGCCTCGAGGTCATTCACGTGATCTGACAGTGCCATCATCCTGGAACTCACAGCTCGGTTTTGCCTCTCGGAGCGAATGAGTGAGGTCTTATCGCGCTGCTCTTGAAGTTGTCTTTCCCGCAACTCCTCCCGATGAGACTCCAACTCCCGCTCTAGTGCTGACACTTTAACTCCATCTTCTCTCCTCTCAGTCTCCACCATCTACACGAAGCAAGTCAATGCAAGCAAAAAAGAGGTGATCAGGAAATATTTAAGGGTAGTGTATAAAATACACTTGTGTAATCCAACAGAGGGATGTGAACTTATCAACTATAGAATTAGAGTAAGAAGAGAGAAGGAAACTTGCAGATATGCACCGGACATCACGTGTGAATTGTAGCTAAAAATTACTAGTAAAATAGATCCAAGGATAACAAGGCCATTGTAGCAAAGCTTCTAGAACAAGCTTGTACAAAGATAAACAAGTATAAAGGGGTAGAACAGGATTCACTAGTACATGTGTCAAGCTAAGGATCATTATTTAGAAGTAGTGTGATAATCATCTTGCCTGAAAAATGGGCATTGTCCTGCTTCGATAATGGTGACTACTACAAGTTGAAATGCAACATTGAAAAGGTGAAAATGTGTAGTTGATGCACTCAATTAGCCTCTACAGACTGTCTTAGCAGTGATAGATGTATTAATACAATGCTGCACAGAGGAAATAAATAAATAGCGAAATTAAAATCCTTGTAAAATAAATAGTTATTATGGATATTTTAAAATTTTTAATTTGAACCATTTGTTTTTTTCAAAGTAGACAAATATGTATGGAATACATGAGAATTGATATGGTTAAGTTGAAACCACAATAATAAACAAAATGGTCCCAAAGAGGTCAAAAAATGGAGAGATGACAAAACTGAAGAAAAAATATAGCAATAAAAATAAACTTAAGATGCTTGTAGGGCACATGTCTCTCCTTTTTATTGTATTATCAGATCACTCCTCTTACCTCACCATTTTAGAGACTCCTGCAAGTTCAGCTGCTAGTCAATTCAGACCTACTCCATCGGAATAAGAAACCCAACAGAGAAAATTGACTCTAATTCCCTCTCATTAGTTTAGTGAAAAAGGCAGTGGATTTCCAATACATAGGTACCAGGCTCAATCCCAATGAGGGTGGACACAAATTTGAGCGTTTGTGGTGGACCTATTGGCAGATGTGCTGTGCCTACCCTTGCAATGTAGGTAGCTCATATAAATATCATCATGCACATAGCCAATCACAACAGCATTGTCTTCCCTTCTCATTTTTCTGCATACCACCCACTACCATCTCTCTTTGGTCCTAGAACCAACCTGTCAATGGTATAATTATATCCACATACCCCTGATACAGAATGGGTACCCCCGCCTACTTCTCTGGGGCACAAAAGGTTGGTCCAACCAAAGGCTGGCTGGTGTAAATACCACCCAGCACCTTGTCTCCCATGAGAACCAGTACTTGATGCCTTTGGGCTTGCCATTGTCATTCTGATCTTTAGGCAAGTTTCATTAGTTGGTCAAGGGATCTCATCCATAAATGTGAGGGATGGATGGGGCATCATACCTAATCTAGTTCAAATAAGCCCAAACTTTAGAACACTATAAGAAATGCCATACTTTTACAAGATCAAGCAAAATTTAATAAGAAAATTAGTTTAAAATTTAGGTATGAATACCATGGAAACTATATTAAAATGATTCAATTAGCCAGCAACACCATATCCATGTTTAATGCCCTGGGTATCTCATAAGCATGTATAGGAACCTACTTGTTGAGCATCACTCAGTTGCTGCAAAAGCTGCTCCTGATCCTCCTCCAATTCAATGATCCTTTTGCGTGCTTCCTCCAAAACAACCCAAACTTGCTGATTCATTCCCTACCAATAAAATGGGGAGGGGGTTAAAGTGCTCTTCAGAGCAAAGAGCATCATCACAGAATGCAATTCTCAAGTAGATTTGTTCTCTCTTGAATTTTAAGCAAAATACCATTATTTTTTTTTTAATTTCACAAGCCCATCTGGCCATTACCAACAAGGGAAGAGGAGCAAAATTACAAAAATAAGCCTATCTTTAAGCTAATTTAAAAAATATTAGATTGAGAATAAATTAATGTAATTTTTTTAAAAGAAAAGAAAAATCATTTTTGAAATACAAAAAACAAAAACACTTATTCAACAAAATATTTTTCATAATAAATAACAATGTTCTCTCATCATTTAAGAAACAGTGGAAACCCTTTTTAAAGAATTCATTTTGCTAAAATATAAGATTAGATATTCATTTCCACATCCATATTAATCTTTGTCATTCGGGTGATTTTGTAACAACTTAAATAAATGGTAATTAGATGGTGTAAGGTCAGGTGAATAAGGAGGATAGGAAGAACTTCCCAACGTAACAATACTTTCTTCTTGGGTTAAACATGCCACATATGGCACTATCAGATTAAAAAAAGAAAACCTCCCACTTGCATCTGTGCACAAACCCAACATCTAAAAGGCAGCTACATATACACAATGGATGAGGTCTGCCTGCACTAAAACCTCAACTAGTCAGTGTGCACAAACCCATCTTGAGTACAAGCGAAAAGTGCTACTAACCCCACCCATCCCAGTATGGGGACAAGTACACGGGACATTGAAAAAGTGTGTGCCAGACAGTTTGGAAGACCAAGCAGTTATTGCCGTATGGTTCAGGGGAGTGCTCCATCTTGCGACTTGTCTGATTCAGTGACAGAAAATGACCCAAAGCCATGGATGCATTGGAAAGTAAGTCCGCAGGAAAATCATGCACAATGGCACATAACTTTAAATTTCCATCAGTTGTCTACCATCTTCTTTGCCAGGCAGCCCAAAGGGTTGACCTTATTCCTGCCATTCAACCACTTCCAGGGGCACACCATTAAGAAACAAATCTGGGTCGGGGTGGAGCCGTGGATGGCGGCCGAAGTGCACTACCTTAGTCTTGGCCAAAGAAAACCGAAACCTGTGCGCTTCGACATAGCGAGAGATGCGGTTCATGCCTGTTGGAGTCGATGCTCCAGAGTTTGCATCTGGGCCGCGCCAAAAGAGATCGAAAGGTCATCCACGTAGAGCGTAGCGAGAACATCTTCGGGTAGCATCGAGGTGATGCAGTTGATGCTCAGGGCAAAGAGTGTCACACTGAGGACACTTCCCTGCAGGACACCCTCTTCCTGCTCCATTGGGCCAGAAAGGGCTCCCCCCCACCCGTACGCGGAATCGACGATCTCGCAAAAATTCAGATATAAAGATTGGGAGGCGTCCCCTCGCCCACTGATTCTAATCAAGATCTTACATTCATGTGTCAACACTAATCAACTTCATGGGCACCAAATCCCCAAAGAGTCATGTGTATACATTCATCAACTTTCTAGTAGGGATGGCAAATTACCAACAATATTTTTATTGATAAATTCTCAAGAAAACTTTTGATTACCCGTTAATTCTCCATAAATTTCTAGTTAAATTAACTGTATTAGAAATTTTTAAAATCACATGTATATAGAACTTTTTAATGAGATCTTTTGCCATTATGAGTTTTTATAACCAATAAAAGTGTTTATCTTTATTTAGAATGTATAGCATAAGACAGTAATATTCTCCTCATTAAAAAAAATTATATTTAAAAAATGTAAGACATTATTTACTTTTGTTTTTCATTCTTATGGAAAAATTATATAGGAAACATAACTTTATAAAAATATAAGATGTTAATTTTACCTTATCTAAAAAGCAAAATTTCAAAAACTTAAGACAAAAGTTTAAATGACAGCTTTTGAAATTATGAATATAGCAGCGATGCTTAGTTTTGCTTATTATGATTATTTAAGAAGTAACATTTCAAGAAACATAAGGCATTAATAGTGGCAGGAGAGAGACTGGATCGAATCTTTGTGATGAAAAATCCTGCTGAAGAAAATGCTTATTCGGCTTGGCAGCTTGTAGGCTTGATAGTCTTCAATGCAATGTATAATCAATCTAGATTTACGGTTCTCATTTTCAGTGTTTCATATAATGTGAATTCACTTTGTAAATTAAAAATAAAGTCCTTAACTAAGAATTTGGAAGCTTTTGATTCTAATTTATTCATCTCTTGATGGAGAATTTTTCTGAAATCTTCCTCCTCTTCGTATTCATTTACATTACTCTGATTGGGAGTTTCCTGGGTGGTGCCCATACTGGTATGAGGTTCTGGATCAAGTGCATGAAACAGCCTTGTATATATCAAAAATATGTGGCAGTATTAATATTTATTAGGGCTAGCCTACTTAGAATCAACCAGTAAATTAATGTAACAGCATAATGTTGTCAAGTTTACAAACTTCTGCAGCCTTTTAGAAGATAATTATTATTATCAACACATAGTACAATGAGTACAAAATATATTACCAGTGATTTACTATATCAATCCATATATAGCACTCATATTCTCAAAGAACAACACATGGCATACACAGCACAACTAAACATGGTCCTAATTCATCTTTTAAACTAAAAGATTTTCTATCACAATTCACAATTAATTTCTTTCTTAAATACGAAAGAAAATTGTTTATAATCCGAAAGTTACATTAAATTATCAATAAAAAGGTATCGGTAAATATGCAGTAATTAAATTTAATTTATCGATAAATTCCCGGTACTTTTTTATCAGTTGTGATCCCTACTTTGTAGCCACCATATCCCTGCAAACATGGCAAAAAAAATTTTAAATTCTTCACCTTTATTCACAATTTTAGTAATGTGATGCAACTCTATAAGTTACTATGCGGTTAGTCAGATATAATCATTTTACTTTTCAATGAGTTTTTTGACAATAACATTCTAACTATTTGAGCGATTCTAACAAAATTAGAAACCCTTTATGTTGTTTTACATTCTCTTTTGAATGATATAATTAGCAAAGTTAATCCAGAAAATATTAAAAGAAAATTAGCTATAGGTCTGATTGCCCCACTTTTTGAAAGTTTTGAAGGTCATAGGTCAGAATAATTGAGAGCATGCGACTTAGGTTTGTAGATTTTGTTCTTCATTACCTTAATGGACATTTTGCACTGAATATCAATGTACAAACAATAACCACTCCCCACCTCCCTATCCTTTATTTGATAATTAAAGTGATCAAGTTTAAGGATTAAAGCTATGAAAATTCACTTAAGAGAAGCATGAGTGACAATTGAAATTAAACTTACATCAAGTACACTAAGTTGTGTAGATGTTGAAGAGTCATTTTGGTCATCAGAAAAAGATCCACTTCTGTTAGGTCGACCTTTTACTCTTCCAGCTCCATGGTTGGACCTGGCAGAAGATGGTCGGAAGATGTTTGTAAGGGATTTTGCCTTCCTGCTGTGTTTAAGCCCTGTATCAACTCTTGGTGTAATGTGATGATACAACAAAGGAACTTTATTCTGTTTTGCTGAAGACAACTGCACCTTAGCCACTTGAAGCTTTGCCTAAAAAATTAACTAGATAAGATTTGACTTACTCAAAATTTACAAATGAAAGTGAACAAAAAATTGGCCATCATTGAAAAATATATTTTGAATTTAATAGTTATCTTTGCAATGAAGTTTCACATAAAATATGACACTCAAATCAATATACATTTGTCGCTTTTAACAGATGTTGAAGACCAGATATACAAGAAAAATTATTAGAAAAAAGTTATGGTAAATGTAGTTAAATACAAAAAATGCATCCTTTTTACTCACAGTCTTGGTGCAACTTAAGGATGGAGGGTGAACTTTTCCCAAATTAAAGTCTCCCTTACTTAGAACACCCTTTTGTGCAAACAACATTCTATAAACTTCCACTTTCTCATTCTCAGTCAAATGTTCCTAAAATCTTACCACTCTCTCAGTTCTTCATACATCCATTCACCAACAATCCCATTCCCATACATTCACATTCATGTAAATTGAATTATCATCATTCTGATGCTTTAGCAAAAAAATTGTTAAAGCATCAAACTCACTTTGTGGGCACATTAAGATCAAATAGAAAGGGTAGCTAACCCAAAAGATGTAACAAGTGCAATGCTCCAAAAAAGACAAATTATTAGCAGGCAAAATAATGATGGAATTGTAGTGTAAAAGTGGAGGGATAGACCTGATGTGCTAATGTGATCTATGAAACACAAACTTGGCTTCATAAAAACAGGGCAAAAAGTGAATGAAACCAGAAATGATTCTCAACTACAATATGATGAAACAGAGAATAGATATCTCTGATCAAATGGTGAGTAATTTCACACCAAAGCACGAAAGCACAATCAAGACAATTCAACTTGGTGAGTTTAGAAAATCTATTATTGAATCAATATGTAATGTGGATAATCAAATGCCAAATACACCAACAGCTACAGGAAAAGGAATCTCTATTACTTGTCATAACTTGCAAAGTTGCATAAAAGGGACAAATTAAAGTGAATAATTGGTAAAAGATTCGTAGGTTGTTATAGTAAAAAGAGAAAAACAATGAATACAAAAAGAGCAAATGAAAAAAAGTAAATACATTTTGTGCTGAATGCAAAAGTAATTCTTCCTTTTGCCAAAAGCATTTCAAACAGATATAAAAAGTGGTCAATTCAACTTTTGTGGTATTTTCTAGTGGTATAGGAATATGTTCTTTTATATCTTTTCAACAAATCAGACATTAGGAATATAAGCAGATTCAAATTATTGGACATGTTTTACTAGTGTAGGTACTATTTTGGTTTTGATAGTAAATAAAAAAAATTTCACTTCATGTTTTGGTAATTAACTTTTATGTTAACTCAATCTTTTATTTTACCTGAATACTTCCTTTTGCCAAAAGCATTTCAAACAGATATAAAAAGTGGTCAATTCAACTTTTGTGGTATTTTCTAGTGGTATAGGAATATGTTCTTTTATATCTTTTCAACAAATCAGACATTAGGAATATAAGCAGATTCAAATTATTGGACATGTTTTACTAGTGTAGGTACTATTTTGGTTTTGATAGTAAATAAAAAAAATTTCACTTCATGTTTTGGTAATTAACTTTTATGTTAACTCAATCTTTTATTTTACCTGAATACATGGTACAACTCACTATGCCTATTAAGATAAAAAAGAAAAAAATGACCAAAAAATAAACAAATTTCAAAGGCAAAATGTAAAGAAAGACAAACAGACAAAAATAATTAGAACATCCATCCCCCAAACATCCATAAGTAAAATGATGAAACAACTGACCAGAGTGTTGTGTGAGCCTTGCAGAAAAACTACCATGACCCTTTTAAAAAAAATTTTAGTAGCCCATCTGGTGACTGCCTACTTTAGCATAAGTTGCCGTACTCACTGCACCTTACTACTAGGCTATATTAAAAAACAAATAACGATAAAAAAGGACAGAGGCTAAAAACTACAACAAACAAGAAATCAAAGCAGAAAGGCAACAAAAAGAAAGCGGGTTCCGCCGTAGGAGGTAAACCTGACTTCCCCAGGCGCAGGAACAGGCAACTTACAACAAACAGTCAAATAAAGTGGAGGAGGCTGACATCCTCCAAAAAGTCATATAGTCTGCAAGTCTGTGAGCATGAACTAGTTTTGAGTACAAGGGGCAAGCGATACTGACTGAAATCATACTGGAACCGGGACAGATAACGTGCGTGAAGATCACCCAGAATGTGCCAAACAGTCTAGGAAACAATGCAGTGATCACAATAAAGTGCAGGCGAGCATTACATGAAATGCTGCTATGTCCCAGATGTGTGCCTAATTCAGAGACGATAGAAAGCAACCTGAAGCTGTCACAGCATTGGGGTGTAGGTCCATGTGAACAGTCGCAGTGCAATGGCATGCAACTTTAAGTTCCCTTTGACCGTTTGCCATCTTCTTTGCCAAGCAGCCCAGAGAGCTACTTGTATTCCTGCCATGTAATCGGTGGGAGGAAGAGCAAAACGCTGGTCTGGTCATCCAGTCCTGGAGGGATCTGTGGCACCCGCATCGGCATGCTCATTCCCTGCTATTCCTACATTCTAGGAACCCAGCAGAAAATAATCTCATCATCTGCCTGGTTCGCCCAAACCGTGAAGTCACAGTATTGCAAACCAGGGGATGGGGAGATTCCAATGCCCCTAGAGCACTTAAGGTGTTTTGTGAGTCACTATAAATCACAATCTGGTCTCTGAACCAGACATATTGTGTTATCTCCCGTACCGAGCGGTATATTAAAACAGCTCAGCCGTGAAGACAAACCCAGCACCTAACAGAGCCCCGCTGACTTCAAACAAAGGGGATACACCATCGAAATGACCCATTGTTGAAACTTGAGCCATCAGTAAACACTGGCACGGTTCCAGGATGACACGAAGTGGCTTGGTGGCTTGAAAAAGGCAGAACACAATACTTGCAGCACTGTAGAAACTTTGGGAGCAGAGGCATGGCTAAAAATAGTCAAAGGTGGCTACTGGGTAGAACCAGGGAAGCAACTGGTCTAAGAGCTATACCTAGCTCTCAAAGGAGTTTGCTAGCCCTAAACCCAAAGGGTATAGGGTATGACTGGCGTCTCTCGACAGTATAGGCACTGTTGAGATCAGCTGCGGATGCAGTGAGAGCTGTTGATGACTGTGGGTGGTGCCAGGCTCACGCATACAGGCGAATAATGAAATGTGCATGGCACAGAGTGAGTGGCATCTCCACAGCATTTTTTATTTTTTTCATTGTGGTAGCCCATCTGGCGACTGCCTACTTGGGCATAAATCGCTGTACAAAACACAGCCTACTTACTAGACTATATTTGAAAAAACTAACACGTAAATAACAAAAAATGCTGTAAAATTGTTGCTGTTTCATGAAAATGGCCATCATTTGTTTTCATATGCGCAGATCCAATTTATTTTACTATAGTATGCGCAGCCAGATGTTGCAATTATTCAGTGGGTAAATATCTTAATTTGAATGAATAAATACTCTGTTATTACCTAAAACAAAGTTAACTAATAATTTGACATGCAGTGTAGAGAAATGGGCATTGAATTGAGAAAAATTGTATCTGTGACAACTGATGGAGCTGCAAGCATTGGTTTCAAAAAATAGTGATTTGTGCAATTCCTGGAACAGGAAATAACCCACAATTTAATTGCATTTCACTGAATTTTTGCATCAAGAATGTCTATGCACAAAAAACACTTTAAAATCATTGGAAAATGTCATGAAAGTTGTAACAAAAATTGCAAATTATATATCTGCTCATCAATGAAGTTGATAGTCAGTTTTGGGGGTTACTTTTGTTTAACAATGTCAGATGGTTAAGCCATGGTGAGGTGCTGAGCCGATTTGTGGAGTTATTAAAAGAAATAAGACTTTCCTAACTGAAAAGGACATGAATTTCCAGAGCTGACTGATATTAAGTGGCTCAATGACTTACATTTTTTCACTGATTTCACACTTGATTACAATAACTTAAATAAGAAATTACAAGGTAGCGGATAGGTTGTTCCATCAAATTTTCAGGCATATTAACCCATTCGCTGTTCGAGAGCCTTTTGAGGCTGCCGACTCAGAGTGACATAATTGCCAGTTTTTTGTGGCCTTTGACTTTAGACTCATATTCACCCCCATTTTTATGATGACTCCTCCATGTTTTGGTTCAAACTTTTATGTTAGTAGCGATTGATCATTCAATTAAAATATACAAATGCCTTAAGTCAGTCCTTCTCTGTTTGTTAACAGAGATTTAAGAAAGAGTAACTTGACCCAGTTTCAACTGATTTTTTTTAACAGTGACCACATGGTTGTTGTATTGCTTTTAGGTTTAGACTTGTGTAAACACTCCTATTTTACTGCCTGCTCTTCTATTTCTTTGGTTTAACACACCTATGTTTGTGATTTTCATCTAATTAAAATACAGAAATGCCTTAGGTTAGTTAAAGCGCATGAACAAGGAAGCATAAGCAGCAAAAAAATTGGAGCATGCAGGGTAAAGAATTATAAATTTTTGAAATATACAAATGTTTCCCATAAATAGAAGCAAAGTTTTCTGTAAAATAGGAGTTTTAAGAGGTAACTAAAATTTGAAAAAAATATTATAGAAATGAAAAAAAAGGTAATGAGGACCAACCAAGAATTATCAATCATAATTCTAAATATGTAGATAGTTATTAATAATTTTTAAGTTGGATCAATAGAAGTATTCTTTCTAATTAAAATGATATATTATTTGATTTATATAAAAGCAATTTGAATTTTATTTTATTATTTTCCCTACCAATATACCATGGGTAAATTGATTGGCAGCGATTTGGAACCAATTTGTTTGGCGACTTAAAGGTTAAAGCTTTTGCAAGAAAACTAGAAATATTTTACAAAGATCTGGAAGCAAACAAGCTCAAATATTTTTCATCACTAGAAAAGTACTTAACTTCCAGTCTTGCAAATGAGAATACAGGAGGAAAAGAAACTATTATTAGTAAGTACATATTTGTTCATAACAAAGAATGCCCAAACTTTACTTTCAGAGAGGTTTTCTCAATTTTGAGAACTGGATTATACCTTATAGTTCATCCACATCCCTCAAATAATTCAGTTCCAAGATCTTCAACTAAATAAATTTGAAAGGCTAGATCTCAGTAACTTGGAAATGGAACTAATAAATTTCCAAGAAAGTGCAGTGTGTAACAGAAAATCTATTGGAAATGGAACTAATAAATTTCCAAGAAAGTGCAGTGTGTAACAGAAAATCTATTGACCTTAAATCAAAATTGCAAAAAAATTAAGTAAAGCAATCAGACCATAAATCAAGTGAACATAATTCTTTAGAAAGCATGACTGAGAACCTCATTCTTGCAGAATAGAATCCCTGCCTAACTCTTTCGTATCAATAAAAAAAACTGTCCTTAGCAATACTAACAATATTCGGTTTTACTTATTCATGTGAAGCATTGTTTTCATCCATGAATTATATAAAATCAACTACCAAGAATTGCCTTGGCATAAGATGAAGACAAAATGTGAACCTCGATTAGCTGCTAAAAAGCAGCAGCAAGTCTTTCATTAAAAATATATTGGTAAGTACAGTGGGTGCAAAGGAAACGTTAACATTAAGAATTTGTGGATAATTAAGCACAAAAGTACATTTCAAGTTTGTTTTATTGGGTCCTTTTACTTACATTTCTTTACATTTAGTACTTTGTCATGTTCCCACGGGTCTTCAACACCTCCTGGATCCTCTTGGGCATGGATGTTGCAAGATTCTCGAAGTAGGAGCCATCCATTGCCATCCACAGCTTAATGAGTGTCTTCTTCAGGGTGGGGATCAAGATGGGCCAGGACTTAGCAACTTTATTTTTCATTCGGTTCCAGGCATTCTCTATGGTGTTTAAGTCGGGTGAGTTGCCTGGCCAGTCCAAAACTTTGATGTTCTGCTCATTAAGGAAGTCTTTGACAGCTTGTGGCTTGTGTGCAGGGGCGCTATTGTGCATAAAAAAGTTGCAGCCATGGAGAGCGTAGAAATGGAGCAGATGTTCCTCCAAAACCTCAATGTAATTCTTTTCCTTCATGGTGATGTTATTGGGGAGGAAATACAGACCACCCCTGCCCTTCTCCCCACTGAAGCATCCCCAAACCATGACACCATCGGGGTGCTTCACGGTCTTCACGGTGTACCTCTCGTCACTCCACATGACTTTCTTCCACTGCTCTGGTGTCCAATCTTGATATTTCTTCGTGAAAGCTAGCCATTTTTTCTTCATACCCTCTGTCAACAGCGGTTTCTTGGCGGCACGGCAAACCCAGGTTTTTTTGTAGCCGGTGCTGGATCGTACAAATAGCGACGTTGTGGAGCAAGTCAGGATGTTTCCCCTTCAATTCAGCCGCTGTTATCGAAGGGTCCTGCTTCACCTCACATAGCAAAACCTTATCAGTCCGAGCAGTTGTCTTCTTGCCCCCAGAGCCAGGTTTGTGAGGCAGTGCAGTGCCGGGAGGGAGTGTGGTGGCTGCTTTTTTGAGCTTAAAGAGTGACACATGGCTCACGTTCAAATCGGGAGCTACACGCTTTACTGGCACTTCCTGCTCAATTAGGGTTAGGGCAGGGGTCTTCTCCTCCATTGTAAGCTTGCTACACCCCATTGCGATGGTATAGTGGTGTCTGGTATAGCATCAAAGTCAGCAGAAAGGTGAAAAAGATGCAGTCTGTGGGGTAGCGTAACACACATGTACACTGTCTGAGCTCTGTGAGCACACTTATACTGCATTTGTAATGCATTTAAGAGGTTAACATTTCCTTTGCGCCCACTGTATATGTGTGACCCATTTATGTTTGTAAACTATTTAGATGTACTCAAAATGACCCAGCAACTATTAAAGTTTTGCCATCGCTGACATAGACAGACTGGTGATATATATATATATATATATATATATATATATATATATATATATATATATATATATATATAGATGAGCTAATAATAAGGGAAATAAGTAAAGGATGTGAAGCAGGTATAATTATTTTAGGTGACTTTATTTTAAACTCTGTGGATTGGGAAAATATGATAAGAAGGGATAGAGCCAGTTGTAAGTTTATAATATGTTTTGAGGATAATTTTTTGAGTCAATTTCTTAATAAACTAGCAAGGAGTATCAATATATTAGCTCTAGTACTTTCAAATGATAATAATTTGGCTCAGAAATTAACTGTATGGGAAACGATTGGGAAATAGTGATCATCAGATAGGTATTTCATTTTAGCTTGGGAATAGAGAAAGGAAGAACATCAAAATATAAAAATATAGAATTCACTTGGATTGGGCAGCAACCCACTAGTTCCTTACCTTAAACCTCAAAATATAAAAATTCCAAATTTTCATGGAGAGGGAGGATTATGAAAAACTTAGAAAATTGGTGAATCGGGTTAACTAGAATGTAGAATTCAGTGATAAGAATACTTGTAAGATGTGGAGTACTTTTAAGATAATTTAAACATAGTCCAAGAGCAGTGTATCGCAACTAAGGTCATTAGGAAGAAATGTAGAAGCCATTATGGTGGAATCATGAGATAGCTAGAAAAATTTCTAAGAAAAGAGCATATCAAAGAGTACAGAGAGAAAATAATGCTGAAAATCTGAGTCATTATATGAGGGATGGTCACTAAGTTTTGCGAATCAGTAGGGCAAAACGGAGGAAGGGGATGGCTGTTTGTGGGGGTGTTAGGACAAGTTATGACAAGTCAGGACCTGCAGCCGCACGCTCCTACCTCGTCTATTTAAGAAGCAGTAGCTGATCGCAGATCGTCAGTCACAAATTTTTCAACAATGGAGAAAGTTGAGCCCCGTGCAGTGATCAAATTTTTGACCAAGGAAGGCAAGAATGCAAAAGAGATCCATGAACACATGGTTGCAGTGTACACTGACACCACCCCTTCCTATGCAACCATTGATCGCTGGAATAGGGAGTTCCGCCATGGTCGTGAGTCCCTTGAAGATGACCCCCATCCAGAATGCCTGTCAGAGGTGACCAATGATGTGGCCCGTGTGGAGAGGATGATCCCCCAAAATCGACGGGTGAAGGTCGAAGAAATCGAGTGAGAACTTGGAATATCACATGGAAGTGTTATCAACATGATCCACGACAATTTGGCCATGACCAAGGTCTCTGCTTGTTGGATCCCTAGAAACCTCACGCCACATGATCGACTTCAACATTGTCAAAGTCCACAAGGCCAGAGTTGCACAAGCTGCCCTGCGCGAGTGCGGATTCGAGGAGCTCAACCATTCCCCCTACAGTCCAGATCTGTTCTCTAGCGACTACTTTTTATTCCGACCTTAAGGCTGCACTGCATGGATGCCAGTTTGGGGGCGATGAAGATGCCCAGCTCGCCATCCAGGAGTGGATTGAACAGCAGTCAGGAGATTTCTGGTTGTCAGGTATTCGAAGCCTCAGGGACAAGTGGCGCAAGTGCATTGAAGTCGAGGGTAGTTATATTGAAAAATAATAAAACACTTTTCCTCATATCTCATTTCCTTATATCTGAATTGCAAAACTTATTGGCCGCACCTCGTAGGTTAACAAGTAATGAATTAAATAAGATAATTAAGAAAAGCAAAATGGAAGCAGAAATTAAATTAGCTCAAAATAATAATAAAAATCCCAAGAAAATTCTTGAGCTAATATAAAATGAATATAAAATCTAGCAGAAATAAAAGAAGGCCTATTAAATATGAAGGGGTTATGAAAGAATCTGATGAGGAAGTAATATAGGTACTTAATTATATTTTTTTTCAGTATTTACTGAAGTGAATCCGAAGTTTAATTTGAGATAGTTCTAGGTCAGGGAATGAAGTATTGAATACCATTAATGTAGATAGGGAAATTATTAAAGGGCTTATAAGTGATTTAAATACTAGTAAGGCATGTGGCCCAGATGACATTTATTCTAGGTTACTTGAAGGTGTAGAAAGTATTGCAGTAGCTCTTAAATATATGCAAGATCATTGAAGTTTGGAGAAATATCTAATGATTGGAAAATAGCCACACCTCTGCAAGAGGACTCTTCCCATTAAGAAGAGACACATGCCCACCAAGAAGAGTAGTATGCATGCTTCAAAACACAAGAACCTAGCCATAGTTCAATGAAATTCTTCAGGCAGGAATTCTCTCTTAAGGCCATCTCTCACTTGGCTGACCACAGAGGAAAGGACAGCATGCAAAATCACCAAATATTCTAAGAATAAATAGTTAAGCCAACAGTAATGAGGTTGCTGGAAAACTCAATCGCCTCATCCACCAACCTCAAATCCTTAAATGGGATAGAGAAATCAGTCATTTCCTAAAAGGTAGGCTGCAGGGTGGTTTTTCAGGTGGCAGCATCCCATAAAATATTTGAATGGGAAAGTGATCACTTACCATGAAAGACATCGACTGTTACCAAGTGCAACAGTCTGGGTGAAAAAAGATAAATTGTAACAATCTCTGTGGAGCAGTGTTGGCACTGCCTCACTGTTTTACCAAATTAGGGGGGGTGGGGAGAGCTAGGACCTGAAATAAATTGATCCAATGGGTATATTTTTTACGTCTTATGGTAATTTCTTCTTTCTAAGGGTGCACATTTCTTTTGCCAGTATATAATTACTAACAAATTTTATCTTAAAATTAAAGGATACAACAATATGATGGCAATCAATGGTTGAATGAGAATAAATAGGTGAATAACAATTAAATTATCAAGAAAACCTATACTACATAACTTCCCGAGCTAACCTTCCAACAAGGAGAGTAAAAGAGAAGACTGAGGTAAAGTGATGAAAATTTGTACAGAAAAAAAATGGAAAGAAAGGTCCCCAACATATAACCTCATTTAAACATTCACCACACAGCCAAACATCCTATATGAACCACCTTCCCAAATCGACAAGTAAGAGAAATTCACTACATAGGTCACAGAATAATTCTAGCCCAACTAATCAGACCACTTGAATACTCTCCCAAAATAAGAGCCCTGAATAAACCTTGCAATGGATGTAAGCCAAACTCAGATGACACTAAACACATTCTTCTTGACTCCATCACCTAGAGTGGAGGCTAGTGGATACTAATCTGAGTTTAGTCACCTTTTTACAACACCCCACCATCATATACAAATCAATAGGGTGAACAAAGTTGAAAGCAAAAAAATAATTATGGGGCAGAAATACTTTAATAGGCAACTTTATCAAAACTAAATGATGGAAGTTGTATTTTAGTCTTGAATCAATCCATATTGAGCAAAAGAGACAAATGTACAAACTTATAAGTATTCAAAATATGAAGATTCTACCATCTCACTTAGCCATTGAATACTTGAGTGAACCAAAAGAAAAAGTTGGCAAAGAATATGAATAAAATATGAGAAACAGAAGAAAATGAAAAAAAGAATTAAATTACACATGCTCTGGAAAATAATTTTCATCAGTCTGATGCAGGACAGAAGTTGATATTGAGAATCATTAAAAACAATCATATATCAGAGAGTATACTAAATTTGAACACATTCTTGACCTCTCTCAAAAATTTTGAAAAATCTATAATATTATGACGATAAACTTGTTCAGTCACATACCTCTAGATTTTTATTTTTGAGTTCTAGCTGAGAGACAGTCTGTTTTAAACTCAAAATTTCTTCAGTCAAATCAATTTCTCTCAGTTTCATAGATGATACATTTGAGGTGTTGATGTCTTTCTTATGATCAGTCACAATCTTCTGTAGCTTAGTTTGAAGTCTAAAAAACAACATAACTCCTGTTGACCTAAGCTTTAAGACAAGAAATGGACTTTTGAAGTTTCCAGGCTAAATTTTATAGAATTGCAGCATAAAGAGTCTAGCCATTTTAATTTAGTTAAGCTTAACCCACATTTCATGAAGGAAAGTGGCATTGCAAGGCAAGTCTCCACTAACTTAAGTTGGGGGCTTAAAAATAATCATTTTATAGATCACTAAAATCAATGAGGTCATAAACTATATCAGGACTAAAACACATAGTATAGCCTTATGGACAAAAAAACAATGAGATTTTTTTATATTCTAAGTACAGGACTAATTTTGATACTTCTTACCTCATCTTTCAGCTATAGAATGAACATTGTGAGTCACCTATGCTTCTTTTAAAAGACAATGCAAAGGGAATGGAACAATAATAATATTAGAATGCAAAAAGGAAAAAAAAAATTCTCATACAGCTGAAAGAAGGGGTGAGAAGCATCAAAACTAGTCTTGTAATTTGGAATAAAAATTAGTTTTCATATTGTTTTTTATCTCTGGATTAAACAGCATGAACAGTATGCTTTGCAGACTGATTTTCATTAGTTGATACATGGTTTCTTAAATTCATATATAGCTTTAAATACTACTAAAATGATGTACTATAGAAAATAATGACAAAACACTCAACATGAATTTCATAACTAATTAAATCAACCCACCTCATTATTTTATCTTCTTGGTTTCTAGTAAACTTTTTCAGTATCAGAAAGTCCTCACGAATTTTGAAAAACTTCTCTTTTAATTCCTCTGGAGGTAAATTTTGCACATATATAATATCTTCCTGAGACACTGAAAGTACAATAATTATTGGCATAAAAAAAATGTAACAATATACCTTTATGTAGGTAAAAAAAGAAAATTTAAAGTTAAAAATCATTATGCTACTTGAATTTTATATACAGTATCCCCAAAATGTATCTAATCACCCTGGAACATAAAAGCTTTTTCCCCCTCTATATTCAGGGACATAATTAAGTTTCTATTCTGTGTAACAAGCCTTTATTGAAAGTGGATGCTCTCTATTTATGTCAATTTTTTATTTTTACTTTCCTGAAAATAATTGGTTAAAAAAAAATTATGTACAGTAAAAATAACTTAAAAGCAATTGTCAAGGTCTATTCTTGTTTTACATAAACCTTGTAAATCACAGCTAAGCAGTTGAATATAGGCAAAAGTGTTAATTTATAGATTTCATGTGCCAAAAATAATGAGAGCTTAAACACATCAATCCCTAAAAAAATGATCTGGCAGACAGGGAATAAGATATTTGGAAAAAAACTAAATAAACAGAATTTGAAAAACACAAAATAACTGCAAAGGAAATCAAATTTAATATAATTTGTTATCTGATCTTTCTGAACAAACTACTAGAAATGGCTCCAGAAAGAACTTTGATTAACATCTTGCCATGCTGATCCAAGAAATATGTAAAACATACATAGCCTTTAGCAAAAAAAACATCATTGTACTGTTAGCAAAATTTTTTACCTTCATAAGTTGCCCCCAAAAGATTTACCATCCATTAGCTCAAATAGGATGAAGCCCCCTTTTCTTTTCTTTTTCTTTTTTTTTTAAAGAGGAATCTGATGACTGTATCCTAGGGCAAGAGTTGGTATAATCCCATTACAGCCTAATACTAGGCTAGATTTTTTAAAAAAGGCAAAAAACAAATCAAAAATACCAAAAAACATAAAGCACTGTGCTCAGCGCAAAGCAAGTAGCATCGACAAGTAGGATCATATCCATAGTCAAGCTTTAATGAACAAAGGATCAGTAGAAAAGTAAGGCAATATTTACTAGCCCATTGGCTTAAATAGGATGTAGCCCCCAACCCTTTTTTTTAAAGAGCAATCTGATGACTGTATCATAGGGCAAGAGTCAGTTGGTATAATCCCTACAGCCTAATACTAGGCTGGATTTAAAAAAAGAAAAAGAAAGAGGCAAACACCAAATAAAACAAAGGCACTGTGTTCAGCGCAAAGCAAGTAGCAATGGTCTCTAAGCGTAGAAAAGTGTGATGGATCAAGTCCACCTTCCGCAGTACACAATCGGCTGCAGATGCATTAAACTCAGATCCATAGTCAAGCTTGAATGAACAAAGGATCAGTAGAAAAGCAAGGCAGTAGCCCTATCAGCACCCAAAGTGCTGAATGTCATGTAATGAAGAATGTCCATGGCATGGGTACAAAAGACCCTAAGGCCTCAAATATGAGCCTCCCAGGTGAGTCATTGACTGAGAACAAGATCATGAAAACTGCGAATCAACCACTTCAAAACAAAACTCCATTTAGGAAGAAGTCCAGTGAATGTGCACCATCTTAGGCTTGGCAAAAAAATCATGCAACCATAGTTGCTCTACACCAAAGTGGCCTGAAATGCAAGGAGAGGGTTGCTAAGCATATTGCATTGAGCACCATCTTTAGGATTATTAATGACTTTAAAAAGACTGGTTACACTTCTGAGAAGTGTTATAAATGCCAAGATCGCCTCAAAGAATGAGTTCCCTCCAGTGCCAAGCTTAATCACAATTGGAAAAGTGTGAATGCTTCAGCACACACTGTGAGGCACAGACTTTTTGACAAAGGTCCCAAGTTAAGAGGGTCTGTGAAGAAGCCTCATCTCAACAAGAACATTATGGATAGGCTCTACTTTTGTAGGAAATATAAAGAATGGATTTTTTTATTATTATTATTTTAGGAGCCCATCTGGCGACTGCCTACTTGGGCATAAGTTGCTGTATTCATGATAGCCTAGTAGTACTAGGCTACATTAAAATAACATATAAAACAAAACAATAAAAAAAGGAAAAAGGCAACAAGCAGGAAGCATGCTCCGGCATCGAGGGGAGGCCCACCTCACCCCGGTGTATGAACTTGCAACCTACACAGAAACAACAACAACAACAACAAAACCAAAACAAAACAGTTAAATAAAGTGGAGGAGGCCAACCTGCTCCAAAAAGTTATAAAGTCCACAGGTCAATGTACACAAATCTGTTCCCAATACAAAGGACAAGCAGTTGTGACCCCACTTAACCCAGTACCGGAATGGGTAGCATGCGCAAAGATCACCCAGAGTGGGACATTCAACAAGAATGTGCCAAACAGCCTGAGGGTGAATGCAGTCATCACAATAAGGCACAGGCGAATGCTCCATCAAATAGCAGTGCGCCCCGCAGTGTGTCCAATTCGGAGACAACAGAAAGCAACCTGAAGCCATCCTGGCATTGGGGAGTAGGTCCATGGGAACAGTCGCAGCGCAATAGCACGCAACTTTAAGTTCTTCTTGACTGTCTCCCACCTTCTTTCCCAAGCAGCCAAGAGAGCTGCCCATATTCCTGCCATGTAATCGGTGTGAGGAAGTACGAAAGGCTGGTCTGGTCACCCAGTCCTCGCAGACTCTTTGGCACCCTCAGCCCCTACAATTCTGACATGTCCAGGAACCCATCAGAAGATAATCTCGACATCTGCCTGGCTCATCAAAATCGTGGTATCATGAATGAGGGGATGCAGAAATTCCAATGCTCCAAGAGCACTTTGTGAGTCAATATATTAGGTTGAGGAATAAGTTCTTGCATTTTTTTAATGTTGTGTTGATTTAAGTTTTGTTGACGTGATTTGTGCACATATTAAGAAACAATAATAAATAATGAGAGCAAATTTACAAAGGCTTGTCAAGAACTAAATCATGCAGCTATAGATATGTAAAAACAATATTAATATATACAAAACTTAGGAACCATCACAACCTTCCCTCACCATAAACTCATCCAACCTACTCTTAAATACATTTAAATTTGGACTACCTACTACCCTCCGCGGCAATTTGTTCCAGAAGTCTACCACTATATTGGTGAAAAAATATTTTCTTAAATCCAACCTACACCCTTGCTTTTTAATTTTCAAGTGGTGACCTCTAGTCCGATTTCCATCATCTAACTCAAAAAACTTGCTAACATCCAATTTATCTATCCCAGAAAAATCTTAAAGAGCTCAATCATATCCCCTCACACACACCTCCTTTCAAACGAGAACATATTTAATACCCTCAGTCTATCTATATATTCAAGGTGCCTCAGGGAAGGAATAATCTTTGTTGCCCTCCGTTGCACTGACTCAAGAAGGTTAATAACGTGTCTAAAATGTGGGGACCATGCCTGTATAAAGTACTCTAGATGTGGCCTAACATAAGAGTTATAGAGCTTAAGAATAACCTCCTTAATTTTGTAACTGACATTTCTCTTATTGAAACCCAGCACTCTATTTGCCCTATTTCTTGCTTCAATACACTGCTTACAAAACCTTAATGACTTATCTATTACTACTCCTAAATTTCCCCATCCTTCCTTAATTTTTCCTCAAACTCATGTTCAATAACTGTCATTAGCTTTTCCTGTGCTCTCTTAACTTTATTAACATCAATTACTTTACTTGTATCTTCCTCAGTAATAAATCCAGTATCTATTAAAGCTGCTGTTGCTATAGCTGCAGTTGGTCTCAATTCAACACCATACCTTATACTAGCAAGAGCAATATTTGGAATTTCATCATAATTCTTTCTATTCCTGGTGGAAGATTCTGGCTCTTGGACAGCTTCAAAAGTTACTTCATCACCCAAACTGTTGTCACCATCAGAATTTTCTGCCTCCAGATCTTCACCTTCTGCCAAAAAATGCTCAATTTCTTTTCTTGTTAAAACAGCATTTTCCTCCTTACTTTTTCTCTTTTTTTTCTACTATCCTCTTTTTCTTTCCTTTCTGAAGCTTTTAATTGTCTATTATGCTCTGGAATATCAGGATCTCCAATTTGAAAGGTACCTTTACTTCCAACCTTCTCCTTTTGTCCTTTAATAAAGGCCAGTTCCAGAGTAGGTATTTTTTTTTTTCTTTACTAGAACAGCAGTTAATGTAGGCTTCAGTCTCACAGCCATTACAACCTACTTCCCCACAAATGGAAACTTGACATTTGCATGTCAATTTATCAAATAATTTATCTAGTTTTCCTATGAACCTCTCTTTTCCTTCAATTTTTCCTTTACCAAGGTTAACATTTACTGACTCCTTCCACACCTCCATAAGCTTTGATATTATTGTGAACTTTTGATTTACAACAGGTGGTTTGAAGAGAGCATTAGCTTTGGTCCACTGATTAATCAAGCCCTGATACATGTCTTTTACTAGCTTGTCCACTTCATAATTTCTCCAGTCATCTTCACTTTGCTTCCTTAGGTAGATGTCGTACCTCAAAATATCTCTTATTGTTGGTAACTCACACCATCAGCTCTTGCCCAGTCCTAACAAAATTAGTCAGATGAGAACTTGATTTGGACCTTGTCATGATTTTTGCCATTGTCACACTAATGGCAGGTATATCTGCAAATGAAAAGATGGCACTTAGATTAAGAAATAATCTCTACTAAATAATTATATGTTATTCTAAAATGATTCACAGCCTTTACTAACATTCAAATAAAATGTAAATGCTCTATAAACAGTTACCAGTTACAATAGTTACCAGAACAGGCAACACTACTGGAATATTGCATTCCACTGAGTAATGAGTACTAGCTACTTGCAATTTTGGAGTTAGACCAAACTAAATTAAGGGTCATTTTTAACAGGTTTCCTACTTCTCATGTCTCTCTAATACATTTTTTTAGACAAATAACTTTCAGATTACATAAATGTATTAATGATAGAAAACTGTAAATTTGATCTTTTATGGGTAACTAAAATAATAGCAAATGACCTAGAACTAACAATATTTCAACTTCAAATGGATGTAGGTTAGATCAATCAGAATTTAACTTTTCTGCCAAAAGTATGTTCTCTTCACCAATATTCATCATTTGAATACCCCTCATCACCAGTTTCCTAAAATTCTAGAGTATGACCGGCCCTAGCACAGCATCCAGCTTTTTTAGGTTGGTAGGTGAAGTGTATCCATAAATGGTCGCCCCATAAGGATGGATGAAGGTTCTGTACAGCATGAGGAGTGTATCACTGTCTGCTCCGCAGCTGATTCCGAGATCCGCTTCATGATGGAGGTGTGTGATGTGCTGCTTGAAAGTGAGGATGGGACCATCAAAAACATGGCCTAAGAGACTATGTGGTGACATATGGGATGGCTGGCCTTTCTATGGTGATTGTTGGTAGCTGGGGAATCCTCTTTTTTGTGAAACACATGAGGTGGCTTTTCTGTGGATTTATCTTCAGGTCCCATTGTGTTGTCCACTGGTGCAACAGGTTTATTGTTTCTTGCATTCCCTCTTGTGCCTGTAGGAGTGTCTCAGCTCTGTGCAGTATGGTGATGTCATCTGCATACACTAGCAGGGTGTACTGTGACATTGGGATGTCTCTCAGCTGTTAAATAGTGCAGGGCTCAGAAATGATCCTTGCGGTATGCCACGCTGGAGTGGGTGTGGTGAAGAGAAGCTGTTTCCCACGACAACTGAAAATGTTGTGAAGGTAAGGAAGTCCTGGAACCATCTTATGGGGTGCCATTCAATCCTATTGCTGCCAGTTTCTGAAGTATTTCCCTGTGTGATGCCATGTCAAATGCTCCCTGTAGGTCAAAAACTGTGAGGAGGATGATTCAGGCCTGGTAGGCTCTCCTGATATTATGTTCCATGATGAGGAGGAGGTCTTCTGTGCTTCTCTGAGGGCAGAAACCATACTGGTATGTTGGAAGAAGGTTGTTGTGTTTCAGCCACCAGGTGAGACGAGTGTTGATCAGCCTCTCCATCAACTTGCCCAGACATGAGAGAAGACTGATGAACCTGTAGGAGCTGGAGAGCTTTGGATCCTTGCCTGCCTTTGGTATGGGGATCAGCGTTGCATGCTTCCATGGTGTTGGGAATGTTCCTGAACTCCAGCTTTGGTTAAAAAATGTAAGGAGCTCATTAGGCACTTGGTCTGACCTCACTGCCTTCACTTTTTTCAGGTCCTTTATGGCACAGTCCAGTTCATGAAGGGTGAGTGGAGATGACAGGCTTGTTGAGGTGTGCAGAATTTCTGGGGTTTGGGGTGGAGCCAGGAATGCAACAGGGTCTGGGAGGCCATAGATGGTGTTGTAGTGTGCAGCCAGTAGTTCCGCTTGTTCAGATGGAACCAGGACTCTTGTGTTTGGACCTCTTAGGGGGAGAGGGGAAGGCGTGAGTCGACCAGACATGGCACGGATGAATTTAAATGTTTGTGCTGAACTGCTACGGAAGGATAGGGATGAACAATGGGTGATCCATGAGGCCTTTTTTGTGGGTGCTATTGTTTTTCTCTTGAACATGTCAAGTCCGCAATATATGTTTTGGTGCTGTGGGCAGGGACACTTCCTCCAGGAACTCCAGACGATTCACTGATCATGTACTTACCATCTCACACAGTTCATTCCACCATGGGACTCGAGGATGGGGGTCATATGTTCGGTTGGACTTTTTGAAGTGTTTATGGCCTATTTCAATCAACTGTGTTAGGTCAGCTGCCATGCTCTCGGTGTTTGTATCATGGCAGCATCCGAATTAAAAGCTTCCCATTTTCCTGTATTTAAGAGCCAGCATGGTCTGAGGGAGATTGGTGAGGGGTAGCGCATTGCCTCCTAGACGGATGAACACTGGGAGGTGATCACTACCCATGTATGGGCCTACTTCAACTTCTATGTTACTGAATAGCACACTTCCCAGGCAGAGGTCTAGAGTAGAATGAGTGCCCTTGTACGGATCAATCCTTGTGGGTAGACCTGGATGGTTGAGGAGGGTTAGTGGTGAGGTGAGCAGTGAATTAAAGAGGGAGTGACCTGTGGGGTTGATGGTGGTGAGGAATACCTGGTTGCCAGTGTAGGTGTCTTGCAATGAAGTCCGCCATGACTAGTGTTGGTGGGGTTAGCTGGTTGAAGTAGTGGTTGAGTTCTGTTTCTGTTACATCAGTGCATGGGTTATAACATAAATATAGTGGCCCATCCCCTATTCAAAGATATTTGCACTGCCATGGTTTTGAGTGTCCCTCCTGGAAATTGCTGCACAAACCATTTTCTTGTGGGTAAGTAGGACAAGCCCTCCACCCTGCCTGTTTTGATGGTCCCTCCTATGGATGTTATAGCCCTGGAATGATATACTGAGGTGTTGTTGCAGCCATGTCTCACAAATTCCTATTAATAGCGGTCAGTACCTTGTTGCCTGCAGTTTGATGTCTGCCAGCTTGCGGGGGATGGATGGATTATTTACAAGTCCCTTGGTGCTCACTGCGAGGTGATTGCACCATAACTTGTGGGGGAGTGAGGGAGTATTCCAGAATATGATGGTGTTTTGCTGGTGTGCCATGATTACTGGGTGAAGATAGCAAGAAGAACAGGGATGAGATGGCGAAGGATTGATAATATGGAGCAGCTTTGTTAGTAGAGTGAATAGCCTTTTGGAAAATGTTGATAAGTGAAGGGAGAAGTGATCACCAGTCAATGTCTGCTGAGTCGCGTGTGTTCACCGGCATTTGGGGTATGGGACTGGTCCTAGGCTTGGTTCCTGTCACTTTATCAGCATACGTTTGATAAGTGGGTTGTTCACTTTTCCTGGTGGTAGGTGTGGGGTAGACCTCAATGTCAGCAAGTGGATGGTGTGCGCTGGAGAGAACATGCTGGTGGGCTGGTGTGTTGCCTGTGGAGCAGCGTCGTGCTTGGGGGCAGCATGGGCGGTATTATTTAGAATCAAAGTGGGAAGCACTTTGTTCGGTGCAGCAGGGGAAGAGGTGTGAGTTCTTTGGATATGTGTGCTGGTGTTAGAGTGTGTGTTTGGGGAATGGGCTTTGGTATGATTTGTTTGAGTTTTGTGTTTGTGTCCTCTGTGTTCCCATTTTGTCATCTGCAGTGTTCATTGATCTCTTCTGCCTTCAGCAGTGCTGGACAGTTCTTGCTTAACAAATGGTGATTTTCTTGGCAGAATGGCAGAAGTAACAGCATGGGGTGTTCATGAACTGATTCCCCTCTGGTGTCTTGAAGGGGTGGTAACCACTGCAGTTATTGCACCTCACCTTGTACCTGCAGGCTAGTGCTCCATGGCCAAAATAATAGCACCTGCAGCACCGGAGGAGTGGTAATTTGAATTCCGCCACATACTTCCCTTGAGGCCTCAGTGCTATTTGATTGGGGAGCTGGCAAATAGCGAGCTCTTTATTCAGTGACATTTTTTTCATTTTGGATTTTTCAGGTGTAATATATTTAAGTTCAGGAAGATAGTTAACTTTGAGTATTAGACATAATACTAAAGGAATTTTTAATTATATTTTGAAAAGTTTCTCAGTATGGCTGTTGCTTTGGGTGAAGTGAGTATGCCTTTTGATGTAAGCAGTGTGTATGTAGCTTGTGATTTTTGTGGTGTTGAAAGAAGAGCAAATGTATCTGAATGCCCAGTTTGTTATGTGACTAGTGCAAATGTGGCTTTGGTAGAGGTGAGTCGGTTGCGTGATGAGTGCAAGAAATTAAGTTGGTGAATGAAGTCAGAAGGGATGTGAGTGTACGCATGAAGAATGTGGCTGGGACCAGGAGGGTGGAAGATAGGCCTAGACTAGGAACTGGAGAGAAAGAAGTGACTGATGTGATTGAAGATGAATGGTGGGTGAATATGGATAGAATAGATAGGTTAGGACAGGTTAGGTCTGTGAGTAAGAGGGACATGGAACCTGTTAGGTTGACTAACAGATTTGATGCCCTGAGAGAGGAAGAGGTTGAAAGTAATTTGTCTGATGTGGTTGTGGCAGAAAGTGAAATAAGTGGTAGTTTGAATTAGAACAGAAGGGAGGGTAATGCTAGGCCTAGGGGGACTAGGAGGATGACTGAGGTGCTTGTGATGGGTGAGTCTCAGATTAGATATTTAGATAGGAAGTTGAGTGCAATCAAGTGGAAGGGAGTAAGAGTTTGTTTGCCGGGTGCTGGTGTAAATGATGGGTCTGAGAGGTATGATAGTTTGGTGTCTAGGTGTAAGAGGGATGCAGTTGTGATTACGCATGTGGGAGTAAATGATGTAAAGGTGGGTTCATGTGAGTTACGACAGAGGTAAGAAAGGTTAGTTGAAAGGATGAGTGAAAGGCATTGTTTCAGGTGTGCTTCCGAGATTGGATGTGGGGATAGAATGGTTGTCTCATGCAATGGACTGAATGAGTATGTGAAAGGCCTATGTGAGAAGTCGGGATTAGTATTTGTAGATGTTTGGAATGGGTTTATGGGAATAAGGCATTGTATGCATTAGATGGAGTCCATCTAAGCCGGTCTGGGGTTGATGTGTTGTAGTAGGAGTTAGATAGTGTCATTGGGTCTTTGCAGGCGGGAAACTAGTTACTGATAGTGGTCAGGGCAATATAAGAGTACAGAGTGGGGCAGGGAAAGGAAAGAGATGCAGAGGAGATAGAGTGGAAGGTATACATTCTAAAAGAGGTGTTTCAGGGATAGGAGGGATGAGTTGTCTTTAAAACAATGCTTGTAGTCTTAGAAATAAGAAAGATGAGTTATTTAGTTATTGCATGTGATCTCTTACTGGACATGGGTAATGAAGAGGTAGATAGTAGACAGCATCCTAGATATAATTTTCACAAAGCTAACTATGTTGGAATGAAAAGAGAGATAGCAGAAATTAACTGGATTGAACTCTTTAGAGAAAAGGAAGTTGAAGAAATGTATATATTACTAGTCAGGATATTATGTGATCTTATAGATAAGTATGTGCCAAAGATATTATGTAAGGTTGGAAAAAGAAAAGCTAAGTGGATGACAAAAGAAGTGTTAAACCAAATTAGGGAGAAAGAAAGGGCATGGAAACAGCTTAAAGCTAGGAAGACACCAAGGAGAGCTGCAGAATACAGAAGGGTCAGAAACCTAACTACAAGTGTGATTAGAGAGGCAAAAAAAGCTTTTATAAAGAAATTATGTAAGGACATAAATGAATACAGCATTTCAAATTGTGTTCATACAGGAGGATGTATTGAATATACCAGCATTTGATATTCGATATTATGGGCCAGTAATTGAAGACATTGATGTGGATATGTATGAGATTAAGGAACTACTGAAAAAAGCTAATGGTAATAAAACAAAGGGTCTAGATGGAATTCATCCGAAGCTCTTGAGCAAATGTCACAATGGACTGGCCTTACCAGTTTTAATTATTATCAAGAAATCACTTGAATCAGGGATAGTACCGGCTCTTTGGATTCTTGGATCTTTGTGTCCAATCTATAAAAAAGTGATATTCTTGACCCTCTAAATTACAGACCAGTATCCCTGACCTGTGTACTTTGTAAAATGTGTGAAAAACTGATAAGAAAAGTTGTAGTTAAGCATCTAGAAGATAATGAATTGATTTATGATGGTCAACATGGGTTTAGAGCAAAGAGAAGCACACTTACAAACTTACTGACATATATGGAGACCTTGACAGTAGCACTGGATAATCAAATACCAGTTGATGGAAACTATCTGGACTGTAGGAAAGCGTTTGATACAGTGCCACATGAGAGACTATTAAGTAAGTTGGAGGAATATGGGATAAGAAGTAAAATTTTACTTTGGATTAAGGCATTTTTAACTGGAAGGGAACAGTATGTGGAGATAAGAGGGACCAAGTCTGATAAACTAAGGGTAACTTCAGGAGTACCACAGGGTTGCATTTTGCGTCCTGTACTATTTCTTATTTACATTAATGACCTAGTGAATGAATTGGAATGTCCAGTATTGCTTTTTGCTGATGATGCAAAAAAAATTTAAGGAAATTAGATCACAAGAAGACATTGAATCAATGCAGAGGGACTTGAAAAAACTTGAAAATTGGAGTGTTAAATGGTTGCTGGACTTTAATGCCAATAAATGTGTCACCATGCACATTGGTCACAGAAATACACATAAAAACTATGATTTCAATAGAAAGTAACTCAAGGAATTGAATGTAGAAAAGGACTTAGGAGTTTATGTGTCAGCAGACCTAAAGCCTTCACATCATGTTAATCTGGTAGCAGAGAAAGCCAACCAGATGGTGGGGCTGATTAGGAGACATTTTCCTGAAATTGATTTAGATACTTGTCATAGTTTATATATTGTGCGCTTGTTAGGCCACACCTTGAATATGCTGTCCAGAGCTGGTCACCGTACTACAAAAAGGACATACTTGAACTTGAAAAAGTCCAAAGACGTATGACTAAGCTTGTTCTAGAATTGAGAGATCTTGAATACTATGAAAGATGTGAGCGAATGGGTCTCACAACACTTGAGAAGAGGAGACAAAGAAGTGATTTAATAGAAACTTATAAAATCCTAAATGGATTTAATTTAGCTACGTAGTAGCTAAATTAAATTAGTGTTTTGAAACCTCATTTCTAGGTTGATGGTTTAATTAGCGACTGATTTGGACTGTGTTGTGCCTTAAATCTCGTTTTGGTCTGTTGATTTATTTTTCGGATTTTTCTACAGTTTTTTTTCACCACAGAATCAGCGAAAGCTAAGTTGCTCTTTTTTTTTCTTATTATTACTTAAGTTCTTTCTTTGTTTGATTAAGTATGGAGTTCGGGGATGAAAGTGAGCATGAGTGTCGGAATGTATGCATTGGTTGTGGTGTAGTTGGTGAGGGGTATACATGTGTTGTATGTGGGCTGTGTGAATGCATTGTAGATTTAGAGGGGATGAGAATGCAGGATTTAGACAGGATATGTAGGCTGGAGGGGCTAGTTGCTGAAGGTAGGATATGATAGTTCTAGGGATAGTGAAGTTAGCCCCCTTAGATTAGTTAGAAATAGGCCTAGTGAGGATGGGGGACAGTGGAGAGTGGTTAGAAAACGTGTAGCTAGGGAGGCTTCTCCTGTTCTTTGTGAGAATAGTGTTGCCTCTGTTGAGGTGGTTAGCCAGGGGGAGAATAGGTGTGTGAGTCAGAGGGACACAGAACCTATTAGCTTGACTAATAGATTCAGTGCCGTGAGAGGAAGTAACTGGGTGTGATATAACTGATGGGGGTGGGGGGGAGGTAGAGTGACTGGTAGTTTGAATGAGAATAGGAGTGGGAATGGAGTTAGGTCTGTGGGGGTTAGGAATAGGAGTCTGACTGAAGTGCTTGTGATGGGTGATTCGCGAGTTAGATATTTAGATAGGAAGTTGAATGCAAGTAGATTGAATGGTTTGAGGGTGTGTTTGCCAGGTGCTGGAGTGAGAGATCTGTCTGATAGGTATGAGAAGCTGGTGTCTGGCTGTGCAAGGGATGCGGTTGTGAATACACATGTAGGAGTGAATGATGTGAAGAAAGTGGGTGCATGTGAGTTATGTGAGAGTTAAAAGAGATTGATGAAAAGGTGAAAGAAAGTAAAATGAAAGGTGTTGTGACAGGTATGCTTCCAAGAATGGATGTTGGGGTAGAATGGATGTTTCGTGCGATTGAGCTATATGATTATGTGAGGAGGATGTGTGAGATAGAAGGTGTCATGTTTGTGGATGTGTGGGATAGGTTTGTTGGAATGAAAGAAATGTATGTGATAGATGGACTGCATTTGAGTAGGAGGGGGGTAGATGTGTTGTGGGAGGAGTATGATCATGTTATTAGGTCTATGCGGGCGGGAAACTAGATACTAATAGTGGTCAGGGAATTATGAGAGGACATTATAGTACTGAAAGTAGAATGGACTTGGCAGATAACAGAAATAGGTTCCAAGGCAATAGAGGTGAGGTCATTCAGGTTGGAAGAGGTGCTTCAGGGATAGGGGGGTTAAATTGTTTCTATACAAATGCTCGTAGTCTTAGAAACAAGAAGGATGAGCTATTTAGTTATATTAGCGATGAGGATATAGATATATTATGTGTTACTGAATCATGGATTAATGAAATAGAATTTAGTGACAATATAAGTGAATTTGATTTACAGGGCTATAATATGTACATTAGTCAAAGGACAGGTAGAATTGGTGGAGGAATAATTATCTATATCAAAAACAACATTGTTTCAAGTTTAAATACTTCAATAAAGCAGGATGGAGTTGAGTCACTTTGGATAGATATTAAGTTCAGTAAAAATAGAATGGTGCATTTGGGAGCTTTTTACAGACCACCTGGGCAGACTGATGATATAGATGAACTAATGATAAGGAAAAAAAGTAAGGGATGTGAAACAGATGCAGTTATTATTGGGGACTTCAACTTAAACTCTGTGGATTGGGAAAATATGATAGGTAGGGATAGAACAAGTGGCAGGTTCATAGAATGCTTTGAGGATAATTTTTTTGAATCAATTTGTTAATGAGCCAATGAGGGGAGACAATATATTAGATTTAGTACTTTCTAACAGTGATCATTTAGTTCAAGAATTGACTGTTGGGAAAGCATTGGGAAATAGTGACCTTCAGATAGTTCATTTTAACTTGGGAATTAAGAAGAGTAAAATAACCGAGAATGCTGTAAAAGTTCCAAATTTTCATAAGGGAGATTATGTAAAACTTTGAAGCTTGCTAAATTTGGTAGACTGGGATGTAGAATTCAGAGGTAAAAATGCTTATGGGATGTGGGATATTTTCAAGCATATAATAAATGTAGTCCAAGAGCAATGTATCCCAATGAAGGCCATTAGGAACAAAAGTAGGAAACCATTATGGTGGAATCAGGAGATAGCTAGAAAAATTTCAGAGAAGAAAGAAAAGGGCATATAAAAAATTACAGGTAGAAAATAATATTCAAAATTTAAGTGATTATAGAATGGCTAGGAATGAGTTAAATAAGATTATAAAGAAGAACAAAAGGGTGTCAGAAATTAAATTAGCTCAGGATAGCAACAAAGATCCTAGAAAGTTCTTTAGTTACTATAAAATTAATAACAAGTCAGGCAGAGTTAAAATAGGACCTATCAAATATGAAGGGGTTGTGAGAGAAACTGATGAGGAAATAATTGAGGCACTAAATGGTCATTTTGCATCAGTATTTACAAAGGAAAAACTAAATAGTCTTATGTATAGTACTCATGGGTCAGGGAAAGAGGTGTTTATTACAATTAGTGTGGATTGGAGGCCAATAAAAGGACTAATAGGTGAGTTAGATGCTAGCAAGGCCTCCGGCCCTGATAATATTCATTCTAGGATACTTAAAAAAGGGGTAGAAAGTATCTCAATAGCTCTGGACAAGTTGTATACTAGGTCACTGGAATATGGAGAAATACCCGATGATTGGAAGAGAGCGAATGTAGTCCCCATTTTCAAGAAGGGTAGTAAAGAGGATCCAAATAACTTTAGACCGGTTAGCCTAACTCCTGTAGTCTGTAAAATTCTTGAGAAAATAGTTAAAAAAGGGATTTGCCAACATCTAGAGAGGGAGGGGTTAATCAGCGATGCTTAGCATGGGTTTAGTTAGATTAGGTAGATCATGTTTGACTAATTTACTAGACTTTCTGGAGTTTGTAACAAATCAAGTAGATAAGGGAGAGAATGTAGATGTAATTTACTTGGACTTTAGTAAAGCATTTGATAAGGTACCACATAGGAGACTAGTTCATAAATTAAAAATGATTGGGATATGTGGGGGTGTTTCAAATTGGATAGCTGAGTGGCTGAAAGACAGGAAGCAAAGGGTAGTGCTAAATGGTGTAAAGTCAGAGTGGAGGGATGTTATCAGTGGGGTTCCTCAGGGATCAGTTTTTGGTCCATTATTATTTGTCATCTATATAAATGATCTTGGGGAAGCAGTTAATAATAAAGTGTCAATTTTTGCGGATGATACTAAATTAGCAGCTGTAGTTAAAGATATAGATGATAATTTTAAAGTGCAAGGGGATTTAAATAAATTGTTATCCTGGACACATAAGTGGCAAATGACTTTCAACCTTGATAAGTGCAAAGTTATGAACATGGGAAAAGATAATAGAGAATTTAACTATGAAATGGATGGGCATTGGCTGAGCTCAGTAGAGGATGAGAAAGATCTATGAGTAGTAATAGATAAGTCATTAAGGTTTTCTAAGCAGTGTATTGAAGCAAGAAATAGGACAAATAGATTGCTGGGTTTCATTAAGAGAAATGTCAGTTACAAAAGTAAGGAGGTTATTCTTAAACTCTATAACTCTTATGTTAGGCCACATCTAGAGTACTGTATACAGGCATGGTCCCCACATTTTAGACACGATATTAACCTTTTTGAGTCAGTGCAATAAAGATTATTCCTTCCCTGAGGCACCTTGAATATATAGATAGACTGAGGGTATTAAATATGTTCTCGTTCGAAAGGAGGTGTGTGTGAGGGGATATGATTGAGCTCTTTAAAAAATTTTCTGGGATAGATAAATTGGATGTTAGCTTTTTTTTTGAGTTAGATGATGGAAATCGGACTAGAGGTCACCACTTGAAAATTAAAAAGCAAGGGTGTAGGTTGGATTTAAGAAAATATTTTTTCACCAATAGAGTGGTAGACTTCTGAAACAAATTGCCGTGGAGGGTAGTAGGTAGTCCAAATTGAAATGTATTTAAGAGTAGGTTAGATGAGTTTATGGGGAGGAAAGGTTGTAATGGTTCCTAAGTTTTGTATATATTAATATTGTTTGTATATATCTATAGCTGCATGATTTAGTTCTTGAAAAGCCTTGATTGGTGATACCCTTGTTTCTGGACGCAATCCTCTGGATGTAGTTTTCTTGGGCGTTTAGGTGCCTTAAAAAAGAGGCTGTTTGACTCGGATGACCTATGATGAGCCCTTGTGGCTTTTGTCATCCATTATATTATATTGTAGGGGACTTTGATTTTGTCTTTCCCTGGCGATGGTGCTTTTTGACAGATACGGATGACCTTTGATAGGCCCTTGTGGCTTTTGTCATCCGTGAAATTATGTTATGTTATGACTATAAGCTCTTCTTCGAGTACACTGAGACCAACACACGTTCAAATACTTATAAACTAAAGAAAAGAGGTCATTGGAGAACCTTAGCTAGAGCTAACTCCTTTAGTGTCAGAGTAGTTAATAGTTGGAATGCACTGCCAGAAGAAGTAGTAAATGCAGCAACTATTGGCTTGTTCAAGTCAAGGTTAGACAATTGTGATTATTGATTGTTAATATTGATGTTATATATGAATAGCAAAATAAATTCTGATATATTTTTACATATTGATATGGAACTATATTTTAGTATTAAAAGGAGATTATATTCTAATGAATTTATTTTTGAGTGAACAATTTAAATTTTGTATTAACATAAACATAACATAACATAATTTCACGGATGACAAAAGCCACAAGGGCCTATCAAAGGTCATCCGCATCCGTCAAAACCCACCCACAAAAAGCACCATCACCATCGTCTACTCATCGTTAGTCGAGATGGGAGAAATACAAGACAGTCTCTTAACCTCCCATGTTATTGAAATAGGTAAGCTGAGCTGGCTTACCCCTTTTCTCACCTTTTTAACTTGTCCATGTCTACTGGAACTCTACCACAGTCATGGAAACTCTCATATGTCTCGCCCATCTTTAAGAAAGGGTCTCATAGTGAACCCTTAAACTACAGACCTATGTCTTAACCCTATACCATGCAAGACAATGGAGAGGAACAAACCAAGACAAACGTGGATCTAGCAATAGTGCACAGGGTCGAGGAGAACGCCTAATTTATACATCAACTAGTGATGATGATAGCCGTAATAAGTTTAGTATTTTGCTTAGTAACGTGGATATATTTAGCCCAGACAAAGTGCTTGAATTACAAACAAGAATAAGTACCGTGAGGGAGGCTCCCTCTGCTTTGGTTCTACAAGAGGTTAAGCCTAAGAATTTTCGGTTTGAAAGGGAACTTGTGGAGTATAATATTGATGGGTACGAGACTATTGAGAAAAATTTAGGGAAAAATGATGATGGACGTGGTCTCTTGATATATGTAAGTAAAAGTTTGCCATATAGTATTCTTAATTTTAACCAGCACTATTGTGAATATTTAGGTATAAGAATCGGGACACAGCCTAATAATGTTGTACTTGTATCAGTATACAGAAGCCCTAACAGCACGGAAGAAAATAATCATAAGTTGCTAAGTTTAATCAGTGAATTTAATGATTTAGATGATAAATTTAAGGTATTGTGTGGGGATTTTAATCTACCAAACATTGACTGGAGATTTTGGACCAGCACAGAGCAGTTCAGCCAAGTTTTTATAGAGAAAATACGGGATGGGTACCTATTTCTAAAGGTGGATGAAGTAACAAGATTCAGAGAGGGGTCTGCTGGGAATATACTTGACTTGGTATTCTGCAATGATGATCAGTTGATTGGGGAAGTGTCAATTGATAGCCCTATTGGGAAGAGTGACCATGGGTGTATATTATTCTCTTGTGACTTGGAGATTCAACATAAGTATTCTGAGAAAATGGTATACATGATGGAGAGAGCAAATTGGGGGAAACTAAGGGACTTAATGAACATTGATTGGAAGGACTATCTAAATGATCAAAATGTGGATGAAATTTGGAACAAATTTAAGACAAAGCTATTTGGAGATGTAGATAACTGTATTCCCAAGAGAAAGTTTAGGGTGGAGCAAAGCAATAAAGTACATAAAAAGTACACTCAGAATAAGAAGTTGTGGTCCAAAATTAAGAAAAAACATAGGTTATGGTCAAGACTAAAGCAGATCAAGACAACTGGTGCAGAAAATTATGTTGGTGAATTAAGCAATGTGTACGATAATTACAGAAGGATAAATAATCAAGTAAGAAGAGCCACAAGGAATGAAGCAATCAAACAAGATAAAGTAATAGCTAAAAATGTTAAGGAGAACCCTAAAATATTTTGGAAAGCTGTGCAGTCTAAAACAAGGAGTACTTGTACGATACCAGAGCTGTATATAAATGAACAAAGGGATGAAAAAACCAAGGGAGATATGGAGAAGGCCGAAGTATTGTCAGAGTTTTACTGCAAGGTTTTCACGGAAGAGCCACAGGGAGAGGTCCCAGAGATAGAGGTCAAGGAGGTCCCAGTACTGGAGGAAATAACATGGACAGAAGAGATCATAAAGCAAAAGCTTGATAGCCTCAAGCGTAACAAGTCATCAGGGCCAGACGGTATACACGCTAGGATCATTAAGGAATTAGCAGAACAATTAGTGGCTCCACTGAAGATCATATTCGAACTCTCCTTCAAAAATCGAAAGTTGCCGGAAGAGTGGAGGAGGGCTAATGTCACAGCAATTTTCAAGAAAGGTGATCGAAGCGACCCCAGCAACTACAGACCGGTGAGCCTTACTTGCATCATTGGAAAAATCATGGAATCAGTCATCAAAGACCGTATCATCACACACATGAAAGAAAATAACTTGTGCAGCTCAAAGCAGTATGGTTTTGTTTCTGGTAGGTCAACAACATTGCAAATGCTACAAGTAGCCAACAAATGGACTGAAGCACTGGATGAAGGATGGGCTACAGATGTCGCATATTGCGACTTTATGAAAGCCTTTGATAAGGTTCCCCACCAAAGATTGCTGAAAAAGTTGAAAGCCTTTAATCTGGGGCCCAGTTACATAGGTTGGATTGAGTCTTTTTTGTGTGGACGGCAGCAGAGAGTCATGGTTAATGGTGAAAGGTCCAGCTGGAAGAGCGTCATAAGCGGGGTACCGCAAGGCTCCGTACTCGGACCTCTGCTGTTCGTCATGTACATCAACGACCTACCAGAATCGATGTCCAATGAGAGCCAACTATTTTTGTACGCTGATGATACGAAAATATTCAGGTCTATTAAAGATGTTGATGAGTGTAGAAAACTACAGGATGACATGGTTGACCTTAAGGAGTGGTCAAATAAGTGGCTCTTGAAATTCCATCCTGATAAATGTAAAGCTATGAGGATTGGTAAATCAGAAATACCACATGGTGATTATGTCATGGAGCAGAGCTTAACACTCACCAATGAAGAGAAAGATCTAGGGGTAATAGTTGACAAGGATCTGAACTTTGAAAAGCACATATCAGGGAAAATAAATTCGGCTAATAGAATAGTGGGTCTCATACGTCGTACCATATCGTGTCTTGATGAAGAGGTCTTTCGATCATTGTTTGTGGCCTAGGTCCGACCAATCCTGGAATATGCAAGCCCAGTGTGGAGCCCTTATAAGGTAAAAGACATAACAGCACTGGAAAATGTTCAAAGAAGAGCTACGAAGCTAGTACCATCCCTAAAAGACTTGTCATATGAGGAGCGTTTAAGGAAATTAAAGTTACCAACACTGGCATACAGAAGAGCTAAGGGTGAAATGATTGAAACTTACAAAATATTGCAAGGGGTATATGATGAGGTGGCATGTCAGGGGCTTTTTGAGCTGCAAGAGGATGGTCGCACCAGAGGACATAGCAAGAAGCTTTACACCAAGAGGTCAAGACTTAATATTAGGAAGAACTTTTTCTGCAACAGAGTAGTAGAAAAATGGAATGACCTACCAGAATACGTAATATCTGCTGAAAATGTTTTGAAATTTGAAATTGCACTTGATGGGGTATGGGGTGGCCAGCCGATAAAGTATGACTATAGGGCTAAATTAGAAAAAATAGAAACGTCCACCCAAGACACACAACTAACGAGGTCATTGATGAGGAGCCGGGTCACATAGACTGAATAGCCTCCAACCCGGGCAACGTCTGTGAGTATCTGTGAGTATTACTAAGTCCTTATTCAGTTTTTTGGATGACCACCAGCTATTTGACAATCATCAATTTGGATTTAGACCCAATAGATCTGTTATTCACCAGCTCTTTCTGACATACAATTATGTTACCTACTGGTACGACAACGGCGATGTAGTAGATCTTATCTTATGACTTTAAAAAAGCCTTTGATCGTGTCCATCACAGTATTCTTTTGGAAAAAACTTGCCTCCATTGGGATCTCTGGTAACCTTCTTAGCTGGATTAGGAGTTTCCTTGTTGGTCGTTATATGAGTGTCTCCATTAGTGGCAGTGTCAGCTCTCTGAGACTGGTCCTAAGTGGGATGCCTCAGGGCTCTGTCCTGGGTTCCCTTCTATTTCTCATATTAATTAATCACACTTGCTCCCATCTTCAGTATCAATACATTATTTATGCTGATGACCTAAAGCTGTATCTCCACTTCTCATCTTCTAGTTATTACTTAATATAACATAACATAACATAATTTCACAGATGACAAAAGCCACAAGCGCCTATCAAAGGTAATCCGCATCCGTCAAAACCCACCCACATAGGACTATATCAGATCATGCAACTTTATAAACAATCCATAGGATTGTGTCAGATCATTCATCTACAATATACAATTTAAACAATCCATAGGATTGTGTCAGATCACGCGCCCACAATATACAATTTAAACCAGCCACACAAGAGGATCAAAAACAAAAAGCACCATCGCCAGGGAAAGACAAAATCAAAGTCCCCCACAATATAATATAACAGATGACAAAAGCCACAATGGCCCATCATAGGTCATCCGAGTCAAACGGCCTCTTTTTTAAGGCACCCAAACTCCCAGGAAAATACATCTAGAGGATTGTGTCCAGATCTACAACACAGTATTAACACTCTGTCTGCTACTGCCTCTTCCCGGGGTCTTAAATTCTCTGTAGATAAGTGTGCTCACTTTCATTTTGCTAGACATCTCATTGATAGAAACTCAAATTCTTGCTATCTCCTTGATGGCACACCCTTAAACCTCTGCAATACCTATAAAGACCTTGGAGTCATTGTTGATAACGTTAAAGTTTCATCACCACATCAGAAATTCTGTAGGTAAAGCAAGAGGCATGGCTTCTAATTTGCTAGCTGCCACTGTTTGCCATTCTCCTGAGCTTATGTCCTCTCTTCTTGTCTCAGATTTTAGACCCCTGTTAGACTTTGCATCCCCAGTTTGGCACTCTGGATATCTTGGGGATCTAAAGCTTCTAGAGTCTGTTCAGCGGAGGTGGACAAAGCAAGTATCAGGCTTAGCTGACTGCCCCTATATTGACAGACTAAACTCTAAAGCTTTTCTCCATAAAGGGTAGGCTACTTAGACATGACATGATTTATTGCTATCACATTTTCCACAATCTCTGCTCTATCCATCATTCTGATATTTTCACTTTATCCCCTGATGTAGGCACTAGAGGTCACATATATAAAATTCAAGTTCAACACTTGACAGTCTGAAGCTCATAAACGTTTCTTCTCTTCAAGAGTGGTGGCAAGATGGAATTCTCTGCCCTCGGAGGTAGTCAATGCTCCCAGCCTTCCAGTGTTTAAATCCAAACTGCAGGGCCCACCCAACTCTGCCCTGCTCTGACTGGGCAATGGTGGTGAGGCCCTACCAGGTAAGAATCTGAGATGGTAGACAGTGCTAACTTGAATGTTTTCAAAGGCAGATTAGATTTATGGGGAGGAAGGGTTAACTTTGGGGGTTATTCAGGACTCATTCCTGTGGATGGTTTTTAATTATTGTATATTACGATTGATTTGGATTTTGACTAGTCTTGATGATGATGCTTTTTGTTTTTGACACATTCCTGTCTATGGTTCGAATTGTATATTGTAGATGTATGATCGGACACAATCAAATTGTATATTGTAGATGCATGATCTGACACAAACCTACGGATGCATTTTGTGGATGGGTTTGGATATATGCGGATGATCTTTGATAGGCCCTTGTGGCTTTTGTCATCCGTGAAATTATGTTATGTTAAGAAATGCTCCAGTGTCTTCAGTCGAGGTATATCACTTGCATTGTAAACTTGTGCTCTCGTATTCTCTCCGATTTCTATTCGTTTAATTGTTACTTAGTCTCCTGTCAGCTAAGTTGATTTGTTTAGTTCATATTTTTTATTGTTGTGTTCTAATGTCATATTGTTTGGGTTAATTATGGTGTTATTCTGTTAATTATTAGGTGTTAGCTTCTTTTTTTTTGTACTTTAGTCGCCGCCATTGTTTGTTTACATATTTAGGTGCCGCCGTTTTTTATCCTGTGACTGATTCTTGCTGGTTGACCCGCCGTCGTCTGCATTGCAAGCTTCATCAACTTGTTTTGCCTTGTCAGGATGAATCCTGTTGAAGTGGCTTTTCAGGTGGCCTTTGTGCCCTTGTTCACCTTCACCTAAGTGATCTTGGGGAGGCAGGACAAGCACTGGAAGATGTAGCTGTCGCCAACTATCTTCATGTACTTCACCCACTTGGCAAGGAATGACCAGAGTGACTGAGGCTCATCTTCAGTGAGCTCAGAGTCATTAGACTCCGCTGAGTCTCTTTGGCTTGATGCGGGCACAGTCTCTTGCGATGCCATCACTAATTCAATACTATAAAATAGCAAAGCACTGCACTACTAAATTGCAATAAAAATAGGATCAGTTTAGAATAGGGGCGTAACTTCTTAAGTGTTCAAAACGTTAATAAACGGATATTAAAGAATTGCACCGAATAATACATGCATTCATATATACTTTACTTTTACTTTTACTTTTACGAAGTCTTGAGATGTCCTCTCAGCGCCGTACTGGGGTACCGCTGCAACTACCGGACCTCTGGTCTTCTCGTCCAAGGCTGGTTTGGTCCGGTATGGAGTTAGATGGAGCCCTGCAAGCCGCTGTGTAGCCTTGCACTGGTGGCTCATCCGGCAGACCCCTGAGGAACTTGTCAAGCCCCCTTTTGAAGGTCTCCACAGGTCCGCCAGATATGTCTCTCACCTCTTTGGGGAGGGCGTTGAAGATTCTGGGCCCATAGTAACACAAGCTGGCAGCTAGCAGGGTCCTTATTCTGAAGGGCCCATTGGTTGGTAGGACCCTCTGTCTGCATTTGCGGCCGGTGCGAGCATTGGATTGTGGCTGAAGCTCTTGTTCGGAGGGGTTAGGTACCAGCTTTTCCAGTACCTTCCACACATATATGGCCAGGTACCTCTCCCTCTGTCTTTGCTGTGAGTAGACACCTAGTCGTGAGAGCCTCTCCCAGTAACTATACTGTCTCATGCCCCGGATGTTCCTGGTGAAGGCCCTTTGGACGGCTTCGAGTTTTTGGATGTCCTCTTTTGTGTTGGGTGACCACAATTGACTACAGTAGTCCAATATAGGTTGGACCAGTGCTCTCCACAGCGTCAGCATAACATCCTCGGCTCTTGTGTTGAAGTTTCGGAGAATCCAGCCAGTCATTCTCCTGGCCTTATTAACAGTGTCTTGTATGTGGTGGTGGAAGGTAGCATCATCGCTGAAGGTCACACCTAGACACTTGGCATGATGGGTGGGCTCTATATCATGTCCCCCTCCTGTAGACAATGTGGTGGTCTCCTTCAAGTTTGAGTTTGGGCCACATCTAAGGAGTTCAAACTTTTCATCATTGAAGGACATGTTGTTGTTGTCGGCCCATTCTTGCACCTTGTCTAGGTCTTGTTGGAGGGCCCTCACATCTTCGGCGCTCGTTACCGTGTGGCTGAGGTTTGTGTCATCGGCAAAGGAAGATACCAGAGAGCTGTCTATTCCTTGGTCAATGTCACCCATTAGCAGCAGGAAGAGTAGAGGTCCCAGTACAGAGCCTTGGGGAACCCCACTGATCACAGTAGAGGCACTTGATCTTGCACCCTCTGTGACAACCACCTGGGATCTAGATGTAAGGAAGCTGTGGAGCCACATACCCAGCTTTCCCATTATCCCTATGTCTTTGATCTTATGGAGCAGGATGCCATGATCAACCTTGTCGAAGGCCTTTGCGAAGTCCAGGAACACTATGTCCACATTGGCACCCTCGATAAGTTGGTGTAGCATCCAGTCGTAGTGGGATAGGAGTTTAGAGAGGCAAGACCTGCCCTTGCGGAATCCATGCTGATTGTCGTTGTACAGGCTATTTGACTCCATGCATTCCACAATGGTGTTCCTCAGTACCTTCTCAAAAATTTTGATGATGTGTGATGTTAAGGCCACCGGTCTGTAGTTCTTTGGGAGGCTCTTATCACCCCCCTTATATATTGGGGTAATTATTGCCCCCTTTAGTGAAGAGGGGACTGTGCACAAAAAAAAATAGAATGGAAGAAGCACGGGGCCAAAGGAAAAAATCATCAAAGAACGCGTATAACCAGTAGCGCAGAGGAGCAACACCTCGTGATCTCTCATCCGACAGCTGGTGAGAGACTGAAGCTGAGCGAACGTTTTGAGAAGACGTCAAGACTGGCTGCCCCGCACTCCGTTCAGTATACGTTCCGTTCCCAGCTCAGACCTACCTATTTCTGCCTACAAGGCACGCGCGGCTCTCTCCTGTGCTAAGCTGAAACCAAAAACTGAAATTATCGATTATCGTTAGTTTGGAACCAAAAGTATCGGCGATACCGATGAATCGATAACGCGGGAAAAATATCGGATAACCGATAACCCGATATCGGTATCGCGATAACGCCCACCTATTATGGTGACAGTATACAGTGTGGCCTGTGCGATGCATGGTGCTATGGAGCTGAAGCCTGCTAAGGCATTTCTGCTCCTTTTTCAAAATGATCATCAGCAATAAAGGCAGGGGAGTCAAATTCGCATGCCCTCCATGTGGTGAATCTGGTAGTAACCACTCTCATACGGACTCATATTTACGAACTTTATAGGAGCTTGCAAAGATGTCAGCTGCTATAATACTCCCCCCCCCCCAACAGACTTACCCAACCCGTTACAAAAAAATATTACGCTAATCCAGATATCTCCGAGGCCTTCTTACAATGCGACCAAACCGTGTGATAACGCGGGTGGGCTGGCTACGATTGCTGGGAATGGCACAAAATGCGGGCGAGGCACTGTAACTAGCAAGAGTCGACGGATTGATGGTGATCGTTCGGGTGACCTCTCCTAGCTGGTGTTTGGCGATAGCATGGCGCTCTGTGCCTGGCTTGCTGGTTGCAGGGTGACCAGAGGTGGAGGAATGGTCTCCTGAGTGGACAGCTCTGACGACGAGGTTTCCTGAAACAAAAGAGAAAGCGGCAGCAATCGGGAAGGAGATATAGATATGGGCGAGGTAGAGGAGATTGGGTTTAAGGTTAGATGATGATGAGTTAGGGGAATCACGGGACCATTATTAGAGATAGTAAAGAGGAAAATGAGGACTGATCAGAATGAACAACATCAATAAAGGCAGGTTTCAAGCGATCAAGAGAAACAGTATCCTGCTTGGCGCCAAACGGCAGTACATAGAATTTCGGCTTCCTAGAGATGACGAGAAAGGGTCCGTCATAAACGGGTTGCAATGAGAAGCGAGTAGAATTGCGATAGACAAAGACATGGGAACAAGTTGACATCTCTTTCGGCACGAAAGGTCTCTGATTAGCAGGCACTCTAGGGGCGGTAGGCTTAACCTCAGCCATTACCCGTACAAAATCGCGTACATAAGAAGCAGGATTGAGGTGAGGAGGTAGGGGGCGTTCAGAAGAAGAAAAGAATTGACCAGGCAGACGAAGTTGAGTACCGTAAACTAGTTCCGCTGCAGAGCAGGCCAAATCCTCTTTCAATGACGAACGAATGCCCAATGCATAAGCTTGTCTTGAGCGTCCGAAGCAAACGTTCGACGGCCGAGTTGCTTTGGGGGTGGTAGCTTGTGGTACGGTGGTACGAAGGCGAAAGGAACCAAGCACTGCCATGAGTGCATCCCTTCCGTGGGATTCAAATTGGCTGCCACGATCAGGCATAATAGTTGATGGAACACCAAAACGAGCAAACCATGTTGAGACGAAGGCTCGAGTGACTGTTGAAGCTCTGATGTCTGAAATAGGAACTGTCTCTGGCTAACGAGTAAAACGATCGATTATGGTGAGAAGATAATTGCAACCATGAGAGTAAGGAAGAGGACCTACTAGATCGACGTGAACGGTGTTAAAACGTGACGAAGGAAGAGGAAAAGAGACCAGAGGAGCTTTTGTGTGACTATAAACTTTGGCGCGCTGGCATGGCATGCATGAGCGAGTCCATTTTGACACGTCGGCATTCATACCTGGCCAAACGAAGCGTTGGGCAACGAGCTTACGTGTGACATTGACACCAGGATGAGAGAGACCGTGAATTTGGTCGAAAATATGCCGAGGGTAAGCAAGAGGACAAGGACAGTCAGGTAGTGTGTAGTAAACCAGGATGCGCCTGAAAGGACTGTCCGGCAAATCGATCTCACGAACGACGAGTTGAAAAGAGTGACGCAGCGTTTGTTTGTCTTCATCTTGTTCCTGGGCAAGCGTTATTGCCGAATAATCGCTGAGCGCAATGCACTAGAGTTGCGTGCCCTGAATCGCTGAAATGCGAGCGAGCGCGTCTGGTACGACGTTTGAAGAACCAGGAACATAGCGAATATCGTTCGTCAACTGCAGGATGAAGTCAAGATGACGAGTTTCAATTGCAATGTGTACTGACGAAGTACTAGGAGAATAACAAGCACCGACCAGAGGCTCATGATCCGTAAAAATGGTAAAGTCACGTCCTTCCAAGTATTGTGGGAAGTGATGGATTGCGAGGTATATTCCGAGCAGCTCTCGATAGAACCTATTATACCTCTTTTGAGAGTCTGAAAGAGAGCGAGAGAAGAAAGCAAGAGGTTGCCATTGGTCCCCAACTTTCTGCTGCAATGTTGCACCTACCTGGGTTGAGAATGCGTCGGAGGCAACGCTGATGGGGCCTCCTGAAGAAGGATGAGCCAATTCCGCAGCTCGGGCAATATCCTCTTTGGTGTGAGAGAATGAATCGCACGCTTCAGCCGACCATTCAAGAGGAGAGTTCTTTGTGGTATTGCTGAGCAGAGGGTTGATAGGTTACATGACCTTGGCACACTTAGGTATGAATCTGTGATAGAAATTTACCATGCCACAGAAACGCCTAAGTTGCTTGCGTGCTGTGGGTCGAGAAAAGTTGCGCATCACGATAACTTTATCTTCGAGTTGTCTAATCCCTGTACTCGAGACATGGTGACCCAAGAATAAACTTGGAAGTGTTGAATACGATACCGCACTCTTCAAGTCGAGCCAAAACCTGACGAAGGTGAGACAGATGCTCCTCTAAAGACGAAGATGTTATCAGGAAGTCGTTTATGTAGCAGAAGGCGAAAGGCAGACATCTTAGAACCTGATCCATAAAACGTTGGAAGGTCTTACCACTGTTACGAAGACCATAAGGCATGCTTTTCATGACGAAGGGACCAAATAGCGTGGTGATAGCCGTCTTTGGGATATCTTCTGGATGAATAGGGATCTGGTTAAAAGCACGTACCAGATCGAATTGAGAAAAAATCGAACAACCAAAAAGAGTAGAATTGAAATCGGACAGATGGGGCAGAGGATATCTATCAGGGATATTACACGCATTGAGCCGCCTGTAATTACCTACAGCTCTGTACTCACCGGGAGTAGATTTTGGTACAATATGAAGCGGAGAGGGCCAAGGAGAAGTAGAAGGGCTAGCTATGCCAGCTTCCACCATGAAGATGAACTCCTGCTTCATTAAGGTGAGTTTATCTGGGGCTAATCGACGGGGGTGGGAAAATACAGGCCCTCCAGTCATATCTTTCCGGTGAACCACATTGTGTTTAATAGGCCTGTCTTTAGAGGATGGTATGCTAATTACAGGAAACTGTGGATAGGCTGAAGGAAACTGGATAGAGAAAAGAGAACTCTGTGGCGGGAAAAATGAACCCGAAACTGTGAGCAATGTAGAGCGATCGATAAGTCTGCGGTTACGAGAGTCGACCAAAAGGTCGTGGGCAGAGAGAAAATCTAGGTTCAGAATAGGAACGTCGAGCTCAGCAACAATAAAGGTCCATCGAAAGACTCTACAGAGGCCGAGAGCCAACTGAAGGATGCGCCTTCCATAAGTCCTTATATCCGAGGAATTAGCGGCTTTAAGGATAAGATCAGAGGAGGAACAAGCTTTATAGTCCAGTAAAGCTGGAATAACACTACATTGAGCACCAGTGTCAACTAAATATGAGAAACCAGAGAGTGGGTCATAAATGCAAAATGCTGGATCGACCTAAGATGAAGGAACGGCAGAGGTGATAGACCCATTGATCACTTGCGTTCTCAGTTTAAATTAGTCGAAGAATTTGAATTTATATGAGAAGAGTGAGTTGGAGCATTAGTTTGAGGAGAGTGAATAGATTGTTGGGGTGAAATGGGTGGAGTAGCGTTAGATTGAGGAGATACTGGTTGTAAATATGTGCAGGGCTGTATACATTTTACGGCTTGTGCACCATATTTGTTGTGGTACCAGCACCAATTAGTTATTTGGATGAAAGTAACACTATGATTAGAAGGACGAATGTGTGAAGGCCGAGCATTATTTGACTAAGAGTAGAATAGGATGATAGATAGTATTGGCAAGGCTGTGTACAGTATACAGCTTCGCTACCATATCTCTCATGCTACCAGCCTATACTCCTAGTTTGAGAGTGAGAGAATTTAAGAGTGGGGGATAGGCGAAAGAATGAGCAGGGAAATGCTGCGCCTCACCTTTTGTGCTGGAATGTCCTCGTTGGTTTCGTCTTTGAGAGGACGAATGGTGCCTGTCGCTCCGTCCACCCTTGTGACCGTTCATTCGCTCGGTCCAACATTGGAGTTTTAGTTTTTGCAGCTCTCCTTTGATCCTCTCCAAATCGGCAGCCAAGTCCGGTGAATGGGAAAATGAGGCGTTACACGGGTCCGGCCTATTGACAGAATGCGTCGTTGGTAACCGAACCTGTGAAATAGATGGATTAGAGGGAGGAATGAAACATTGTGGGACAGTTCCCCAGTTTACGTAAGGATTGAGATATATTATCTCTGCTGCTTTGGCGATTTCATCCACGCACTTGTGCTCACCAATTATGATGAGTGGCCTAATGTGATCAGGGATCCCACGCATGAAAATCTCTGTTCGGAGCGAGTCAAAAAGCTCTGGCGAAGCGCCCTTCGCCCTGATTAATTCTTTGAGAAACTCAAGGAAACGCGTGGGACGCCTATCAACCATTTGTTGGTGAGTATTTAGCAGTTCCCTTAAGTTTTTAACCTGGGATCTCCCAAATTCAAGCTTGAAAGCTTGAATTTGGGGATTTCATCCACGCACTTGTGCTCACCAATCATGATAAGTGGCCTAATGTGATCAGAGATCCCACGCATGAAAATCTCTGTTAGGAGCGAGTCAAGAAGCTCTGGCGAAGCGCCCTGATTAATTCTTTGAGATGGTCAAGAAAACGCGTGGGACGCCTATCACCCATTTGTTGACTATTTAGCAGTTCCCTTAAGTCTTCAACCTTGGATGTCCCAAATTCAAGCTTGAAAGCTTGCCTCAACTCCCCCCATGTACCATTTCCCGCACTTTGTATCAAAATGCCCCTAAACAACGCAAATATACTTATTGGGACTTTTTGTCTGATGCTTATTATGCGCTCTTGATCGGTTATGGCTTGATGTGCCATCAGAACCTCGCACATTTCGAACCACGTGATCGGATCGGTCGCATCGAAAGCGGGAAGATTGATTGATGTGTGGTTGGTGCCTCAGGCCCTGGTTTATAGCTACAGGATGACTAACTGTCACAGGTGACGCACATGTGGTCATGCAAGTTGAGGAGGCCTGGGTCGCTAGCGTGGTCGAGGCAATTGAGGTAAACGTCATGGTTTGACTATTCATGGCTAAGGGATGTGTGTCTTTGAAACTTCGGGTTAAGAAAAAAATCGAGGAGGTTGAAGTAAGATGAAAACAAACTTATAGCGAAAACAAAAGAAGGGCGGTAGGCTTAAGCCGAGCCGGAGTCAGTGAGAGAGATAGAGAGAAGCAGCTGAGTTTGTAGTTACCAAGCGTAATCTCACGTGGAAAGAATAATATAATTTTTACATAACTAGACGTTAAACTATATATTATACTTAAGTGAAAATAAAATGAAAGAGTCTAGGGAACCAATTATAGCTATTGGGTTTAATAACAAACTTGCCTAGATAGCAGCCATTAAACCTTGCTATATGAATTTAACGATTAAATGACTTGTAAGAGAAAACGTGATGGAAGATAACTAATTCAACCGGGAAGGTTTCAAAATCACTGACGCATAAATTTAACATGATTTATCGAACAACAAATAATGGAATATGACTAATTTGAATTAGATAATACGGTTGATGTATATATATATATATATATATATATATATATGGAAAAGGCCGATGATTATAATGTTAAGAGGAATAAGCTATATAGGGTGGATATTATAGTGAATAAGATATAAAATATGGGGGAATTATATAAAATATAGTATAATACTGCCACGACGTTTTTGAAGTTATAAATCAGGAGAACTGGAATTCAAAGTAAGGGATTGCACTTTAAATGTTTTTAGAATATTTTTATACCTTTGTATACACTAATGATTAATTAGGGAGCTAATTCTTACTGACCTTGTCTGGAGCGCTGATTGAATAAAAGCGGTTGTTAAAATGCGCTCCAGACTCGTGAAACGGGAAAGTCTATTCTGATTGGTTAATTTCGAATTGGGTTGTACAAAGGTATTGATTGGTTGGTGGTTGGGAGGAGTCGTACTTTGATTAGGAGGTAACCGTATTGGTATCAAAGGTCGTACAAAAATGGATTTGGGGGAGAGATGCATAATTTTCTGAGACGAGAAATTGCCAACTGCCTTTTTACAAACTTTGTATAGGGTGTTTCAACAAGGACGCTCGAGCTTTGTCAGGCGATAGTGGCCAGGTTGTTTAAGAGACATCTGCAAACTTTACTGTGTACTGTTTAGTAGTATTTGGCAAGTTACAATGGAAGGTTATAACGTTAAACAGCGTGTGCAAATCATCAAATGGTATTATCAAAATCAGTGCTCCGTTCGACAAACGTTCCACGCATTACGTGATTTCTATCCTCGCCACAATCGCCCTGCTGAGTCCATTGTTCGATGCTTGGTGGCCAAATTCGAGGCAAAAGGGTCGATCAACAATCGGCCAACACCCGTACGTCGCCGAAACGCAAGGTCTGCTGAAAACATTGCTGCCGTAAATGAGAGTGTACGGGAAAATCCGAGGCAGTCAATTTCTCGTCGTTCACAAGAACTTGGCCTTTCTGCGACTTCACTTTGGCGAATTATGCGTAGGGACTTGGGTCTGCACCCGTACAAAATCCAACTTACCCAGGAACTTAAGGTAAACGACTATAGGCAACGCTGTGTGTTCGCTGATTGGGCTCTAGAGCAGTTGGAAATTGCCCCAAATTTCCCCCAAAATCATCTTCAGCGATGAGTCCCATCTTTGGGTGAATGGATTTGTGAACAAGCAAAATTGTCGGATTTGGGACGAAACAGATCCACATGATATATATCAGCACCAATTGCAGCCCAACACAGTCACTGTTTGGTGCGGACTTTCGTCTAACGGAATCATCGGTCCGTATTTTTTTGAGAACGAAGATTGGATTGCCATAACCGTCAACGGCGAGACCTGCATATCGATGATAAGCAACTTCTCGTGGTCTCAACTGGATTATATACCTGATATGGATGCTGACGACATGTGGTTCCAACAGGACGACGCTACTTGCCACACTGCGCACGCCACGATAGACATTTTGCACTATCGATTTCAGGGCAGGGTCATCTCGCGCAGCGGCGACGTCAACTGGCCATCGAGATCATGCGATTTAACGCCATTAAACTATTTTCTTTGGGGCTACCTTAAATCGCAGGTCTATGCGAATAATCTGCAAACAGTTGATGTCCTCAAAGTCAACATAACGAACACCATCCAGCAAATTCAGCCAGATTTATGCGACAAAGTCGTCGAAAATTGGGCCTCCCGAATACGTTCCACCAAGCGAAACCGCGGCAGACATTTGAACGACGTCATGTTCCACACTTAATGCCATAAAATGTACTTTCAATTTTAAAATAAATTGAGTGCATATATCACACACAACTTGTTTTATTTACATTTAAAAATCGAGTGACCTTATTGAAAGACCCTTTGGAACTTGCAAAGATGTCAGCTGCTACACTTGAATGAGTCCTTTTGAGAGTCTGGATGGCGCATTCAATTCGCTGTTCGCCAAAGGTGAGCTGAGGACGCAGGAAGCCGTTCGAAGCTCGCATCACGCTACTTTCGTTCTTTATTTTTTCATCGCCTCTTTATCTACACTCCTCTATCTACAGCTCTATTGAATGTACATCCCTACTTTTTGGTTTTATATAGAGGAATATTCTCATGGGTGATCATCTAAATGCATTAAGATCAATTGGTATATCCCAATGCTCCGGAATACTTACAGAAAATGTGTATTCGAAAATTTTAAATTTTTATTAATAAAATAAAAAATTTAGCCCACAGTACGGCCCTTTTAAGAGCCCCCCCTTCCCCAGCCGGGGGACGTCAGGGGGGCGGTTGCTGCGGCTCTGGTTAGAATCAAGTCTAGCACTGACAGAAATCTCGCCTACTAGCAACCTTGAGGGGAGCCCCACTATAAGTCACGGTTTCTAGAATAAGGATGAATAATGGGTCTATCACACTGAATAGGCCATGAGAAAGTATTCTAAGAAATAAGGGAATGTGCAGCACCTCTTATAATTCCATAATAACACATATATGATTTAGAAATAATTTGACATTAAAATGAATACTTTTAGCAGGGGTAACATTAAAGACTCATAGCAAGAATCTACCTCAGTGACTTGATCATTGCCAATAAATTTTGGTTTGATCCTACCAAAATTAACACTTTTCACATTTCTACACGCGGCTTTAATCTATCCTTTCTGATTACAAGGAAAGCAAGTAGCACCCTTGAACGGTCAGTCCCCCATCCGATGTATTACTACAGCAAAAATAAGGTGTTTTAGATTTCAATGTAGCATCCACCCACCCAGTTTTAAACTGGTTAGGCTTTTGATTGAAATTAGGGCTCTATTCCTGCACTTTGTTTATAGCAGAGTGTCCTATAGCTTGTATATTTCTGAAAGCTGCTTCTCTAGCACTAACTATTTCTAGAGCTCTAATGAAATTCAAATCCTAATCTGCCAAATAAATGTGCTATGTAAGCTCATTAGATAGGCCTATCACAATTTAATCTCTTAGCATATCTATTAACTGGTCATCAAACTCCATGTGTAAGCAAGTGCTTTTATCCCAGCAACAAAATTAACATTAGTTCCACCAGATTTCTCTGATACATTTTCGCATCCCTACAATATAATTAATTTATCACGTATTTTATTACTTAGTATTTTTGTATTTAATTTATTATGTGCTGTAGGTGTGGTGCTCACATTGCAAGATTGAATGAGACACCTAAAGAAACTTCAAAAAATTAACACTTTGCAGTTTTGTGAAATCTTATAATGAAATCATGTTAAGTAAAAAAATAACATGAAATTAAAGGGAATCCGAATGATAAGTGCTCTAAAAAGAGCATGGTTTCCTTACCGTAAATATCTTTTTTTTCTGAATGAAAACGCAATTAAAAGAAACGTTAGTGAATGTTCATGTATAAGTCAATTCGATTACTTTAGCATTTACCCTGGCCTTTTTAAAATTTATGCTGTTTTTAAAAACTTATTTTTCAAGAAATTAACTTTGACTCATGTTCACAGTTTTGTTTGAAATATTCATTTTTACGGGTCCAAGAAATGTCAATTTTATTATTTCATAGGTTTTGTACTAACAAAATTTTATTTCTCTCCGTCTCTCCTTGCCACCTTCCCCAAATGTATCACGTATCTGTTGCTTCTCGTGTCTCTCCTAATCTCCCTCTTTAGACTATCTCCTTTTTCGTTAATCATTTAACCCCTTTGGCTCTGTTCTTGACCCTTTCTGCCTCTTGGTTTGAACTTGCTACCTGTTATAGCTAAATCTTAATGTGAATTTACTCATCCATCTCCTACTTCCTCATTAATGATATCTTATCTTAGAGGCGGTCCTTTATTTTTCCTGCGGGTATTGCATTTTTTGCGCACCTCACTCACGTGCTACTTTGTGAGTTATATGTATATATATATATATATATATATATATATATATATATATATATATATATATATATATATATGTATATATATATATATATATATATCAAAAGAAGGAAGTCTACGAAGCACCTGGGTAAATACACTTGTTGACCAAAAGGAATTGTATCACAAACCTGCGACAAGTGTTTCCTGTTATATAAATACAGCTTGGGATATGTAAGTAATTTGACATACACAGCTTGCGGTGGCTCCGCCTTAGGGGTGGAGAACAATGAACTCAACAACTGAAGCAGCAAACATACTCCACCTACGACAGAGAGCTGTTATCGGCGTATCTTGCTGTCATACACTTCAGGCACCTGATTAAAGGTTGCCATGTTACCTTGTGCACTGATCACAAGCCTTTAGTATAAGCTTTTGCATAGCCATTAAATGCTAAAACAGATAGGCAACAACGCCATTGGACAGCCATTCTAAAGTTCGTTAGGGATATCGCTTACGTGCGTGGTCTCTGACTGCCATTCAAGGAACGTCAATTCTGTCCAAATCGACTCTCTTGACCTCCGAGTTTTGACGGCAGTGCAGGCTACTGACGAGGAAACGAAGGAATTTCACTCGCGGCTAAAATTTTCACCTTTGGTGTGAATTAACATCAAGATACACAGGACCGTTTGTCCCTTTTGCATGCAGGAGAACTATCTTCAATCAATTAGATAATCTGTCACTCCCTGTAATCAAGGCTTCACTTCATCTCATCAAATCTTAATATTTCTGGCCCAATATGGACAAGGATATTCGCTCCTTGATGGGGAGTGTCTCCCTTGTCACTCTTCCAGCATTAATTGCCACACGAAATCCCCGATCCTGCGGATTGATATTCCATCTTTGAGTTTCGAAACTGTGCATATCGATATAGTTGGACTACTCCGACCGTGTACACTGCCTGGACAATCCTACCCCTCACCCAATCGGTATTTACTATCATGCATCGACCGAGAGACGAGATGGATCAAAACGATACAAATCCCGGACATAAGTGCCGCAACAGTTGCGTTAGCTTTCCTAGACGGGTGGATTTCCAGATTTGGAATCCCGCTTTACGTAGTAACCGACAGAGGCGCCCAATTTGAATCAGAGCTATTCAAGAAACTGTCTACCCTCGTTGGTTTTCATTGTCTCCGCACCACGGCGTACCGCCTGTCCACGAACGGGATGCTGGAAAGAGCACACGGGACTTTAAAGTGCTCCCTAATGACCCGTCGACAAGGCTGGCTGGTGGCACTCCCTATCGTCCGTTTAGGCCCAATGACTCGGGATTTTCACCTTCTACGGCAGTCACGGAAACCTCACTCTTGAACCCAAAAGCTTTAGTTCCATCATCGTAATTGAAGGCCGACTCCAGATGTATTAAAGAACTAGCATGAACCATGACACAAGTCGAGACTTCGCACAGGCATCCATAGGGCACCTGCACTCGGTGCCCCCAAATCTTTGCGAATCAACTCATATGTGGGTCCGAATTGACCCCGTGCGCGAACCACTAGAAGCGCCATATGCTGCCCCTTTCCCGGTAATCCAGCGCGGCAACAAGGTTTTCTCTTTGGAAGTCCCTAACGGAAGAAGGGACACTGTCTCAGTGGACAGATTAAAACCGTCGAGATTACCTCCCTCACATAATGGTAACATGCCAGGCGATCAGCAACGCCCATTGCCCCTTGCGGAAAAAAGGAAGAGAATCAGGTGCACTTCACCTCCTAGAGTGCATGGCACGGAAGAGAACGACGGACATTTTCACGCGCTCCGGGAGGCGAGTCACGTTTAGAAGGAATCCATCGCTAATGTATTTCTAATCCTTGTATAGGCAATATTGTAGCGACACATTCAATGGATCAGGAAGAGGTATAAATAAATATACGCCTTATTATGTGTTTGTTAAGTGTCATAATTATAATTTATGTAGAAATCTAAAGGAGGAAAGGACACAATTGTGGCTAAATTGTATATAAATGTATTAGATATTGTTATCATTATTATTGTATTATATGACAGAACATGGCATAAATAGGCCCATTTTAGTACAGGCATGCACTTATGTAAGTCTCGATGCCCTGTGCGTATGTTGTAAATAATGCTGTCAGATATTAAGTGTGCCATAAATAAGTATTTCATATGTTACTGCATATGCAATGTATACGCTATTTGCTCACTAAATCCATTACTGGCAGGGGAGTATTGTAGTGATCGGATAATGTAATAGGTAGGCTACTGGTACCAAATTGAAGGATCCAATAGGCTCAGCGAAAACCTCTACAAAATGGACGCGCGGTGGTCTTATTAAATTCCAGCATACTCCAAACATACAAAATAATATGTATAAAATTGGAATAAGGAAATGAGAATGTATAGATTATTTTGCATCTATGAATTTGTATCGAAAAATAAGGACTGTAAATATATTTTTTAATATATATATATATATATATATATATATATATATATATATATATATATATATATATATATATATATATAGAGAGAGAGAGAGAGAGAGAGAGAGAGAGAGAGAGAGAGAAGGTAAGCGGTCGTTGGAAGTGCGGCAAGAGACACACAGTGTACAAACGCGCGAAAGGTCAGAGACACCCGTGTCAATCAGATAACGCATAAACAAACAGACGGAAGTCTACGAAGCACCTGGGTAAATATAACCGTTGACCGCAAGGAATTGCATCACAAAGCTGCGTCAAGCGTATCCTGCTATATAAATAAAACTTGGGATAAGTAAGTAATTCGACATACACAGCTTGTGGTAGCTCCGCCTTAGGGGTGGAGAACAATTAACTCAACAATTGAAGCTCATTTCACGGACGATTCTAGGCCATGCCATCTAGAACATAAGCATATATATAGTCGGAGCAGCTCAGTTAGAATGATTATTGCATTATCAGATTATTGTCATTAAGAAGATTATCTCGTTCACATTCGCTCTTTTAAATTCACCAGGTCTTATCGCTCCAGAATTTAATACTTCGCGTTGAATATATATATATATATATATATATATATATATATATATATATATATATATATATATATATATATATATATATATATATACTGCTAGTCGCCCGCAAAGTAACTTCTTGACGTGCCGCTTGTCCCGTTAATAGTCCAATATTAAATATTAGAATAATGTATTTTTTTGCAACGCCCTTCTTTACTTCGATTTACCCTGAAACCTCGGTAAGCCCAGCCAAAATAAGAACATAGTGAAGTGTAAAGGAAAAACGAGGAACTAAGTTCTCTCGGCCCCAAAACAAGAAATAAATAGGTCCACGGGAAGCTGCTTAGATATCTGCGAGGGTATAATAATACAATGAATGATTCAAATGTATTAAATAAATACAGTGCACAAAAGGATTATATTAACTACAATATAATCGTATCAAATAAATACAGTGCACAAACAGGTGCATAAATATGACACAGGATTAAACCAACAACGACAACACGTCGTTACAAAATAAGCACTGCTACTCCGGACAATCAGTACAGGAACGTAATATACCCTCTCGTCTTATATACTTTATAAATAGCTGTAGGTATAGCTAACGAGAACTTAAGAATGGGGCATAAGATAAAAAGAAATATTCCAAATACCTGTCACGGAAGTAGTGAAGCGATACACGGAGGGTGGTTGGGCTAGGAACGGGGAAAGTCGTACAAGCCCAAGCGTATTCCGACTTCCTGGTGAGAGCGGGAGAGACGAGTAAATCTGTAGCTTGCAATCCGTGCATCAGTAATGGAAATAATGGCAGATGCTAGCAGATCCTCGCATTTTCAACTCTTGGTCGGCTCTACTTCTTAGAGTCAGAGAGTCCCTATTTATACCCGTTACCAATGAGCGCCTACGTGACGAAATTCAAACGGCTTTCAGTTCTTCGACCGGCGCTCTAGTCGCTATGGCATAAACTAGATAGTAAGCTAACGAACCGCGCTTCCCAGGAGTTACGACGTAGGTATCAAATGAGACGTAATGCACGTGGTATGTTATCCTTACATGAAAAAATCATCTTTGGAGTCAGATACTTAATCACCTTCACCATAAACTGGACCCCCCTATAATTTACTAAATAATTTTTCTTTTTCCTTATTTGAAGAAACTTTTAAACCAGGTTAAAAAAAAACAAACGACTAGAACAAAATAATTTTGCTTCGGCATATCTATAAAATTTATGTAAAAGTCTATAGGTAAAAATTATATTATCATTTCTTCTATATATTAAATATAAATTGGGTTCAAAACGCTGAAATGAAAGATATGGTGGCTCATTGCAACTAAGACCAAAGTGTTGCACACGACGCTGTGTCCTCTAATTAATCATTAAAAAGCCATCAAATGTCGTTAACCTTATAAGAAAATAATTAATATAATGGATTTGTTTTGGATATGTAAAGATTAAGATATCTGTGATTAAAATCAAAACAATTTATTATAAATTAAGCTCCCCAAAACTTCTAATTTAATATGTTAAATTTCTATGGGAAATGTGTGTGTGATTGGGTGGGGTTATCGGCTGAGGTTGTTTATGCCGTAGAATTGTATCTGACTCCATTTAAAAGTTCAATATGCCCGCAGGTTATCCACTTATAGGCTTGGCTAACGGTAACCGACTTATTACTTGTGGGAGGTAAGGAAATTTTAAAAAAATGGCGGTATTGGAGGTTTATTCTTGGTCTTATAACTGCCTTTTGTTTACGGGCAAGTGGAATTGCTGAGTTACTGGTTTGTATTATGCTCACGTCTTTGTATCTGGCTATTTGTACTAACAGACTCAATCTCCTTGTATTCTTTGTCTGTCTGACTATGTATGTGTGTAATGAGAAAGATTATGGGTGTGGCTCTGTTTCTCCAATCTGGGAGCTGAGCAGAGCCTATCTGACCAGAAAGTATGTGCATGTATTTAGTTTAGGAGCGCGTACACCAAAAGACTCTTCGAATTTGGAAATCTGACTGATATCTTGTGGTGATCGGTTTAGGTAATAGGTAAGGTACTAGCACCAAATTGCAGGATTCAGTAAGCTCAGCAAGAAACTTCACAAAATGGATGCGCGGTGATCTCATTAAATCATAACGCGCGGGAAATACAAAAAAAGGAGAGCGCGAGAAAAATATAAAAGGTTAAGATACCTAAGACAATAAGAGAGAAACGAATTAACAAACCATTCGCGTCTCGGGATAGAATTATCAAAAGAAGGGAGTCTACAAATCAGCTGGGCAAATACAGACTTTGCCCAAAGGAAATTGTAGCAGAGAGGTGTGACAAGCAATAGATATAAAACTATTGCGATATGTAAGTAAATCACACATTCATAGCTGTTCGGTAGCTCCGTCTTAGGGGTGGAAACATAAGAGCTCGATGATGGAGACTCGTCCTTCAGACGAGTCTAGGCCACGCCCCCTAGAAGATAAAACTGTATATATAAGCGATCAGTGAGAAGGATTAAGGATTATAATTGTTATTAAGTCATGTCGTACCCATATTAACGCTACAGAACCCCCTTTAATTCGCCTAAGTCTTGTCGCTCTACAATTCAATACTTCGCGTTGTTAAGAAAGCCTGTTTGTAGCCCGCAAAGTACATATTGAAGTGCCGCTTGTCTCTTCAATAGGCCCTTATTAAAATAAAGTGTATTTTTGTTACGTCCTTTCTCAAAGTCCTTCTTTATCTCGATTACTCGTAAACCTTTAGTAAGCCATACCAACTATAAGAATACCCGCGAAGAATCCTCCTTGGAGACAGATAATTCCCCATTCATATAAGTTAGGTACCCCTATAAATCGGTAACTATATATCGTCATCAAGCCATCGTTAGGCAGGACAAGGTAAAACAGACTTCGTTAACGCTATCAACATCAAGCTCCCCATATTTATTGATACACCAGTCGTAGTCTGGTTCCAAATTGTGGAGGCCCAATTTCACATTAAAGAAGGAGGAGACAAAATTTTTCCATGTATTGGCCTCACTTCCTTTTGAGACCGTAAATCGTCTTCCGGTGGTCATTACAGCGGACTGACGCCAAGCAGAACGAAGGGATACGGGAGTCACCAACGTGGACAGCAACCTCTAACCCACTCTAAGTCCGAGGAGAAGAAAAGGACCGTGCGATCTTCATCATCGTTAGCCTATCCTTTCGAAGGAGCTGCAGTGAGAATGGTGGAAGGACGCATTTCTACACGCCGGATCACTGCAATCAGCACTGGAACGAGATGATGCTAGACGAAACTCACGCGATACGTTAGAGTTCAGTTTTTTTTTTAACTTATTAATAACAAGCGTAGAAAGTGTTGTGTGCCAGTGATGATCAATTTAATTCCCCCAAATCAGTATTTTTTTAAAAAGAGCTAAACAGTATATGTCCGGTGGTGTGAGGAGGATATCAGTCCGAGCAATTTAATAATGTACAAAGTCGGATAATTGTTAATATAAAGTTAACCCTTGTTAAGTGTACATAGTCCACGTATGCATGAATTTAAAGGTTAACTCAGTATGCTGAAATTTACTCTAGCTAAAAGTGAGGTGTTCTGGTACGCACACGAAATAGATTCAGTATGTAGCCTCACAGATGAGTGTCATGAGAATTCCTTAAAGGCTTGTAATTGGTACGCGAATATGAATAATCTAAATGAAAGACATAGCGGTGTTCTTAGATAAGAATATCTCCTTTTGGTGAATAATATATATATATATATATATATATATATATATATATATATATATATATATATATATATATATATATATATATATATATATATATATATATATATATATATATATATATATATATATATATATATATAAATCATAATGTAAAATAGTAATGTTATAAATCTTTGTAAAAATAATATTATATAGTTTTCGTCCATGTAAGTATTAAGAAATGTGCGTTGCAAGGCAGAATAGGCTACTTATTGAACCCTCACATATGTGCATCATGGGAACTCTTTAAAACCTTGTAACGGCACGGAAAACAACGACAAGCCGTTTGCCAGGGATCCGTAGTAAATATATTTCTGAATCCTTTTGTAGGCATTATTGTAGCGACGCATTTATTGAAAGAGAAAGAAGCATAAATATATACACACCTCGCTGTCTATATAGCTTTCTTACGTGCCTTATTATGTATTCGTACAGTGTCGTAATCATAATTTGTATTACAATATAAAAGGATGGGACCAAATTGTAAAAGAGATTGTATATAAGTGTATTAAATATTATTAGTGTATCATATGGCAGAACATGGCATGGATAGGCCCGTTTAGTACAGGTGTATGCACCTATGTAAGTGTCGATGCCCTGTGCGTTTTTGGAAAATGCTGTCAGACATTAAGTGTGTCTAATTGTGTATTGAATATGTATTTAATCTACCTATGTAATTGTTATGCTCTATTTTCTCATCAATTCCATTAACTAGCAGGGAAATACTGTGGTGATCGGTTTATGTAATAAGTAGGTTAATGGCACCAAATTGCATGATTCAATAGGCCCAGCAAGAAACTCCACAAAATAGACGGCCGGTAAATACAAAAAGGGCGAAAGCGAGTAAAGGATAAAAGGTCAAGATACCTAAGTTCATAAGAGGGAAAGAAATTAACAAACAATTGGCGTCTCGGCATAGAATGGTCAGAAGACTGGACTCTACAAAGCAGCTGAGCAAATACAGACTTTTCTTTGACCCTAAGAAAATTGTGACAGAGAGGTGTGGCAAGCAATAGAGATAAAACTATTGGGATATATAAGTAAATCACACACACGAGGCACGAGGCTGTTCGGTAGCTCTGCCTTAGGGGTGGAACATAGGAGCTCGATGATGGAGACTCGTCCGAAGGACGAGTCTAGGCCACGCCCCTCGGAGATAAAACGGTATATATAGGAGAGCAATGAGAAGGATTATAATTGTTATTAAGTCATCGTCGTACCCACATTAGCGTTACGGAACCCCCTTTAATTTGCCTAAATCTTGTCGCTCTCGAATTCAATACTTCGCGTTGAATAAGAAATCTTGCTTGTAGCCCGCAAAGTACTTATTGAAGTGCCGCTTGTCTCTTTAATAGGCCCTTATTAGAATAAAAGTATATTTTTGCTACGTCATTTTCAAAGTCCTTCATTACCTCGATTACCCGTAAACCTTCGGTAAGCCCAGCCAACTATAAGAATTCCCGTTATGAATCATATTTGGAGTCAGATAACACAGGGGAACAGTTTAAATCACATTTTCGGGTGACTTAGATTTATCTGCCAATTTTAATTCGTTTTTTCATGCTGATTTCAAATATAGAATCCATTTTTACCTGCATGCTATAGTTATTTTGTAATTTCTATTTTCTCGTTTCCCCGAAAACTGCCCTCCGGACGGACAGAGAGAGTGCTTGTAGAAAGCAAATACTTCACAGTACATAGTAGTAAAATAGTAATAAGTGTTAATGTGCAAAAATATTAACATTATTGTTTCTTTTTTCAGGTCTCATGTTAGAGTGATGGCTTCGTCAAGAGGAAATTGCGTTAATGATCCAGACACCTTTTGCTACATATGTGGCTGTTACATGCTAGTTTGTCAAAGGCGCAATATATCAAACTTTGTGATCCGCACTTATAAGGCATATTTTGATGTTTCTTTTGACGATCAAGATAAGAAGTGGGCCCCACATGCTGGTTGCGATAGTTGTGTGGAACATCTTCGTGGGTGGACGAAAGGAAAGATAAATGGTCTTCCTTTTGGAATTCCCATGGTGTGGTGAGAGCCAAAGGATCATGTATCGGACTCTTATTTCTGTCTGGTGAATACTAAAGAGATTGGCAATAAAAATCGGCACAAGATCAACTACCCCAACATTCCCTCGGCGATTCTGCCAGTACCTCGTTCTGAGTCTTTACCACTTCCGATTTTTAGTGGATATGCTTCCTCCTAGGATGAAAATGATGTACCTGATATGGATGTCCACGGAATGAATTCAGAGTCTGCAGATTCATCATCAGATGCTGAACAGTCATTAGCTACTTGATACGTGATTTGGCGCTCTCCAAGAAAACTGCAGAACTTTTAGCCTCCAGGTTGAGTGAAAGACATATGCAAAAAAGAAGAGAAAATGGTTAAATAAGAAGGTGAATAAGAGAAAGAGGAAATAACTAGATATAGATGATGAAGATTTTTTTCATAATATAAGCAAGCATACTTTTATAGATATTCTCATAAAGCAACCATAGGGTGTAAATCAGACACGTATAAAAATGAATGCTCTCCATCCAGCAAGCTCTATCTGTTCGAAGACAGAACTTGATTCGTTTAGCGTTCCACCGACCCAAACTTCCATCGTTGAGAGCAATTATCAGTCTTACTCACCAATTAGCAATATTTCTTTAGATCTTACCCCAGTTGAATATTATATATTTGGTAATGGACAGTATTATATAGACCCTAGTGAAGTATATCTCTATATTAAAGCAAGAATTGTGAAGGCAGACGGAAGCGAACTTAAAAATGGCGAGAATATTTTCCCAGAGAATCACATTCTTCACACTTTGTTCAGCAATGTCGATATTTATCTAAATGAAACCTCTGTAAGTTCATTGGAAATAATTATCCTTATCGTGCATATTTAGAGACTTTGTTGAACTATACTGAAGAAGAAAATCTACATTTCTTTCCACTTCAGGATATTACTCTAACAAAGAAAGTATAGAAGAGAAATATAACAGGTCGAAGAAAAAACTAATTGACGTATATGGAAAGCTACACGCCGATTTTTTTCACAACATAAGTTGTTGATAAACGGAGTCTCACTAAAAATAAAGTTGTCCAGATCACCACAGTCTTTCACGCTATATAAAAACCATACTGATTTTGAAGCTAAAATAGAATTATTAGAGAGTTTCCTTTACCTCGGAAAAGTCCGCCTTTCAGCATCAACCCATTTGGAAATGGAAAATAGGTTGCTTACATCAAATGCTAAGTACCCAATCACTCAAGTTCATATGCGGAATTTTACAATTGTGAATGGAATATCAATGAAGAGTGTTGATAATATCTTCATGGGAAGAATACCCACGAGGATGGTAATTGGCATGGTTGACCATAAAGGATTTTCTGGTGACTATGATGCATCACCTTTTGAATTTAAACCTCATAATGTGAAGCGCGTAACTATCTATATAAACGGAAATGAAGCTGAAATACCATTTGAATTAAACTATTCAGACGATTCAGATCCAGTTGCTTCAGGAGCTTTTCATTCGTTATATAACGGAATAGGGTGTATTGGAGGTGGGCAAAGTATTGGACTCACGTATGAAGTGTTTCTAAAAGATAAAAATATTTACTGTATTAATCTTAATCAGGATAAGAGTACTACTTGTCTTGGTGAATGCTCCAATCCTATACAACAAGGTACACTATCAATACAGTTGCAGTTTAGATCCCCTTTAATAAAGCCGGTTTCCCTTGTTATATATGCAGAGCTTCAGACTGTTATTGAGATAGATAAGTCTAAAAACGTACTAGTCTATTCTTAATAAAAAATGAATGCAATAGAAATAGAACAAATTTGTATCGAAATAAAAGTACTAAGCGAATTTTTCATGGATGTTTTGCAAGAGACGATCAATTATGTTATCCTCTTAGAAAACCAGCTGCTTACATAATTAACCTAGACAATAATCATCGCTCTGGATCGCATTGAATCGCTTTGTTTATTACCAATAAATATCTTTATTATTTTGACAGTCTATGTCTAGGGTTCCAGAACGATGCGTATATTCGTAAAAACTTACTAAAAATGAATAAAATTATTATTGTCAATCCATTCAGAATTCAGAGCTATTTTACGAACTCATGCGCTTTGTTCTGTATATATTTCATTCAGCAGATGGCTATCGGTAATTCATATAAATCTTTTATTAAACAATTTGATATATATATATATATATATATATATATATATATATATATATATATATATATATATATATATATATATATATATATATACATATAATGATCTGAAAAACGAAGAGATCGTTGTTAAAGAATGCTTCTAGTAGAAGTGTAAGAAAACATATGTGACTGTACTCTCATTAAATGTTAATTAATGAAAAAATAAAATGCCATTGATTAATCAGTACTCTCAATAATTATTGAAAATCATGTTATCTATTAATCAGTCTAGTATCAAATAAATGTTGTAGAAAATGAATGCCCATTTGAATTACAGTGCAAATTAATTATAGCTTCCTTGACTTTTTTATCCAATATACATCAAGTTATAAAAATAAGAAAAAAAATTACTCACTCTATGGCCGACGTTGTCAATTGCGAAATGGTAAAATGTTGCAGAAAATCAGCTATTTCGATTCAAGAAATCCATTGGTCTTCTGTGAGTGACTCCATAATATATAGGTATACTTAAAAGTTTCTAAACAAAGAAGAAAACAGGGTCTTCCCAGCAAAAAAGCTATCAGCATCTCCATCGCTAGGAAAGATGACCCACAACCTCAACTTATCGATTTTTTTAGGTGACCTCACCGATGAGATCAAATATGTGTACGGTGACGATGCTTACGGGGATTCATTTTACTCAACGGGTCCAAAATCCTACTCGGTACGTATCCAGACGCCGAGTGGTGTGAAGTATGTATATACTTCGTGCTAAAGAGTTAACTATCAACACCCAGACGCAAGATATAATAACTTACGATATTATGAAATGCTTAGTTGGAGCCGATGATGATAGTCGCATTTCTGTATCATTTATGGGCTTCAGAGCCGAGGAACACGGGAGGGATGGGGGTAAAGAAGTGAGAGGAGAAAAGGTGATAAGAAAAACTTTCGTAAAAGTATTGAGATTCCAGAGACTTACCGTACCATACCTTTCGGTTTAAAAGGAATCTTATATGATAATATTTAATAAAGATGAAATAATAAACAGCGTTTAACTACCAATGTTTTAATTTGTCCACAAAAATAACTCGTCACATTCTCTTGAACTTGTGGGAAAGAGAATTCTTTCATCCATTTCTCTTCAATCTTGGTTTTCATCAGAGGAGTGAGCTGATGTGAATACATGAGAGAAAGTGAAATAACAAGGGTTTTGTGTCAAATATAGCGATATTTATTACTTACTCACCATCATTAACCATGTTAGAATGCAATATACAGAAAAACTTATCCACCCAATCACTGTGACGATCGGTTAGACCTCCAACAAAGAAAAACTGATCTGTAAGCTCGTTTTTGAAATTTTCACCGATGATTACATCTTCTAAATCCATAAACTGGAGATGCTCAAGAATTTCTTTTCCCTTATTGTAGTTGAAAGGTGTTTTTTTTTTATCCGCTATACAGAAATTTAATCCGTTCAATTGAGTGTTCGTGAATTAGCCGACGAAGATGATCTAAGAAATCAACCGTAGTTGAATAGTCTAGGTTAAATTTATAATCGGACCCATACACATCTTCGGCTGAAAAATATTTCGTAAGTCTAGGCGTGATACGTCGTGGATAGAGGATCATCTTAGAACGTGTGATAACCGAGATATTTAGGGAAAAAATGTTTTCAAAGGGTAACTAGCCGGTCCAATCAAATACTGTAAAAAATGTTAAATGGCAACTCGTATGTTTGGGGTAAAATACAGGGTAAAACAGGAAATTTTCAGTGGTGCGAGAAAATGTAGAATGGCCATCTGTGTGTGTATGTGAACTAATTATTTTCTAAAGATGCTCGGCCTCAAATATCGTCTCGTACGGTTGATTGCACGATAAGTAACATCAATCGCGTTCTGTAAACACTGCCTCTGATGCCATAAATGATAAGTGGAATAGGCCATCAAATGAAGAAATAAGACGACCTTTTTTATTAATAGTGCAGAAAATTCATTAGAGATAATGGTGGTGGTAGAAAGAGGATGGACGGAGGGACTAGGTCAATGATGCAGAAAAAATGCTAACAGTCTTATAGTCATCAGATAAAAATTCCTGTAATAAATCTTAAGAAAGAAACTCGTAAAGGGGGGAGGGGGGGACTCGGTCGCTCGTCCGGTAAGGGGGGGGAGGTTCGGCCGCTCGTCCGGTAAGGAGGGGGGAGACTCGGGGTACACCTCACAATACTACTAACGTACATGTAAACGCAGGAAAAAACCCCACAGTATTTTCTACCGATTTATTGCGAATCAGGGTTCGACAGTCTTCCGTCATCTTCAATCACTTACAAACTAATGAGTAGAGAAAGATGTTTAGCCTAAGGATACACAAACTTACAAGTTAGAATTTAATTAGGGAGGTGGTATGGAACGTCATTTTCGATCATAGGTAGGACGAGTCTTCTGCTTATCAAGCGATTAGTGTTGAATTGTCCATCGGGAGTATTAAAGTTTGGAATTTCCTTTATAATACTTGATTCTATTAGAAGCCTATGTATATAGTTGTGGGAATTATAAATTATGTTGGCATTATCATTGCCAATTGAATGGTCTTCATTTGACATATATAAGAACAGACTAAATGATAGGCTTCCACGGCACATGTCGCATTTGTGTTCCTTCGTTCGAACGAAGAACAGAGCGTTTATTATATCTCATGGAAAATTTGTGATCAAATATACATTGACAAAAGCAGCACCACCTCACACCTCACTTGGCACCTCACACGTGCTACCCTTTTCCTTTCAACTAAGCTCATTTCTGCTCGCAATTAAGGAGCAATTAACTCACGCAACTCACTCATCCAACGAACCATTACGAAGAGCTAATTTTCAAAAAAAGTTCGACGACCGTCTGGTAATCAACTCAACTCATTATAGTGGTTTGCATGTTACTCGACTATATTCGTTGATTGATTTTTTTTAAATCAACTTAACACCTACGCAGAAACGACTCTCCTTTCAATGCAAATCTAACGGTCAATCTCAAGATCGCTCACATATCTTAATGTCATATGCTAACGGTTATATAAATGAGTTTTGCGTCAGTAAACTCTCATTTAGCAACTTCACTTCTCACATTTAGAGACATGCAACTTTGATCACAGCGGCACTAGTCACATCCCACCATAGAATTCTTCTACTATAGTTTTCCACCCATCTTCTTCACAAACGCTGTTTCAGGTTAACTTATCTCCTTTCAAGTTCGCTGTATACTCTGCGTGTATACCAGTGTGAATTCCCAAAGCATTCTTGAGGGTATCATTAATTGAAAAGAAGCCCATAATCATTTCTCCTTTTTTTCGACTATTCACTTAACCAATAAATCAATCAAACCTGGAGTGAAAAATCTCACTCAAATGCACGTGCAAATGGGACAAATTTTCTCTAAATTTAAATGTTTTAAACCATGTAATGTAAATAATAGTTTCTTCTGTTCGAAATAATTCCACTGACTTTGAATGATTAATATTATCATGTACTGTAAATTTAATCTATTTTGTTTCCAAACAGCATTTGTTAACTTTATCATGTAGGTACTGTACATTAAATCAAGTTTGTTCCCAAATCTCGTTGGTTAACCTGCTTCTGTAGTCTATATTTAATCAGCTTTGTTTAAAGCCCTCATTGGTTATTTTATAAATTCCATGTTAAAAAAGAAAGGCACGAGGCCAAACGGCAGGCAAATCTTCCACGGCTTCTGGTCCTGATAACATACAAATATTCACTAAAATATTAAGGTACAAGAGGCATCGACGCCCTCATACGAAAATTCAACCATTACTTCCCCAAGACTATTTCACATTTCTAGAACTCAGTACACATAACCCATTATCAAGCACAACAAAACACACTTTATCCCCTAAATAAGGCCGCTATATCTCCCTAATTTGTGCCCATTTCCAAAATTTCAAACTTCTATTACTAAAGAAAATCACCTGACGGATCTCAAGAGGCCACCTAACATAGATTCAACACATTTCACTTAGCAAGTACTGCCCTTACAAACATGAGTCCGTTCATCTAAGACAGTTTCAACCAACTCCAATTTTAGGCTTGGCCAACAATATACATAATTAATCTCTTCGATATGGTCTCTACATACATTATCATCAAAAAAATTCTACACACCACTATCTTCTAACCATTTTCTTTATTTTATTCTTCCACGGAGTCACAACACAACATATGATAGCTATATAGATGACATCATCATCCTGACTCAAAGCTCGCTCAATCAACAATACACATAATAACTGCCTTCTACTCGGTCTCAAGACACATTATCATCAACACAATACTAGGCCCCCTCCCCTTTCCAACCAATTCGTTCAAGGCAATATTATCCGGACACCAAAACATCACACCAATATAGAAATGAAGATGGCATCATCATGCTAACTACAAGCACATACAATCAACAATAGCCATATTCAATGCCTTCGACTCGTTCTCGAGATATATTATCATTAACAAAATACTAAGTCTCCATCCTCTTCCAGCCATTTCCTTCATGCCATTCCTCCCCTGACTCCAAACATCACACATTATTGTTATGTAGATGGCCTCATCATCATAATGAAAGCACATCTGATCAAAAATAGACAAAATTATTGCCCTCAACTGGTTCTCTTTACACATTATCATCAACAAAATACTACACCCCCACCGTTATCCAACCGGTTTCATTAATACTATTCCTCTCCGGACTCCCAATATCACACCCTATAGCAATCTAGAAGGCATCATCAAGACTAAAAACCCACCCCAATCAACAGTAGACATAATCAATGCCTTCGACTCGGTCTCTAGATATATTCATATCAACAAAATACTACTTCACTCCCCCTTCTCACCGTTTTCTTCATGCCATTCCTCCTCGCACTCTAAACATCACACCTATAGCTATGTAGATATTATCATTATCTGAACTAAAAACACACACTTACACACTCAAAAATAGACATAATCAATGGCTTGTAGTCGGTGTATAGATACATTATCATAAAAAATACTACCTCCCATCTTTCAATCGTTTCCTTCATGCCATTTTTGTACCCGATAACGTGGTGCATTATCCTGCTGAAATATACCATCGTCGTTGGGGTACATGGCATGAATGGATGCAGATTCTCAACAAACAGCGTAACGTAGCGGACCTGGTGAATGACTCGTTTAGGGGCACCAAAGCCATGGCACGTGAACGCACTCCGCACAAGTACGGAATCACCACCAACCCACACGGTGCCTTGTTGACAACTGGGGTCTGCGCCACACCAGAACCTTACCATCAGCCCGAAACAACTGGAGCTGTGACTCATCGAACGACGCCACATTTTGACACTGCTCCAGGGTCAAATTAGTGCCAACAAGAGTCCAAGTGAGGCAATGTATTCAGGCTCATGGTGTTAACAGGAGTACTTTGGTCGGTCTTGTTCTCCTTTATCACATGGGAGGTAAAGAACACTGTACTGAACTGATTGGTATGCGTACCGTACTTCCTGAATTGTATGTGAATGCGATTTGAGTCATGATTGTTTGTTTGTTACCATGAAAGATTCTAGACAGACGTCGTCAGTTGCGATGATCAAGCACCCGTGCTCGGCTACTGCCCTGTCCACGGGGGTGGTAATACCTTCCATGAGGTATATTCGTGCACACGTGACTTCGAAGATCGATGGATGTTGAATGTTCAAATAAGTTTTAAAAAATGGAAAGTTCTATTCGTATGGTACTCATTATCTCCCCCCTTTCGAACTCCGATAATTCAAGTCGCCTTGTCATGAACAGCCTAGCCGCTGTTCGCATTAACCCACCAGATATCAGATACAAACTGATACAGGTTTAGGAATTCCTATGACGTCACGGCAGGGCAGCACTGCTCACCGTCACCTTTACAAACTAGTATACCATGATCTTTAACACTTCGGTGTATAAGTAGGTAATAGAAACAGTAAAAAAATGGCGTTTGCAAGGGTGACATTCCTAAATGAATTCTTGAAATTTGGGCTATCGTCGCAGTTTCATAGTACCAGAGGTTTTAAAATATAAGAAAAAATCTATGCATTGTGTTTAACAGTTTTTCACTAACAATTCAACTCAATTCAGCGCCTGTCAGTCTGGAATTGAGATAACTAGATGACATCATTTCCCAAGTTCACACGAATTGGTGTTAGTAAAAAAACATCAAATAAATTGGCATCACATCACAAAAAATATATTTGTGAAAGCATAATGAGGTAAATTTTACCCAAGTTAAAATGCAAGTCAAAGGCATCGTTTCGTCGTCTTTAGGTTCTTGTCATAGCTTGACGAGCGTGCAAATGAAGGAGTTCTGTAAACATGTTTCTCTTACCTTACCATGATCTAATGCTTGAATTTTTCGGTTATATTTCAGGTAGGCTAAAGCAAAGCGGTTTTACAAATGCGTAGCTACACACGAATAACTACAACTGTCTTTTCTTTCCCGTGACACTACTCTGGCACTTTACCAAGGCGCCTGAGGCTGCCTTAGCATGTACGAGCGACCTTAGTTTATTTTTTTATTTATCTACTGAATAAGATACAAAAAAAAAACAAAGAAGTCTCCCGTAAATTGAAAACCTATACGAGTTTATCATACGTGTACGAATTGGGGAGAGAGAACTAAGGCTAAGAGGAAGAAGTATTTTTGCTTCTAAGACTTTTCTTTAGGTGTGCAGATGCTTCTATGGCTGAATACATTAATAATTTGGGAGATAGGTTTTTTGGCATGTTAACTAGGACAGTGAGGAATTAATTAATTCGTCATAAACTGCCAATTATTTCTTCAATGAAAAGTTTAGTAATTATTTATGCGGTTTCAGTAAACCAAAAAAAAAGAGAAAAATAAATAGAAATTAATTATTTTTATTTCCTGTTTTTTTTTATACACGCCAAAAATAATGTACTAAGACGATATAATAATAGTATATTCTGCTTGATACTTAACGAAATAAACCATCAAAGATTTTAAAAGAGATTTCTATTTATTAGAGAAAGGGTACGTGAATTAAGTTTTAAATAAACGTTTTTGAGACCAACGTAAACATATTTAGATTAGACAACTGCATTTAGCATCAGTCTTTCTCAACATGCCAGTGAAGCAGTGTGTCTGCCAATAGACAAAAATAATGCATGTTGGTTAGTCTAGATGACTTACGTATTAGTCAACATGCTACACAAGAACCTCAGTTCTGGTTTTGATACTTAATATATCATGAAATCTCATTGTGAATTATCTTCTTCTTATTATTATGTTGGGGAATAAGTGTTTACATACGACATAAGGAAGTTTAGGGCTTATTTCACATCGATGAAATATGGAAGTGATTCATATGACCACGAAGGACAAGAAAGGTAGGATGATTCTGAATTACTATTTAAAATGTGGGATTAAACCTTTAGGATTACAAAGCTTATGGCTCAGCAAAGGAGATTAACAAGCCTTATTGAAACTCAAGGTAACTATTTATACCCATAGTCATGAAGGCTGAACAAACTCGTTTTCATGTCGGTTTGTTCAGTGTCCATACATTTCTCAAGGTAAGGGCATAAGTTTACAAACGGATATACACATAAATTTAGTTGCGTATTGTAGCATATGATGTTTAGACGCAAAGAGCAATATGAGTCAATTAATTGGTGATCGAGGTTAATCTATGTTTAATTAACTGCTCTCAACTGCGATAATTAAATCTGTGCATCAAATCCTGCTGATAATTTGTACTAGACGAACCAATTCGGGGATTCTATGGCTTCATATTTGCATATATTATATTTGGCTATTTTTTTGGTTGCTGTTCATTTTAGATGTCGTTAAATATGAATATTTGGTATTATTGCGCAGAGTTTAATTTATAAAACTGATTATATAAGGACTATACTTCACTATTTATATTCAAAATCATGTTTCTATTTTACACCTCCTCTCCAATAAGAGGTGGAGTGTTACGTTCGGACGTTGAGTGTCAAGTCCCCGGTGCGATAATTTTTTGATTTTTTTTAAATGTACCCTTCCGGCCTCAGCACTTTGGTGTGTCAAGTTTTGCCTCCCTATTCTTATCCTTTCACTATTTTATAGTCTGACTATTTTCTCCCTCCTCCCCAACAAAGCAAACTTGCCCTTGTTAAGATACACAAAATGTCTGTCATTTTTAACATTTTCATTTGTTTTGGTCCATTTTTATCAGTGTTTCACTTCTACTTTACTTCATTTCAAGTGACTAACGAGGTTTAACTCCTTTCTGGATTAGTGAGAGATATCTCGTGTTTATATTAAAAACTTATTTGGAATTTCACGAAATATCTCGGGCAATAATACCTCCAGATTTAGGACTAAAACGTATTTTCTCGGGCATTTATCTCCCCAATTAGGCATTCTCAGTCAATTTCGAGATTTCTCGAGACTTCTTTTTACCTATGGCTTTCATTTGTATTATTGTATACTTACCTTTAATCTGTAAAATAAAATGTTGAGTCGCTATTTTTTATTAAAAAAATGTGTTCTGTGAAAGGGTTAATGCCTCCATTGAAGGAATGGATAATTTAATTATTAGTACTATTCGCCTCATTCCTTTAGCTTGATAAGAAAACCTCCATAAATATCAGAATATTAAACATAGACAGATTCGAGGGCATCAAGAGGCCGGTCTTCGTTGAGGGAGGGGGGGAGGACGTTAATTCTGTGTTTATTCCCCAATCAACGAACATGGTAAGCCTTGGTGCCTTCATAGCTCAAGGGAGAGACACCTCATTTAGCAGCATGGGAGGGTGAAATGAAACCCCCTTCGATGGGTTCCTTAAGTGGAAGAGTGATGCGTTGTATGAGCGAAGGAAATAAGTGAAAGGGACAACGGTGTCGTTATTGGGTATGCAGATAGCAGAGGTGGGCACTTAAATACATTTAAAGTATTTAAGTACTAAATATTAAATACATGAGAAAAATGTATTTAAATACATTTCAAGTACATGATATATAATGACAATCGATAAGGACCATTGGTATCACAACAAAAAATATCCATTAAAATGAAATTGTATATTATAATTACTAATGTAGGATTTGATGACGATTGGACTTAGGTACTACAAAAAAAGGAAAGTTCCATAGAATGAAATTTCAGTTAGCTATTTATATCAGCATTACATTTAAGTAATATCAGTTGCTGAAATGTTTCGTCAGATAAAGAACTCCGTTTTGGAGATAAGGTCAATCCTTCTAAACAGAAGAAGCCGTTCCACAGGAGCTGACGATGGAAGGGTGATGTTGTATTTAATAAATAACTTTTTTATCTTTGGATATCTTTCTAAACTTTGAAAGTAACTGAACAATTCTAAATCTGCGGTTAATCGTGTTTGAGTAAGTTTGGTAAATCCAAAATAATTGTCACTGTCCGACACATCACTGGATGATTCAGCTTCGGCTCCGTCTGCTAAATTATCAATCACTTGAATCATCTTATTTTCAACAGAGCCTTGGTGCTTGAACTGTCCCATGAAATACTGATATCTAACCAGCGGAGTTTGAAGAATGGAATGCTCGTTGATGCAATAATGCCATCTGTAACGCTGGCTTCATTTGCCTAGGTCAAATAAGATTGGTAGCCCTTTCCAAAGCACTTAGAGACTGCACTTAGAAGAGGTTGGCAAAATTTCAGAGAAGGTGAATGAAGGTTCTTCAGCTTTTTCTCCACATTGACAAGGTAGGTAGCAATTCTCCAGAAAAAAACAGTTTTGTTCTCTCTATAGGCGATCAATTGCCACTACAATAGGAGCCAAAACTGAGACATACTCCTCAAGAAATTCAATTTCATGACTTCGGAACACTGGAAGTTCAAGGGACGTCATGAGTTGTTGTAATTTGTCCTTATGTTTTAAAAGTAAGGCAATACATCAAACAGAGATTTACACCTTGTAATGCAAGGCACCTTTAATGAGCAGTTGATAACAGTTTTGATAATCTCTGCTGAATTTGGACGACCGATTTTGTTCCATAATGCTGAGCATTTCCCCATCGCAGCATGATTGATATTTTCAAAATAAGATATTTTCAGTGCCTGTTTTGCAACAGTTGTGGCGACGAGACTGAGTGTGTGTGAATCACAACGTAGCGCACATGCTTAGGTAGGCTGAAGTTGCATGGGTCAGACGAAAGGTCTTCTTCCTGATCTAAGGCACTTCTCATTAAGAAACTATCCTCCAGCTCGTGCTCACCTTGATCTTCTTCACCTATTTGGATTCCATCTTCGGAATCTGTGGACACATTTGCAGCAGTGACTGCAAATTCCTTAAACGCTTTAACAAAATTAGAGCAGTTATCAGTGACAGTGCTTGTGATTTTCTGCAGGGGGATATCGTATTCATCAATGATATTCTTCATATGTTCAGCAATCTTGATGTAGTTATGTTCTCCTTTGAAGAGACACCATACCAATACTCCACTGTGACGGACAAGAGCAGCTTCCTCAAGCTGAAAAAAATGAAATAACAGTCCAATGTTTGTCTCATAAATGTTTCCATAAATTTTACATACTAATAATATAATCGAGATAAATTCCACCCCAAAATAGGTCTGCTTTCAGACAAGAGCTGATAACTCCCTAACTGTAACACCCAAAAAACTACGGTGAAGAGTTGAGAGTTGATTAAATATCAGCAGTAAGACATAAGTAAGAGGTTCTGTCTAGTTTATTCTTTAGTAGAGCTCCTGTCACATTCTCTTCTTCTATAAGATTTCGGCCTATCGCCCGCTTTGAAATGACGTCAACTGAAGAATTTAGACCTGCGGTAGTGTAATGTGTGATTATTGTGAATGAAATTGATTTTCACAGTGAAATGAGAATATATGGTATGAATATAAAATTTATATATAAAATGTAGTTATATGAATATCCTATAGCTATATAGGACTGGTACGAGGGGCGGTCAATAAGTTTTGCGAATCAGTAGGGCAAAACAGAGGAAGGGGGATGGCTGTTTGTGGGGGTGTTAGGATAAGTTATGACAAGTCAGGACCTGCAGCCGCACGCTCCTGCCTCGTCTATTTAAGAAGCAGTAGCTGATCGAAGATCATCAGTCACAAATTTTTCAACAATGGAGAATGTTGAGCACCGCGCAGTGATCAAATTTTTGACCAAGGAAGGCAAGAATGCAAAAGAGATCCATGAACGCATGGTTGCAGTGTACACCGACACCGCCCCTTCCTATGCATCTATTGCTCGCTGGAATAGGGAGTGAGTTCCTTAAGGATGACCCCCGTCCAGGACGCCCGTCAGACGTGACCAACGAGGAAAATGTGGCCCGTGTGGAGAGGATGATCCTCAAAAATCGAAGGGTGAAGGTCGAAGAAATCGAGCGAGAACTGGGAATATCACATGGAAGTGTTATCAACATGATCCACGACAATTTGGACATGACCAAGGTCTCTCTGCCCGTTGGGTCCCTAGAAACCTCACGCCCCATGATCGACTTCAACGTCGTCAAAGTCCACAAGGCCAGAGTTGCACAAGCTGCTCTGCGCGAGTGCGGATTCGAGGAGCTCAACCATCCTCTCTACAGTCCAGATCTGGCCCCCAGCGACTACTTTTTATTCCACCAGCTCAAGGCTGCACTCCGTGGACGCCAGCATGGGGAAGATGAAGATGTCCTGTTCGCCGCCCATGAGTAGATTGAACAGCAGTCGGGAGATTTCTGGTTGTCGGGAATTCGAAGCCTCAGAGACGAGTGGCGCAAGTGCATTTAAGTCGATGGTAGTTGTATTGAAAAATAATAAACACTTTTCCTCATATCTCGTTTCCTCATATCCGAATTGCAAAACTTATTGACCGCCCCTCGTACATTAATTAATAAATATATTATTATTCCTTCATATTGAGAATTTCACAGTAAAATATTGACTTTCAGTATTGTTAGGAATATATACATTACCAAGCTTTATTTCCTACATTTCTAACGGGCGGGCGTGTTAGTTTTGACATAATGATATACAGGTATTGATACTATAACGAAATACATCGTTATAGGAATTCATCTAACAACCGCGCATATAATCTATCAATAATTTTACTAATTATTCATGAATTTTTTTTATCCAATAATATCTTCAAGTAAATGATAGCGCGCTTTAAGAATATATGTGTGTGTATTCTCATGAACTTATTGCGATATATTAACCTCTGTTGTTTGTATGTCTTCCTTTGTTTAACTTATTATATAGCCTACGTAAGGATCAATGATCCGGACGCTTTAGTATTCGGTCGTTATAAGAGCTTAACCTGTACTACTAATACTATAATTGTAAACAACATTTGTAACTCAGAACTCACCTTTAATTGATCTCACAAAAGCTGGTTGCTCCATGGTTGATAGAGGATGTACGCCTTGTATGGTAAAATCTGCAATCAGCTTATCAACAACAGATTGTTTGACCTTCTTAGTATTCACCGCAAAACACTCCGGTAATGCCTTTACTTTAACACCGCTGCATGAAGAACCATCGTCTAATACTGAACATTTTCTTTTTGAATCTTTTCTTTGAGCTGTTACGTAGTTATCGGCTGTTTCCACCAAAGCAGAATGCTTTCTCTGTTGATAAAAGTACATGATCAGATAATTGAAGGACATTTGTTTCACGTTGCCATAATTCACGTTAAATTCAATCAGCATATACTATAAATAAAGATGTTGAAAAAGGAAGCAGGTAGGTTCGTACATAGTAAACCTACACTACTTAACATTATCGTTAGCTACTAGCAATTTTGCCATTTTTAAAGAATAAAAAATAGTGAAACTTGTCAATTCAATTAAGTATCATATAATTAGCTTTAATAAATTATTACCTTCAAATGAATGCGTAGAATGGAAGTACCATTGCTCGCCGCAGAGATTTCGCCATTGCATGATGTACATACACACTTTACTTTTTTCTCGTCTGAAGATTTCACTAAAAAATTACCATCTAGTAAAGGATGACTATAATTACATGATTCTGTATCTTCCTCGTCTTTATTATTGTCTAATGTCTCCATTTCACACACTTTCGAAGAAGCTGAAGTTGCCATGCAGCAGTTGAAATAACGCTGAGGGCTCTCACTATACAACCGAACACAACTGTGACCATCTGTTAATTGAATTTGAACTGATGCTAGCAATCTTCCCCCACCGGCTCACTCAGCCAACCGTTTGTGTCATACAAGTTGAGACAAGCTAAAACATGCATTACACGTTCTTAACAGCTATATAAACCTATTATCAGTAAAGTATTTGCAAAAAGTATTTGAATACATTGTATTTAAATACTTTCAAAAGTATTTAAATAAATGAATTCAAATGTATTTACAAATAAATTTTAAATTTAAATACAAAGTATTTAAATACTGCCTACCTCTGGCAGATAGTGATGTACATACATGGATGGAACCACCTGTGCGCAGCCGCCAGGCTCGGTTTCTTCTCGCGATTGGTAGAACGACATAAGTTGTCCATCCCTTGGTATTTTAAATGTTTATTTTAGGTATTTAAAAAAATATTTTAACTATTTTAAATTTTCTTTTAGGTATTTTAAATTTTTACTTTTGGTATTTTAAATTTTTAGTTGGGGACTTTTCAATTTTTATTGGAGATTTTCAATTTTTATTTTGGGTATTTTCAATTTTTCTTTTGGGTATTTTCAATTAAATTTAGGTATTTTCAATTTTTATTTGGGGAATTTTAATTTTTTTTATGCTGTCGGGAAAATAGCAGAAAATACCTTATCTCGCAATATTATATAAATGAATAAGTGATTCAGAATCCGTATTCTATCTGGATCCGCCTTGAAATCGAATCAAACCTTCCCTGGGCCATGCCCCCCCCCCTTCCTCTACCTAGTGATCACAAAACCTCCCCCAAGCTAATAACACATTGGAAGAGCGGCCTATTTGATATCGATGGTTTTCCGATGGTCAATTTCTATTAGCCATGAAAATCCAAGTGATCTGATCGGTTAAAACCACCGACTAATCGAACCTGGCTAAAATATTGGCTTAAAAATGCGAGAATTTGATACTAAAAATTAAGTTAGAAATAAGAGAAATATAAGATAATAATCTCCGTTATATCTCACAAATAGTTCTTGAAGTAGAGGCCGCCGACTACTATTACCACCTCCGCCACGGTGACCTTGCATCTTTTTTACTGTAGGATTTTTATTGTTTTTTTAATCTTTTTTTTACCTCTTCTCTCCTTAAGATCTGTCCTTCCGCTAATGACTCCGATGATGGTATTTACTTCCCCCTATCTCTTTCTCTCTCGTTTATGGGAGCCGAGCCGTCATTTAGGTCAATTATACCCCATTTTCCCTTGATTGAGACGGATCGGAGAAGGTAATCGGGCAATTGATAAACCTCGCGGCATCCTCTTCACAATGGTTCCTCGGTTGCTAGGCAACGGCCACTATTTTCGCTTATTACACAAAATGAAGGCGAAAGGAGACGGCGCATCGCCAAGGAGCTTTAGGAAAATCTCATAAATTAGGTGAAGTTAGGGAATGTGAAGATGTGTAGGAAGTATATTAACCGAAGAGACCAAATGAAAAAATATTGTGTGGGTTCCATGACCATGAAGGCGCGCAGCCCTCTCAAACCAGTCGCCAAAAAGTGTGCATTGGTAGTTTTGGTGGTTGTGTTAGTACAAGGAAGATGAACCATATCTTGTCTCATCCCTTTATGGAATTGGCTCCACCTTACATACATACACCCTTAGAGAGTGGTGGACCATGAAAAAATCCGAGGGGCCAAGGAGGTTAGTATGGTTCATCAAAGGAGGTTAGTATGGTTCATCCATTGATAATTTAATGATGAGGAACTTTTTATTTGTAAAACGAAAACCGACGCGGGCATCTCTGTGACGGGAGAGCACTTAAATGTAAATGTTGAGGCTTGGAGGGCACGCGAATTGAGAATATTTTCAGTGAAATGTGTGCAGTGCATAAAATGGCTGTTAATAAAAATGCAACGTACGCATCTGAGGTATGCATCAGGCATAACAACGCTTATCCACATTGCATCAGGCATAGCTGGGGGACACTCCTCACCCACGCCCCCGTAAGGGGCCCGGCGACTTGCTCGCCTAGCCGCCGTGCTAACGGGACTCAACACCTCTTCCAGCTCCAGCTTAGTCTCTTCTCCTTCCTTCCGACACCTTGTCTTTTACCCTGCTTCCTCACTTTCCGAAATACAACTTCTCCCAAAACATTCTCTGGTCAGCCTCTAATTTCACAGGGTAGACGCCGACCAACTTCCTCTCAGCGAACCATCCGGATCAGGGCTGAGGGGGCAGGGGACAATTCCCCCTCACCCCTGAGATCCGGTGTGGGAAGGTGGGTTTTTAACAACCTGCTTCACCCCAACCTTCACATTCTTCACATCCCCTCTCTTTTTCCTTTCACTCTATCACTTTTTTACGCCGTGCCTAAGGTGGAGCCGCCGTGCCGATGGGCTGCCAGGTCACTAGGTGGGATGAATGGCCCTACATGGCGGCAGTTGGTTCTGCCAGACCCGTATTCACCCCTTAAAGGGCGAGCTACTGCGTGGGGGTGATGAGCGTGTGCATCCCGTGGATTACAAAGGGTCACCATGCCCAATGATGAGTCCATAAAAATTCTTCTCTTCCTTTACTTTCACCTCTACCATCACTAGAGCGTCCTTCGCGCAACTCCACTGAAAAATATGAAGGTCCCCCCTCCCTGTGGTCTCTCAGAGGAACCTCCAAATTTCTTATACCGGAAAGGAGGCTTACGAATCTCCTTTTCACCTGGGTGCACGGGACTCCCTATCACCCCGGTCTCTATCACTTTCCCATTGGCAGTCCCCCCTTTACTTTTCAAGGGACTGCCAAGAAAGCAGGTAGGCAGGCCAGAATTGACCGCCCCCGGTTAGGACGGCTCGATAGGGCCAACCCCATTAGGGGAGAAAAGGACGGCAGGGCCAGTCGGACTGTGCCCCTTAATGTCCTGCAGGTGCGTGCGACTAATTTGAGGGGTCAGTGTACCTGCCACCCTCTCTTCCTCGATGGATGCGGTTCGCCGGCATTAGAAGGTAAAAAAAAAACCTGTAATGGGATTTTTGATGTCTTGGAGGGGATGGCCACATGAAGGCCCCCATTGAGATGGACTTGGTCCCTGAGGTGACCCAGCCTCATATAGTAGGACCTTCCATGTGGTTGAACCTGGGCTCGGTGCCAAGAACTGAATCCAAGTCCGGCCCTGCGAAAGGTCCTCCTTAGACGGCTCGGGCCTCAGAGGTATTACAAGGAGAGGAGGAATCTCCTCTCCCAGGTGGGGCCTCTATAATAGTCAAGACCTTCTCCATTTCAGAGAAGGATCTTGCTGAGGCTGTTCGATCTGGTCTGGAGGCTCCTGTCGGTGGGGAAGAGGAGCAAGTTCACTCCCCGAAATCCTCTTAAAAAAGAGAGAGTAACAAGACTAAAAAGACTATGGATTTCTTTCCCTCCGCAGGATCCACGGGGAAGAACGGGTCCGCTACCGTTTTTCCAAGCAACCAAGCTAAGATCGGCACGGCCGGTTCCGTTGCTACCCCGGGCGAGGAGTTCCTAACCAAGAACAAAAGTGCGAAGAGCGAAGCCTCAATTACGTCGGGGGCTCTTATTCAGAGGCTACCTGGCGTTTTTGAGCTCGTTAGCTTCAAACAATTCGTTGTTATTCGCTTTACTGGTAGCAGCATGTTGGCTAAGGATAACATAATCCATGAAAGGAGAGCTCTAGCTAGTGTGATTGATAGAAAGGCGAAGGTGACCCCTTTTTCGGACGGGAACCTTTTAGCGAATGCGTCGAATCCTTCAGAGGTGAGTATGATTAGTGTCCCTCGGACACTTGATGGCACGGCAGTGAGTGTGACGCTGCAATCTACCGTGAACATCGTGAAAGGAGTGATTTATCTGCGGGAACTCGTGGACTACTCCGTAGATGACATTACCTTAGAGCTGGCCGACCATGGAGCGGTTAAAAGTGAGCGTGTAATGAGAAAACAGGAAAGGGCTTTGAGATCCACCCTTACACTCTTCGTCACGTTCGACTGTGACAAGTTCCCTGAGTTGGTGCGTGCCGGTTGATATCGCTACCATGTAAAGGAATTCGTGCCACTGATGCGGAGGTTCTACGACTGCCATTGCTTTGGCGATACGAATCACCCATGTAGACATGCATGCAAAGTTGGAGTTATCCAAAGTCTGTAAGTTGCTCCAAGGACGCACACGATAATTCCAAATCGTATGTGGTCAAGTGTGTCAAATGCCTAGAGCTGCAGCCTGTTTTAATGAAGCAATGCGGTACGTATCTCCTTGAGAAGGAAGTTCTGGCCGTTCAGGCCCAGGATCGTCTCTCATTTCCCGAGGCTAATGACGTGGTCCTGGCGCGCCCGGCGCTGCCTGGGACGTCCTATCAATCAATGTTAAAATGACACCCTCTGCCTCTGGCCCCTCCAGGTTTATGAGCACGTCGTTTCCGCGCCCGTTTAGAACCCTTCTGCGTGTTCTACTCACTCCGGGCACTCCCCTGATAAAAGTGGCAGCACAGAGGTTTCACACCCAGCCTGAGTCAAGACCGAGGCTCCACCCCCTCCTGCCAGCGTGACTGTTTCGCATAAGGCGAAACGGTCGCGCACCTCCACCGAGTTGTTAGACTAACAGGAGGCAACACCCCTGAAATTGGTCGTGAGGCCATCTTCCGGGGTTCCTAGAACTCCCCCCTGAAAGGAGGACATCACTAAAGGAGCTTCGGCTCCTACGCCCACACCTAGTAGTAGGCTGGGTGGCTCAGAGACGGTGGATCCTCCAAAAGACAGACCTCCGCCTTCAAAGCGGCCTTGCTCTCTTAAGGTTTCGAGGCGGAGGGTAGAAAAGACTCACATGGCGCGCCCCCCCCCCCAATAAGTCCTCGAAGGTGACAGCGCTTTCAGCGCATTGCCCGGCCAACAGCGCCGGGAGTTCTGCCTCCGGGAAGCGTACAGTCATTCCCGTGAGTGTTTCTGTTCGAAGAGGGCCTCCGCATCTACTCCGAGCTAGACCTGGAGAGCATATTCTTTCAATGGATTTGCCGCGGACTCTAGACCAACTGGGAAGAGCTACGAAGGCTCGTCTCGCCCCGTTCCCTGTTAGCTATCTTTTTGCAGGAGACCATGCTAAGCGTGCCCTCTGCCCACCCTGACGGCGTATAAGAGTTTTGCGACCACACTACCACGGGATGTGGGCCGGGCGGGAGGATGCTCGATTTACACCAGGCAGGAAGTCTCCGTTCTTCTCTTTGTTTTAGATACCTCCTTTCAGGCAGTAGCTGTGCAGCTGCTCCTGGATGAAGGTATACTCTTATTTCCGTGGACATTCCACCGTCAGCCGTCTACGACACGGGGGACTTCTGGCGCGTCGTGGCACAGTTCCCAATGCTATTTTTCTTATTAGGCGATTTATACGGTCGAGACACCCTCTAGGGAGACTACTTGATCAATCTCAGGGGTCAAGTCCTTTACGACATGACCAACCACCTGGAGATAGGTGTCCTAAATGTGGATGAGCTTACGCATCACTCTCTGAGAACCGCTTTATTTTCCTGTATCAATCTATCTTTGTGCTCTCAGGATTCACAGCCTGATTTAGGGTATGATGTTCCGATGACCTCTATGGTAGTGCTTATTTTTCCATTCAAGTATCATTTTCTGAGCTGCTACCCCCCGAGAGACCGCCTGGTGGTGCTTGGCGAAGGTGCAGTGTCCACATTTCAGGAAATGACTGATTCCTCTCTCTCAGTAGATGAGTTTAGGTCAGTAGATGAGGTCCTTGAGTTTTTTTCAGGCAACATAATTGCAGTGAGGATAACTACTATTCCTATCACGTCTTGTTATTTTGCACGCCGACCACTCCCGTGGTGGTCAGCCAAATTTGAAATGGCCCTCAAGCAGAAAAGTTATGCCTACATGCGCTATACTTCCGCCCTAACGACTTCACTGTTGGTGAATTTCATTGAGCTAGGGCTAGGTTCAGGTATATTTCAAAGCACGCCCGCTGCTCTTCTTGGTGGTCATGCATGTTTCCTGTTCTCGCTTTTCGTAAATCGAACAAATTCACTCTATACCGGTCGGTTTCCGCCTAATCTCTCTAACCTCATGCATGTTCACGTTGATGGAGAAATTGGTACATGTTAGATTAGCCTTCTTTCTGGACAGCGGAGGACATCTGTCCTCTGTACAGTGCAGCTTCCACAAGTTCCACTTCACGTCAGATGCTCTGGCCCGACTGTAAAATGTCGTCTTTGAGGCCTTCCTTCGTAGACAGCACTACGCCACAGTGTTTTTCAATCTGGAGAAGACCTATGATACCGCATAGATATACGGTATCATGGAGAGTCTCCATTCGATGGGGGCAAGGGAACGCCTCTTAATCTTTATATCTCAATTTTTGCGATGGCGTCGATTCCGCGAACGGGTGGGGGAACCATCTCCGGCCCAATGAAACAGGAAGATGGTGTCCCGCAGGTGAGTGGCCTCAGTGTCACGCTCTTGCATGAGTATTAATTACATCACCTCGGTACTGCTGGAAGATGTCCTCGCTACGCTCTCCGTGTACGACCTTTCGATCTCTTTTGGTGCGGTCCAGATGCCAACTCTGAAGCGTCAACTTCAACATGCATTGAAGCGTGTATCTCGCTATACCGAAGCAAACAGGCTTCGGTTTTCCTTGACCAAGACTAAGGTAGTGCAATTCTGCCGCCATCTGCGGCTCCACTATGACCCAATTATTTGTAAATGGGGTTCTCCTGGAAGTGGTGGACTCGCACCGTTTCCATGGTCCTCTATTTGACTAACCTCTCATCTAGGAGGCGCATATTTGCAACCTTAGGATCTTATGTATCGGCGCCATGGATATCTGCTTTCCGTTACGTTCAGCACACGGGGCACTAATAGGGCTACTACTTTACTTTTTTATGGATCCTTTGTTCATTCGAAGCCCGACTACGGATGGGAGTTTTATGCATCCGCAGCTGAGCGTGTATTGCGGAAGGTGGACTCCATCCACCACACCGGCCTTCGCCTGGCGACCAGTGCATTCCGCACTTCCCCCATTGAGAGCCTACTTGTCGATGCTGGAGAGATGCCACTCGCTCTGTGCCATTCACAGTGCATTATTCTCTTGTACACGCGAGCCCGGCGCCTCGTTTAGCTGTCAACAGCTCTCAATGCATTCGCAGCTAATCTCGACTGTGCCTATGCCGACGATGGACGCCAGTCATACTCTAAACCCTTTGGGTTTGAGGCTAGGAAACTCCTTCGAGAGCTAGATATAGCTCTCGGGCCGGTGGCGCATCTGTTTTGGCCAGGAAACCACTCTGGAGGGTACTACCTCTGAATATTTGTCGCCACGACTCTGCTCCCAAAGCTTCTATAGCGCCGGGAGTATTGTGTTTGGCCCTTTTGGAGCACACTTCATGTTACGCTCAAACCATGCAAGTATATAGGGTTGCCTCCAAGTCCGAAGAGGGGGCGGTTTTTACGCCATATCCCCTCTGTTTAAAGTCAAAGTAGCTCTGCCAGTAGCTGCGTTTGTCTTCACGCCCGAGCTGGTTGTAATACACTCCTCGCCACTGGAGATAAAGCGACCTGCCCATTCGGAGACCGGATTGTGATTTATAGCGACTCACTAAGCGCCATGATATCTCTCAGGGCATTGGAATATCCGCATCTCCTGGTTCGCGATATCCGTGACTCTACGGTTTGTACGAGTCAGGAGGATGTCGAGATTATCTTCTGCTGGGTTGCTTGACATGTAGGAATGCCGGGGAGTGAGTGCGCCGATTAGGGCGTCAAAGAGTGCGCGAGGACTGGGCAAGCAGACCAGCGTTTTGCTCTTCCTCACACCGATTACATGGTAGGCATATGGGCAGCTCTCCGGGCTCCTTGGCAAAGAAGATGGGAGACAGTCGAAGGTAACTAAGAGTTTCGTGCCATTGCGTCGCGACTATTCCTATGGACCTCTCCTCCAATGCCGCGACGGCTTCAGGTTGCTTTATGTCGTCTCTGAATTGGACACAGTCGTGGAATGCAGCGCCATTTGATGGAGCCCTCGCCTTCACCCTACTGTGAGGACTGCCTTGTCCCCCAGTCTGTTCGGCACATTTTTGCTGAATGTCCCAGTCTGGGCGATCTCTGCGCTCGTTACCTCTCCCGGTACCGGGACGAGCGGGGTGGCTAACGCCTGTCCCTTATACTCAGGACTGGTTCATGCACACCGTCTTATGGACTTCACGACTTTTTGGAGGACACTGGCCTCCTCCACTTTATTTGACCTTTTTGTGTGTTTCTTTTTGTAGGTCACTTGTTCCTGCCCCGAGGGAGGCGAGCTTACCACCCACGCCGGACCACACTTCCTTCTTGCCTTTTTGCTTTGTCTCGTTGTTGTTATTTTTTTAGCATTTGTCCTTTTTTATCGTTGTTATCTTTTACTTACCTATTGTTATTTGTTTCTTTTTTATTTGTTTTTAATAAAGCCTAGTAGTAGGCTATTTTGTCTACGGCGACTTATGCCCAAGTAGGCAGTCACCAGATGGGCCAACACAAGGAAAAAAGAAAATCCTCATACACGCCAAGCAAGTGAATTCATTAGACCAATCTAACATTCCCTCTTGGGTGGTGAGATGTGAAATCTCACGTAAGTAACTTTCGCTGTAGCAAAACAAACAAACAAACTGTAAAAACGAGAAAAATGTCAAGGGCCGAAATCAAAAGGGAATGGGCGTGAGAATGATTGGTGTTTTTAATTTCGCCAGCATTGACGGATAAGGCAGAGGGGCTGCTTTCCCATACTTGAAGTGCAAGTGCAAAAACTAAATGAGCTGAATGAACGACCTTTATGGCGTCCCCCACCTTCTTAACCCTGAGTTTAACCCCCCCACAACTCAGAGGGTATTTAAAATTACCACAAGTCAACAGTATTTAAAATTTCCAAAATGAGTCCTCAAAAACTGTCTCTTCCATTGATGGAGTTGAATTTAGCAACGTATGTGGGCATATCATGCTGTATTTAACAATCTATGCCACAAGAGCATGCCAATAAGTTAGAATTCTGTAGGAACGAATGCGACATTTGCTTCAAATTTTAGCGCTTGTAGTTTGGTTTTTAGTTCCTCCTCGTACTACTGACGAGAGGGACCAGAGAGCCTCAAGGTATAGATATCCTGGAATATTGGGCAGGAAAAGTTGTAAGTTAGAACCTTCTTGGCGCAAGCATATATCAGGTAATCAAGAAAGTAATTGATATTTTCTAGGTAGCAAGGTTTAAAATAACAAACAGGTAAATAATAGATTTATTTTTAATCAAATTAGGTTCCATATGATTGAATGCAATTTTGCCAATGTATTACAATGCCATTTATGACTTTAGTGTAGAATTTTTTACGTCTTTAGTTAAAACAGTAATGGCGTTTTTCTCAATGCCAGATATAGGACAAAACAACCGACTAAACCAAGTTGTAATAAGATTTAATATAAGTTTTTTGAGAGTACATAAATTAAACACATAGTTTTTGTTGTACAACTCTCAAATATGGTTATTTTTAATTTAGAGGCCCTTAAAGCAACATGAATACAAAGGACTTTCGCATAATTTATCTTTATGAATTCAAACTTGGAAAAAACTAGTGAAAGTGCACAAAACATCAACCAAACATTTTGCCAAGGATCGGTTCCTGTTCGTAGAATGCAGCGTTGGTTTTAGAGGTTTCGAAGAGGAAATGGGAGTCTTAAAGATATTTAACGCCCAAGGAGGAATCGATCCTTTGAAGATGAGACACTAGGGGAAGCATTCGTGGTAGACCTTCGTACATCAATGAGTACGTAAGCCCTCAGGAACAATGGGAGTAGGAAAATCATGCATTCCCACACACTTGTTTAAAATAGGAAAAAGATGGATAATTTTGTATTGCATGACAAACAAAATCTTCGCTTCCAGATATTTTCAACTTTGTTGTTAAGAAACCGAAATGATACATTTTTTAAACGGATAGTTACTTGTGGTGAAAAATAGATTCTTTACAACAACACCAGAAGGTCTACACAGTGGCTTGAACGACAAGAGCAACCGAAACTTATCCCCCAAAAGTGCATGGTGACAGTATAGTGGAATGAATCTGGGATTATCTACCATTACATCCTGAACCTAGGATAAATAATCACAACAGTAAAATACTGTCAGGAATTGAGGCAATGGATAAAAAGTTGCGGAAAAAAACAGTTAGCTTTAGTCAATCACAAAGGTCCTATTTTTTTTCGTGACAATACTCTTCCACATGTGGCAAAGGTGACTCCTTCACCTCATTCTAATAACCTCGCTTCTACAGACTTTCATATTGCTAAACATCTGGAAGTCTTTATGAAGAAGAAACAGTTTCAAATTCAAGCAGGTGCAGAAGAAGCTTTTAAGATCTTTCTTGATTCGAGGGGTAAAAACGTGGACAGTCAATGCATAAATGTCATATTGTAATACATTGGCAAAAGTGCATACAATCAGATGGAACCTAATTTGATTAAAAATAAATGTATTATTTACCTGTTTATTTATTTTAAACCTTGCACCTTAAAAAAAAAAACGTCATTACTTTCTGGACTACGTAATATAGAAGATCTGAATTAAACTAATATTATCAGCTATGGAATTAAATGGATAATTACATAGCGATATCTAATATGGCACCTTAAAAAAAAATGTCATTACTTTCTGGACTACGTAATATAGAAGATCTGAATTAAACTAATATTATCAGCTATGGAATTAAATGGATAATTACATAGCGATGTCTAATATAGCCGTAGTAAAGGAAAAAGTCAGAGAAAAGAACGGTAACTCACCTATCAAAATCGCCGAGCGGAACTACGGGGAGTGGAGTACAAAGAATGTCCGCACGAAGAATTCCCATCCAGAATTGCTTCTTGACACAAAATTTCGCGCGACGGACAAGGAGACAAACGGCATAAATTAATTTTAAAAATGGTAACATCTTTTAGGTTCATAACCAATTTTTTATATGAAAAAGATTCACTTTGAGTTCGTCTACCTGTCATGATCCATCTCGAGTCTATCAACCACGATTGAACCAATCGAACCAACTACTTCCGCTTTGGCACGATTCCTGCGAGCAACGACAGCCTAATTTTAACTCTGAGAGATACTGATAAGGATAGAATGACAGGGGTGCCAATCTAATGCAATCTTCTTCTGATCTAAATAAGAAAATTCGATTCGTAAACGAACCAAATTAAAAAAATTCAATTAAAGTCATAACCGACGAGAGCAAGCTGTGACCGGGAGGGTGTGCTACACCATTTTCCCCGTTGCAAGCACGACGCAGAAGGAGCAAAGTTGGTTGAGATTCCCTCAAGAGTCACCATTCTTAGCGATATTCATGTTAAAAAGCAAAGACTTTAATCAGGAAACCTTTCCTCTTCAATAATCTGTATTTTTAGTTTATTTCTTAACTCTTTGTTGTGCTTGATATCCTAAAAAATCTACAAATAAGTGGATTTCATGTTGACGAAGTACATTGTCGCATTTCTTGCTCTTCGTTGGTCCCTTGTCCACAATTGTGACTCAGTGTCTTTGATAACTAATCTCTCTATCTTCTCTCCACCCTTACACCTCCATGAAATGACAAAGGCGACAACACATTAATGAAATGCCTATTGAGAATGCGGAAAGACATCTATCACACGCACATGTGTACATACCAGAACAGAATTTAAATTACAGTAGAGTAAAAGCGAACTAATAGGTGCCGGCCATTAGCGGCAAAAGAATATTGACAGGGAAACTTATAAATATTTATAAAAAAAGAAATCAACTAGGGCATCTTCACCATAAGGAAATTTACACTGTTTTGTAAAGAAAGTACAGAAGTATGCGAAGTAAAGGCATATGGGAGGTGCATAGTAGGTAGGGGAGGCCTATGGAAATTGAGTTAAATCCGAAGCCATGAAAGTCGTAATGAAAGTACTCTAACTCTAGGGTGAAGGATGACACACTGGCCTGTTATTGGCCTACTATGTGACTTATTCGGCGTTATGTGGGAGCAATATTTTCAGCAAATGCTGATTCGCTCGCTACTTTCGCTCATCAACTAGAAGCAAGTGGTTCTTAACCTTTTTACTACCATACCCCCTCTAAATATTTGTTCTACTCTCTACGCCCCCCCTACATCAAAATGACATTCATTAACTTCTCAATATTAGCCGATGCTCTCGTTAAAAGAATAACAAATACAATTACGGAAATTCATGATTTTCCACAAGGACCCTGCTTCCTATGGAAATTCCTGGAACCTGCCTAGGGGAGCGCGCCCCACAAGTTAAGAATCACTGAACTAGAAGCCTCTAGTTTAGACTCGAAATAAAAAAAAACAACAACAAAGTATTAAGCCCGAAAGTGAATTCGTTTGCTTTTCTTTATTATACATATTCTTTTCTATTTGCTATATCTCCAAAGAAGTTTAAAAAATTTTACCCGAGAAAGTGGAAAATCCTTGGTTTATGTGGTTCAATTTCTTCGTTGTGGTCGCTAGGCTCATAACATTTTCAACACCCCGATTGAGGCAATGTACAGCACCGTCCGAAGGGATCAGAACGCTTGTACATATTTCGATCACACCATCTTCCATAACATCTGACAGGAAAAATATAAGGTTTCCAAAATTAGGGTACGATAACTTACGTTTAAACTGTGTATGGGCAAAGGTTATTCGAATTTGAATTAATAAAACGAAAGTTATCAGCAGATAAGCAATTTCCTAGAAAAAATGAAGTGTCCAAATTGATCCTAAATCTTAGGTTTCTTGTAGAGAGAACCGGTATTGTTCACATATCAACTTTGCATAACCTTTACCCGTACGTCGTTTCTACCCATACGTTATCGTTCACCAATTTTGGAAACTTTGGATTGTCTCTGACAAAAGTTATGTAACTTTTGTGACGGTAGTGCATGTGGGGTGGCGAAACAAACATAACATTTAACAATTTGCTTACAGAGATGTACCTCAGGTACGGTACATCTATGTACATCCGCTGGACGATACGATGTGATGTCAACTTCACACACCCTCGAAATCTTAGCAGAAGCAGTTTGGGATAAGCTGTTTGGAAAGGTGAAAGGAAAAGATAATCCTTGGTTTGAGTATCTGAAGGATGTTTGGACGCACCTTTCCAAGGAAAATCCAAAGATACTGGATAGAAACAACAAATAGCTGAAGGAAAAAAAATATAGTGAAGAAATACTCCAAGACATTCTAACAGCAGAAAAGCTTTTAAGATTGACTACAAGGAAATGGAAGAATTGACAATCCTTGTGATTGAAGGAACGCCTCCTCGATGTGTTTACTGGAGTCAAACAGCCGCCATTCTTCAGGCCAGATGGATGCAGAGAAATCTGTACTCCATGAAATGCTTATATTTGCAGATCAACCTGAGTCCGAAGAAGACACTGCATCAAAGCTGGAAAGACTGTTCTACGCTCTTGTTTAGATGATGTCAATGCTTGCTGCAGATGCTCCTGTGAATTGCCCAAGTCTAAACTAGGACAGGTTGAAGTACAAGAAAACTGACCCAGAGCTTCTTGGTGCAGGACTTTATAAGAAGGAAAACCAAAAATGGTAAATACACAGAAACTCGTAGCATTTGCCCTGTTCAGCAGAAGACAGAGTGACAATTGAAGCACAACATTGCTGCCCAACTACATGCACCGAGAAGCCAGACAGCTTCAGAGCTAAGACTTCCCTGGTTGATTTCATTGGCACAGAATCACATTTTTTGCTGGAGACAATGAACATTGAATCCGAGTGGCTTTTGAAACTTGTCACATCTTGGCCACAGAATGGGGACTGCAGAAAACGGTTTGTCTATGTTAAGAATCTGAATGAAAGCAGTAAATGACATTGATGAACGTGGTGTCAATGTGATGAGCGACTTATCAAATGCCAAAACAACAGATGCTAAGCAAAGGGACTATCCCCTTCAATCTGTGGAGTTCAACAGATGCCGCTTTGCTTTGACAGCTTCATGAAACAAACTCTCAACAAATGAATGTGTAAATGTCATTGTGAAATAAATCATCATGTAATGCTTTCACTCCTTGATCGATTAGATTTGTGACAAAATGTTAATCTCAAATTTGTGTCATAAATAAGGTGCCTCGTCGGTCTGGGTCTGATAACCTAATTTTGTAATATTTCTGAAAACTTTGTATGTACCAATGTGCAATTTGAAGTTCCAACACTATCATAAGTGTATAAGTTAAAACTCGGTTGGTGCTTTTGGCCGCTTTCAAAGCAAAATTTTAAAGCTCCTAGTGATCAACCTCTTAGTGAATATATATATATATATATATATATATATATATATATATATATATATATATATATATATATATATATATATATATATATATATATATATATTACATGACAACGTTTCGAGCCTTATTTGCTCATCTTCTGGTCCTATATTTCAAAATTTATATTAATAAAATACCTACTGTATAAAAGAAATATAATTACTCCTATATATATAAATTACTCCCCCCCCCAAAAAAAAATAAATATGAGTGAATGGTAGAAATACCATAAAATCAATTTTCGATTCGAGCAAAATAAAGTAAAACTGAAATGAGGAAGTAAAAAAAAAAAAGCACAAAGACTTAGAAAACCCACTATTTAAAACCTCATTAAATACATGAAAATTCAATGAAATCAATTAATTACAAAGAATTTTAAAAAGAAAACACTATCAACAAGTATTCGAAACATACCTTATGGGGTGAGGTATCCAAGGAAATACCAAGGAAACTATATTTTCGGCTCATGCTAGCCGAGTGGATACAGCGTTGGCCTCCCAACGTCGCGGTACCGGGTTCGATTCCGAATCCCGGCATGAACGGGCACAAACGTCAGCGCACGTAAAGATCTGGCTACCGATTGGTGGACACGCTGTGCTCACCTCGTTTTCGGGTGGGTAGATCTTACACCTCTCACCTCACACACAGCCAATCACAACACTGCTTTCTTTCCTATCCCGTCTTCACAGCACAACACACACACACACACACTCTGTTCCAAGGATCCCTACCGATGGGTATCTATATCCACGTACCTCTGACGCGGAACAGGTCCCTCTCCCCCGAGGTTACGAAGGTTTCCATCTGAACGCTGTTTGGTGTCAAAAACATAATACTCCCTGTTACCTCTTCTCAAAAGAGGACCGGCTTCTGAGGCCTTCGGGCCGACCAGTGATTGTCATACTGATCTTTATGTAGATTTCATTATCCGGTCGGTGATCCTCTCAGTATCATGAAGGATTGACCCTGACTAACTAGCTAACTAACTATATTTTCGCTTTGATTTAGAATCGGTTGGTTATTTAAATTTAAAAGTACGTTGGTAGTTACATTAACGATAATTATTAACAAGCGCAGGTGCATTGGTTGAATAATTAAATTATATGTAAGGAGACTGCAGTGAAATCGGAATTTAATGAAGGTTTTCTTAATATTAGGAAAAGAGATTTCCAAATCCTAAATGCCTGTTCCTTTTTACATGTAGCCAGTATTTTCAAATAATCTAAATTAATATCTTTTTCACATTTTATGATGTGACGATGTTCATGGTCTTCCGGAACGCTTCTCGTGGACGTTCTGAACAATTCCGTCGGCTTCAAACTTATCTCTAATTCGACTGATGATAAGTGGCGTTGGTGGTTCATTTAGAAACTCCTTCCTAAATTGCCTTTGTACTTCAGCTACGTTTTCACACTTCCAGTAGCATTTTAGAATGAACTTCCTATCTTCAAAGTTTAGTCTGACTGCCATCATTAATTCTGCAAATAAAAAAATATAATTTAAATAAACACCTACTTTACAATTATTTAAACTGTGTATACATTTTTATTTTATTGAAAAAACAATAAAATAATGTTTGTAAATTCTATTAAATTTTGAAAATGAAATGTAATTTAATAAACACCTACTTTACAATTATTTACAGTGTGTATACATTTTTGGGGGACACCTGGTATATATATATATATATATATATATATATATATATATATATATATATATATATATATATATATATATATATATATATTATATATATATATATATATATATATATATATATATATATATATATATATATATATATATATATATATATATATATATATATATATACATATATATATATATATATATATATATATATATATATATATATATATATATATATATATATATATATATATATATATATATATACAGCCGTGGTAAAATATTTTCGGTAACCTGGATTTTTTTATATTCTTTGGGTACATGTGTCCAATACATATGGAAACCAAAATCAAGTACAAACTTCCTTATAACATTATTTAAAATACCTAAAATGGCGATGGTATTGAAATATATGAAATCGTGCTACCAGTATGCGGCATTGCGGCATGTTACCGTCAAAATGTCTCTTAATATAACACCTCATATATATTGACTAATATGATATTCCAGGTCGACATGATCTCATAACGATATGAAAATTGCGAAAACACGTAACTATACCGTGGAAGAAAGCAGTCAAATTTACACCCTGGACAAGGAAGGTTTCAGCTGTCGACCATTCGCTCAGAGTATCGACGGATCATATTTCGGTGTTGCAGTAGTGTGGAAGAAGATCACAGTAAGTGAGAACATCCAAGACCGACCTCATTCTGAACGACCCAGTATCAGTAGCAACGTGGCGACAGGTTTCTGTAAGAAAAATCCAGAGCAGCTTCAGCATGAAGGTGCAGAGTGCAGCCAGGTTAAGTCATCCATCAGAATCAGTCAGTCGCAAACTGCTTGCACAAGGCCTGAAGTCAAGTAAAGCCCGCCAGAAGCCACTGATCAACCTTCAGCAGAAGCGGCGACGCCGACTGGCGTGGGCTCTGTGCCGCCGCACCTGGACCATGCGTCCGTGTGGACGTGTCTTAAGGTCCGACGAGTTCACTTTCCAGTTGTTCTCGAGCTCAGGCAACATTAGAGTTCGCAGGAGCTTCGGAGAGGAGTAAATCGAGAGTGCATACTGTCAACAGTAAGGCATGGTTGCCGCCAGGCACGGATGCAAGGGAGGGAGGGGGTAGGGGCTAGGGGGCTGAAGCCCTACACAAAAATTTCAGACCCGTTTATTTTTATATTTATTTTTCTTACCATACTTGTATTTTATTGTTCAGAAAGAATTATGTAATAATATAGAATATACATATATAAAAACTTTTTTAAACCTTTTCAATCGAATGTACCTTATATGATATATGTCTAAAATAGAGGTGGATCTCAAAAATAATTATTAAGTTCAGTATTATAAGTACCTTAGATGACGTCCAAAAACTACAATTCATAATTTTCTTGTGGGTGGCGCTCTTGAAGAGGGTGTAAGGATGAACAATAAGGTTGCATTTATGATTGCCCTCTGGGAAGTTTATTTTCCTGGTACCGGCCTTTCGGTAGCTCCGTCCATTTATAGCTCTCACAAACACTCATTTCCCGCCTTTCTATGTGAGGAAATATCCCTGCCACTGGGGAGCCTCGTAATATATTAATGATTATACTGTACAACCAATTTCGGTGTCACGAAAAAAAACAGATCTCATGTGCATTTGATGTATTATAAATTTGAGTGCGCTGAATTTGAAATTGATAACAAAAATTTCCCATCACGCAACACTTTGTTGTAAATTGCCGATGCAATAATTATACAATTGATACCGATTTCGACGATCCCAGATGTGTATTTTGCTCACAAAGACAGATTAAATATGTCTATTGTAATTAATTCATAAATATATAATGAATCAGCATGTTTGTTAGCATTATATGATGTATTAATCTACTGTGAAGGGATGCTCCTCGAAGGACCAGCGTGAGAGGAAGCCCTCCGGAATACCCCTTTCAGCCTCTTTGCTCCAAACCGCGTGTTCGTAGGCGTGGAAATTTTAGAACTATCGAGAAGGAAGCAGTCCCGCGCTGAGTCGCTCGACCCAGCTGTATTTGCTTAGGAGGGACGCACCTCGCTCGCCCTTCCCCGCGATAACACCGGATTCTTGCCCCCATGCCTCACAGGCATGCCCCCCCCCCCGCGAGCGCGGCTGTACAAACCCAGCCACACATCCTGAGGAAAACTTCGCTGTCCGATCCAACTCGCTATCTCGAAGTAAGTTTTCATAGACTGACGTCGAGAATATCCTCTGGGGAAAAAAAAAAAAAATATATATATATATATATTATATATATTTATTATATATATATATTAAAATTATATTTTGGGGTCTTGATCTTTATATATCCTTAAACTGCATCTTGGCATGACATTAGATAAATCCCAGTCAATCGTGAACGCACTCTAAAGTTCAAGGAGGCGGCCTTCCACTCCTTTAATTGTTCCAAAACCTATGCCAGACGGCCTCGGTTGGTGGGTTATCTGTCCGTGCTTCTGTATGCGCCCTTACTTCGAGCAGGTATTCACAGGCATACCTCGAGATATATATATATATATATATATATATATATATATATATATATATATATATCATAGAATGCCCCCCCCCCTTTTGTTCTAAGAGTGCTAATATATTGATATCTGAATATCTTAAAGAACAGAGCCGTTCCGAAACACGTAAGGATATAAGAGAAATGCACAATAATCCCCAAATAAACTTATATTTTAACTTTAACCATTGAATACACAACATCTAAACATTAACTACAGCACTACTCTGAATATTATCACAAACAAGAATTAATTAAATTAGTTTGACCCTCAAAAATTGGTTAATTTCTCTACCCACAACAAGAATATAAGATTTAGGCTTACGGACTCTACTGGGATTTAAAGGCCTCAGAAATGTTATTGACTCACGACGCGTGCCGTCTGGCGAGATGTAGGTGCACCAGGATATGAGGAGTCTCTCTGGTGAGAGTAAGTTGAACTTAACAAAGTTAACTTATCGATTGGTTTGATAACCAGGGACTAGCTCGAGGATGAGCTGCTTCTTAGCCCTTTAAGGTAGGTAGCCCTGCCTCTCTTGCAGGGTACTTCTTGGTCTAGCGAGCCAAGTAATCTACCTCTCCAGTCTCGGTAGCTTGGTTTTGATCCGAGGACTTCGTCACCTAGAGACTGACGTATACTACCCCGATTTTCCTCAGAGTTCCTCATTTATACCTTGTCACCCCACTGGGGGAGTGGTAAGGGGGGGAGGGGCTTGAGGACGGCTCCAGGAGAGTTCTTATGCCAACGGTTTTTCCACTAAGTCTTACCTCGGCTCCTCGTTAGCCTTCGAGCTTGGGAGTAACACGTCTCCAATTTCTTATTTGACGTGAAACTGGATCTCACTCTTCTGGGGGAGATCTTGCATTTTGACTTTTAGGGTCTTTCATGGCGCCGAAATAGGCGACGCTGTGGTTACGCACTGGAGCTGCCGATGCCTGGGGCGGATGTCTTTGCGGTAACCGCCTTGTGACTGCACCACAAGTGAACGGTAAAGGGGAAGGGGGGAAAGTGACGATTCCACTACAATATATATATATATATATATATATATATATATATATATATATATAATGTTACATTAAAAACCATTTTTGAAAAAGTTATGCTATGCCTAGCCTCGAGAATGGCATCAGTATCCGCCGGTTACCCTGTTTGCCTGTCGAGAAATCCCCAACAGAACTTTAAGATTTTCCCCTACGAACTTTTCTATTGCCGAAACGTCCGAGGCCCGCTGAGCATATTAAATGAACTTTTTGCCAATCCCTGCCTGGATGAGGAGATCAAATCCTCGTATTCTTACTTGTTAGACCTTAGGAACCGCCTGGAAGAATGCGCCGATATAGCATACAAAAATACGGACCTAAATCTGGAAAAGTATAGGACCTATTTTCAAGTTAGGTCAAAAGAAACGCGATTTAAGCCCGGTGACGAGGTGCTGCTCCTCATACCCACGGAGACAAATAGCCTCTTGTCCAAATGGAAAGGCCTCTTCTCAATCCTTGAAGCGCGCGGCCCCGTGGATTACGTAATGCAGACCCCCTAAGGAAACAAGCTATTTCATGTGAATATGCTTAAGCGCTACCACCTTTGCGCCTGCATTAATAATATAATTGCCCTTGAAGAAGAGGCAGTAATGGAATCCTATTATCCATCTGCGCCTCCTAACTTATTTCAAACCGTATGTGTCGAGTCTGGCAACAACTACCCTCTCCCTTCGCTCCTCATTTCCCATGAAAGCTCCGCCTCAGAACTTGACTTAGATCCTCAGCTGGAAGCTTCTCATAAGACGCAATTGGCTCTTTTGTTGACCGAATTCCAGGATGTAATTTCCGAGAAGCCTGGCTGCTCTATTCCTTTTGAGAATTTTATAACTCTTACCACCCAGGAGCCTATTGGCTCTAAACCATACCCATTGCCCGTTCACTTGCGTTCTTCTGTTACCTCCAAATTATAAAACTTGCTAAAATTGGGAATCATTGAACCCTCCACGACAGATTATTGCTCCCTCATTGTTATGGTCAGGAAACTGGACCAGTCTTTTTAAATGTGGGTAGACTTTAGGAAACTGAACGCTGTAACTGTCTTCGATGCTGAGCCTATCCCTTTGATAGATCAGAATCTACATCTATTTAAAGAAGCTAAGTTCATTTCGGAGATAGACTTGTGTAAGGCCTACTATCAAATCCCCTTAAAGCTAGTTCCCGGAAATACACCGCATTCACGTCAGAAAAAGGCTTTATGCAAATGCATGATGCGCCGGATGCTGGATGGGCTGAATAACGTTTCGTTTTACTTTGGTAACGTTTACGTGGCCACGCACACATGCAACCAACATCTAGTCTCCCTTCGCTCCCTCCTCGGTAGGCTTCGTGAACACGGCCTTACTATAGGCCCCAGCGAGTGACATTTTGCCCACGGCACCATTAAATATCATGGTTTCCACATTGGTGAAAATCAAATGACACCCCAGTAAGAAAAGGTGAATGCCATCGCCGTCCATATACAAGGGCTTTATCCCGAATTTTCCCCCCCTTAGCTTACTTCCTTAGCGCCCTGCTAAAAAAAACATTTGGCGGACCCCCTCGCCTGGAACCCCAAGGCGACCGCATATTTCTAACAACTGAAGGAAAAACTAACGCCAGCTCCCATACTGCGACTCCCGAACACGAGCAAACCGTTTGGAATACGAACGGATGCCTATAGTGAAGGCATCGGTTGCATTTGGCTCCAGTATGAAGAAGATGGCAATTGCTATCCCATTGCGTACGCCAGTCGGAAGCTCTCGTCACGCGAAAGGAACTATGCGGTAATAGAACTTGAGGCTCTCGCGATGCGTGTGGAGCGCGCAGAAATTCAAAATGTATTTGGTAGGCAAAGAATTCGTGATCGAAACCGATCATCGCCCATTGGCTTATTTAAAAAATTGTAAAAGCCAGAACGGAAGACTTATGTGATGGAGATTACTTCTAATAAAATACCAGTTCCGAATTTTGTATATAGAAGGGACAGGAAACTGTATTGCAGACAGTCTAAGTAGGAATCCGGTAGAGGATCCTCCCCGTGCAAAGTAAATCGTGTTAAGCCCTGTACTCCCGTGTATATAATCGAGTCAGTGTACTTGCCCCTTTTTAATAACCCTAGGACTCCGTCCTATCTGTGTATATTTTATTCCCTTTTTGTGCGTATTTGTTCCCTGTGTATTTTATATTCGCGTTGTTTTTTTGTTTTTTGTTTTGAATATAGTTCCACTACCCTTCACATGAATGAGTCTTTATTTAACTTGATTTTTTTGTGTTACATGCATTTAACTATTTTCTGTATTTATTTATTTTTTCGTTCGCTCGTTAACGCCGGTACCTCTTTATAAATGTACCCTGCGTCCGAAACTAAACGAAAGCCGTTCCTTCATTTGATGACCGCTGTGTCGACTCAAAATTAAATGCTCGCTATTATTATACGCCTGTAGATCCAGGGCAAAGATTTTTCCATTCACGACCCTTCCCATGTTTGGGGATGCAGTTTTCCCTCCTCTAGGTATCAGTAAAATGTCATCTTTGGAAAGGAAGGCGTGTGAGGAGATGCCCCTCGAAGGACCAGCGTGAGAGGAAGCCCCCCAGAATACCTACCCCTTTCAGCCCCTTCGCTCCAAACCGCGTGCTCCTAGGTATGGGAATTTTAGAATTATCGAGAAAGAAGCAGTCCTACGCTTAGTCGCTCGACCCGTCTGTATTTGTTTAAGCAGGATGCACCTTGCTCACCCTCCCCCACGATAAGGCCGAATTTTCGCCCCTATGCTTCACAGGCATATTCCTTCCCCGCGAGCGCTGCCGTACAAACCTAGCCCCAAATCCTGAGCCAAACTTCGCTGTCCGATCCAACTCGTTATGTCGAAGTAAGTTTGTATAGACTGACGTCGAGAATCCTCTGGGAACGGCCATGCCCTCGGGCTATCTATCGGACTAGCCACCTGGCTATGGGACCCTGCATCCGCCACTCCTCGAAGAGATTGAGAGTCTGCCAGTCCCTCCGTTGAGACCGTTTTGTCTGTTCGCATCGTACCTCGTCGTTAAGATCTCACCAGCAGATTGCCCTTCGTGAAGCTTTGGCCTTTGTTCAGAGGAAAGCTTATCGAGCCACCTTCTTCCTGAAGAACTATGCGGCCCCATCATATCGCATCCTCCTTCAAGACTCCCGTTCCTCGTGTCTGATACTCCCTCCTGAGGGGCAGAACTGTCTTCTTTTTGAGATTTCATCTCTCTGGAGCAGAGAAAATCTCGTTCTTCAACAGGAAGTACTTAAGACTCCCAGCTACGTCTCCTCTTCGTCAGGGCTCACAGAATTATCTTCTCGAAGACCTGTTTCATTGGTTATCACCCTCCGAACACCTCTAAGCTTCAAGGTAAAGCGCATTTGCGTTGTAATTCCCTGATTACACCCCTGTCAATCGTCACCTGCATCCCCTTTTGAATTTACTTCCCGCTCAAACTTAAATAATATCCATTGGTCGAATTAACTGTCACGATCCAATTAATTATCCTTATAGAGTAATTTGTTCCCCTATATATATATATATATATATATTTTTTTTTTGCCCCGTGTATTATACATATATATTAAAATTATATTTTGGGGTCTTGATCTTTATATATCCTTGGACTGCATCTTGGCAAGCCATTAGAAAAATCCCGGTCAATCGTAAACGCACTCTTAAAATCAAGGAAGCGGTCTTCCACTCCTATATTTGCTCCAAAGCATATCGCTGTGGGCTTTTGGTCGGCTATCTGCCCGTGCTTGTGTATGCGCCCTTACTCCGAGCGGGTCTTTACAGGCATACCTCGACACCTACATTTTAGTATTTACTTCTTCGTTTGTAAGACGTTTCAGATGTATCATGTCAGGTTCCAGCAGAAGTCAGCCAGCAGAGCAGGGCTCCATTTTCCCTTAAACTTGTTTTCCATTGACGATATATTTTGATGGAACCTCTCTCCATGTTCATTACTCACATCTTCTGCATTCTCTGAGAAGATCGACAGATGAGAATGAAGAAAGTGTATCTTCAGTGACATATTGCATTCAAGATCTTAAGATCTTGGTAGCCCCTGATTAGGTTCTCCACTATGAGTTCTCACTGGGCCCCTTGGTGGTTTCCCAGAAGTCCTTTGCATACATCTTTGAATGCATGCCAGACCGTTAGCTTAGTTTCATCCATTGTCGCCTCGAAGTCGTCATCAACTATAAGTTGACGAATCTGAGGGCCTACGAATATGCCTTCTTTAATCTTTGCACCACTTACTTTAGGGAAGATCGCTTTGAGGTACTGGAAACATGGATTGTTACATTGCAGTGCTTTGGTAAATTGCTTCAGTAGGCCTAGTTTTATATGAATTGGTGGAAAAATGATTTTCTCCTTCTTAACTAGTGGCTTATGAATTACATTATTTCATCCAGGGGTCATAGTTTTCCCAAGGTGAACATTCTGAGCGTACATAATGTTCTGATCTGGCCCTACTGTGCCACTTGCAAAGGAACCACATAAACTTGATATATCCTGTTTGTAGCCCATTAAGTAGGGCTAATTTCATGTCCGCACAAATTATCTACTCATGCCCCTTGTAACTTATACGGTCTAGAATAAAATCAAGGTTCTCATAAGTCTCTCTTAAAATGATTGAGTGAGCAACTGGAATTGAAGGTATGGTTTTCTCAATGTGCAACAAAACCGTTTTTATGCTGTAAAGGGATGCATCTATGAATGACCTATACTCATTTGGTTCATAGGTCAGCTCAAGGGCATTGAATAGGCCTCTGATATCATTACAATAAGTTAGGGGGGGGGAGGTTTGTGGATGATGGGTGATTTGGATGATGAGATGATCACCTTGATAAATTTATATTCCACCTATTTTTTGATCCTCTTTGCTATTGCGCTGCCCATAAGATTGTTGCGAAACGTTGATCGTTAAACAAGATTTAGGTGATACGATAACGTTCCAAGAAATTATTATAACTCCCAAAGTTAATGATGAATACTTTTGGCTGGGCGATGAGCAGAAATTCTGATATGTTTTTGCCTTCGAGCAAAATGGTGATGAAAACAGGAAGACTGCAGTTCTATTTTATTTAGTGGCTTTGGGTAGCAAATGTAGGAGGAGTTCGAATTAGATTTATTATCGATTTCACGGGCTTATCTTTGATGATGCTTAAATGCAACTCTCTTAATGTTCGTGCTTTGGTACGATGAATGAATAAGACTCGTCTTGATGTAAGATCAGTTGCGTAAATGTATCTCCTAATGCGGAGTAAAATGACTTATTTGGTATGACCCGAGCGATATGTGAAACTGCTCCTCGAAATGATTTCTCTCGAATGAATGATCTTGAATGAATGATCGCTCTCTTCCTCGATTTGCTGGTTTTATACTTAGTTATATATATATATATATATATATATATATATATATATATATATATATATATATATATACAATACTTTTGAAAACCTTTTCTCTGGTGAGAAAATATACTGAAACGGTGAAATTTGGTCAAACGCCTTTTTCCGTCTTCCTTAACAAAATAGAAATAAAATATTGTGGTTGTAATTTGATTCTCACCAAGTGTTGTTACGATCGGGCTAACCCATTTTAAGGTCCTGTTTTATAACCACAGAATAATTATTTCCATTCCCAGTCTACCTTTTCACCGCGACTTTGGTCTTTTCGGGAAATCAAAATGGGAATGATTCTAAAATATCCTGTTACATGTTATAATATTTCATTTGAGTTTCTTTTTGTTTCGTTTCACACACATAAATTTATTTACATTGGCTGAGTGTACACATTACTACTTCATGGGTTTGTGTGTGCACATATTGTGTGCACCACAAAGTCAAGTTGTTTTCAAAAGTGAAGAAATGCTGTAGATCTGCAGAACGCTTCCTAAATACTGTAATTCGAGCATATTCATCCAACAGGTTCCATTGCCGCAGACGCGAGGTAAGTTCACTTTGTTGATTAGTAAGTATTAGATCACGAACTATGTAGATTATTGACTTCCAGTTTGGTGATGAAGTGTGGTTTCTTGTCAGATTCACGCTGTGTCACATATGGTGTATATTGATATTCTGAATCGTCTGAGTTGCTCGTAATATCGTTTGGTAGTTCAGAGGGCGGCTGTGGTACAGGAATAGCACTTGAATGGCGAACTGGGCGAATAGCAGAATGAAGATCTGGATATATGATAGATTTCTTGCCTTTTGTGTTGCGAACTACAGCGAAATAAAATAAAATCAGACTAAACATGGATATTACTTGCTGTAATCATTTGCACAAATAGTGCAAGTATAACATATGTATTTTGATCTTTAATTCATACATCTCCTGGAAATATATTAAACACTAGGAAAGAAAACACATCGAATACCCACCTTTAATATTTGTTAAGCAGAAATAGCAATCTGTTGAATGGTCCTTTGGCTCCCTCCAGACCATTGGTACGACAAACATGAGGCCAAGCTCTTTGCCTTTCACCCAAGCAGAAAGGGAACTTGTACACCTGATACAGCATATGTGAGGTGCCGAGCGTTTGGTCTAGGCACCCACTTTACATCCAAAGAATTGCGTATAAAGGGGAGTTGATGTTACTAGTTTATAGGGAGGGGGTTGATGTTAGCGGTTTGTGGGTGCGTGGTCAGTAATTAAAATGGAGAGTATTGAAGAATCCTCGTTGCTATTGCGTTTAACAGGTGACGAGGAGTTTAGGCAGTGGGCCTACTTTACGCCTCTGTCGAATTAGTTCTGACTTCTTATAATTCCTCACGAGGGTTATCCGTTAGGGCGGGCTTACCGAAGGTGGCTCGGTAATCGGAGTAAGTAAAGGACCTGTAAAGGACGCAGCAAAGAAAATATAACTTTATTCTTGAATTGGCCTACTAAAGGGGCAAGTGAAAACGTCTCGAGTTCCTTGCAGGAAATGTGTAGGCTTACTGTTTTACGCGAAGTATCGAGTCTAAAGGTGATAAGATTTAGGCGAGTAAACGGGATTCCGTGACGCTAATAAGGAAATGAATTGAATTTAATGAATAAGGAATAATAATTGTCTGAATTATACTGACCTATGAGAGTCTGTCTGTCTGTCTCTCTCTTTTTTTTTTCTCTCTCTCTCTCTCTCTCTCTCTCTCTCTCTCTCTCTATATATATATATATATATATATATATATATATATATATATATATATATATATATATATATATATGGATAAAACAAAAGCAATAGGACTAATAATATATGCGAAATCAGATTTCGACAGAAACATCCGTCATCATCAGTCGCTGGTGAACAAGACGATGACGGACGTTTCCGTCGAAACCTGGTTTCGCATATAAAATTAGTCCTATTACTGTGGGTTTATCCCTATACATAGTTACACGTGTGCTACTGTACTTTTTTGGATATATCTATATATATATATATATATATATATATATATCTCTCTCTCTCTCTCTCTCTCTCTCTCTCTCTCTCTCTCTCTCTCTCTCTCTCTCTCTATATATATATATATATATATATATATATATATATATATATATATATATATATATATATTATATTTCGTCCCCAGGGTCTGACCTTGACTTGTCCGTGGGGGCGGACCCAGTGGTCTAGTTCGTTCGTTATTTCCACCACTTGGGAGGAGTTTCTGACAGCTCTGTTTACCTGTTCTGCTTACATATTTTTCATAGATTTAGCTTTATTATAGGGAATCGCTTTTTGTACGTCCCTGTGAAATTTCTCTGTTCAGAGCCTATATTTGTTCAGCTGCTAATAAATGTTCCCAACGCGCTTATGTTTGTTTGTGTGCGATACTCGTATTTGTCATATCTTTGTATGTTCGTGAGTTTCCGCGAGACTCTAACAACCGCTTGCCTCCGATCTATTTGTACAGTTTAACATATATATATATATATATAGTTTCATTTCTTAATTTTCTTTGGTTCTTTATTTATTTGGCTTGACATATTATTTCCTTAATTTACACACATAGCAATTTTTAGGATTTGATAAATCCACCGAGCGTCCCTTTGTGGAGTTCCTCTCTGGGCCTATTAAATCCTGCAATTTGGTGCCAGAGGCCTACCTATTTTATAGAAAGAGCCCTACAAGCTCATAAAGTTTCTTCACATGTTTACTCAACTGTCTCTTGTATTGTCTTAATGTAACTGATCCACATATATAACAGAAACTCCCTGGTGGGAATTTTTGAATTCTCTAGGCATTCTAGCTTTCTCCTGGAAGAAAGAAAACACTGTAGTATGTGAAAAATAATCTAAATAGTAACAGCAAAAAATATTAAATAAAAAAGTAACAATAGGAAGCATTTATAGTAAGTTACAAAACTATCAAGCGTCACGAAAGAGTTACTACGGATTTGGACCCATAGAAGTAAAAAAATATTAGTATACTTTCATAAATCTCATAGGTTAGGTTTACATATATAACAGAAACTGTCGGGGGAATTTTTGCATTCTCTAAGCATTTTAGCTGTCTCCTGAAAGAAAAAACACTGTAGTATGTAAAAAATAATCTAAATAGCAACAGCAACGAATATTAAATAAAAAGTAAAAATAATAAGCCTTAAAATTCTATCAAAATCTGTTTATAACTTTTAGAGTTGTCAGTTTCGGCCTAATCCTTTTTGCATTGAGTGTATTGAAAGTAAGTAAGATGCTGGCAGATGGGTGGCAGAAAGAGACGAATGATATCATAACTTTCACGTTGCTCCACAGTTAATACACTCCAATTTTCGTTATTTTATATTTTACTTTTCCCTATTTCTTCAAGCAATCTATAGATTTTTAATGATAAACAACTAACCGTCTACTTAACTCCATTCATTTAAAATAGCCATCTTTTATGCGCCCCTAGATTACAATCCAATTCTTACGCACGTAAGTCGACAGCGAGAAAATAAACTTTCAATCACACAGGAAAGATGAAAAGTGAAATCCAAGTACTTTCGAACTTGATTCAATTCATTCTCAATGAAAACATACAGAATTATTTTACAAGAATCGTATATTTAGGAGAAAATAAGCGATATTCGGCCAACATACAACGTAAATATACAAATCAAAGTCGGCGTGAAAAAAAGTTATCAGCGAAGAGGAATTACAAGAAGGTACAGAGAGGGTAAAGACATATAGGTAGAATCTGTACCAAAATACTATAATGTGAAAAGTATGTGTGTGAAATGTAGAAATATGAGTCGCATAAATATGAATACATACATACGCAAATATAAATACATTATTTAATAAACAAAAGGAATGTAACAAGGTAAATAATCAAAGGGCTAAGAATTAACATAGAAAATTTAATTTAAAATAAGCTTTTTAATGACAGGATCAAGTTTAAAGAGATCGGGTTATATATTAAGGTTAGGAAAGGAGTTAATGAATGAACATTCAACAATATTCCTTTTAATATGGTCCTCTGAGTGGTAAATAAACTTGGCAGAATTCCAATTAATAGAATGATCATTTTCTGATAAATGAACAGAGAAAGCACTATTGCGTTCATATCTTCTAATATTATACTTGTGTTGTTTTTAGCCGAAACTAGTCACATAGCCATAAATTTGCCAGCACTACTGTATCCTGTCATCTCCCTCCATACATTCAGCAAAACCATCATTAGGAAAGCCCAAGTTGTCCAGAATAAAGCCACACGCTTCATTGCCAACGCCACCCGATGGGCCCGGATCCCCTCAGAAGTCCTACACGAAGTGACAGCCATGGAACCCATCAATATTACCCTAAACAGAAGAGCACAGGATATATGGCAAAAAATTTACCAGATCATACCCGACGAAATACTTCACCCGATCAGACTACCAATTGTGGAACTATCCGAGCTGCGATTTAAGCGCGACTTCAAAAGCAGTCAGCTGCTAACTCTACAAGATATTCCCCCAATTTATCGATAAATTTACCTACAGAATAAACTATATTTATGAACCAGAATTTTAAACAAACTAACAATGAAAGATCCGAAGAAGACATATTCTACTGTATAATGGAATATAAAAACAAATAAAATAAAACAAAAGATCCAAAGAGGACATATTTGAAAAATAAAGTAAACAAAAGATCCGAAGTGGACAAATTTTTAAATATAGACAATTATATAAAAGATCCGAAGTGGACAACTCTTAAAAAAAAGAAAGAACAAAAAGATCCAAGGGGACAAACTAATGATAAAATGTAAACAAGTAGGCTAAAAACATTAAACAAGGAAATGCAAATTAAGTCTTATAGTATCTAGAAGGACCTTACACCAACGACAAAGGTTTGAATGCTTAACTTAACGGCACTGCAAAGACCGAAGATAAATGAACATCTAATGAGTTTGCCAGACAACCTGGCACACATTTTCTATCACTAAAACAACCCTTATTCTATCTTTTTTTCTAAACTCTATCCCCACATTTTCCCATCTTTTATGATCTTTAAACGTCGTCGTTAAAGATTTTTTTGTTTTGAAATCTTGGACGAAATAAATTTTCTATTGACATGTCGCTACCGGGTAAAGGAGATAACGCTTAAAGATAGTCCAAAAATGCCTTCGCTCAGTAAAGAACTGTGAGTACCGATTTACTGTGAACTAATTATAGAACCCCAATAAGACTTCAAAATGCTCGTCTTTGAGGAGGTAGCTTTGAGTCAGATGTGATTCCATAATGTGGTTCCAGCACCACAGGTTAATAGTAGCATCTAACATTGCTCACGGTATTTCACAGGAACATCAACTTCTTGTTCCTTTGGGAAAATTCATTCATTCTGCTATCAATCTAACATCAGTTTTAGGCCGTTGAAGCATTCTTGATCCATACTATCCCGTAAGTACGTTTTCTGTCGTTACAGGCCAGAAAATGAACTCTTGGCCTCTTACTCTGAGACTGGGAGAGTGATGAGAAGTTGGAGGAGCCTGGCCAGGTTTCTATATATTTGGGTCTGTGAGTGAGCAAGAGCATCTCCAACGGTGTCAAACTTGATTGTTGACGAAAACCAGCGCTCTACTTCTGCCTTGACGAGGCTTAAGGCCTCTATGTCATTCTCATAAACATTTGTGCTTCCAGTAAATAAGCAACATCTCCGTGTACGGCGCCAAACAGATGTTTGGTGTTTAAGAGGATTAGAATAGTGTTGTACCCAAACCGACTCTGCAGATCAGTCAAAACTTGGACAATGAACGAGACTTAGACGGATCGGTGGTAATATCTCCTCAGCTGTCTGGTAGGGTATGTTCGCTTACAGCGTTTGCTGCCTACAAACTAGAGGCACAGGAATGATGTCAAGTGACGAGCCGATCTCCTGAGGAAGCTTTTCTATCGGGATTCGTGAAGACGTCTGGAAACTGATCAATGCACCTTTCAGGGTCTTGCTGATATATTAATAGTAGGGAAATCAAAACTAAATCGAATATAAGCGGATATTAACTTGGTCCAAAAAGGATGTCTTTGTCCAAGTACGTTTAACCTTCATTTTAACCAAGTTTTCTAGATCTAGTTTTAACTTATTGGTGTGGCTGGTAATAATTGTGTTTTTTTTTTTGCCATTCCAGTAATTAGTTACTGTAAAAATTAAAGCAGCATCTAGGTATATTCGCTCCAAATCTGAACGCACACCGGTGTCCCCGCGATAAATATGTAAATATTCTATTTTAATTTGGTTGGTTACTCACAAGATTGTAGATAACTGGAAATCTTTTCTATATGCTGATTCCTACGGAGGAGACTTCATCTCCTTAAAGAATCTTCTTATTTGACTTGTGGTAACAACTCTTCTCCCCCCTTTCAGTGTTATACTCCGACATGCAGTGCTACATTATAAGAGAACTGTGAATTCGGATATAAAGTGATAAAACTATAATCTTGATTGATTAATATAAATTTTCTCTCATTTGATTCTCTGACAGTGGAGGTAAACCTATGGTACATGTGCGCTAAGTGGTAGGTCTGTATTTTTTCCGGCGCGTGATCTTCAGGTCAACCATGGGCTACATCAATTAAATGTTATAAAAAAAAAAAACAAGCCGGTAAATTTGGACTAATAACGTACAAGACCTTTACTATTGTTAATTTTATTTTTTATTATGGATTTCTGAACTGAAACAAAGAAAAAGAAGCGATAATATTTTCTTCAACATCAATAATGGAACGCTACAGTAGTTGTAAAAATACCCAGCTTTGATATGGACATCTGCCTACCTTTCCATCCCCTAGTCGTGCGCTACAGCTCAATAAGAATCGTAGCTTAGTGGTCTTGCGAGTGTACCCATGCAGTTCGAGCTAAGTAGCGTGAAAATCACCGATAGTAGCGCACCAATCTTCCTCAACACATGACATAGATTAACCATTCCAGATCACTTTTAAGTAGCTGCCTCACAAAGGCCCACAGAGCCTCCTAAAAGGTTTAGGTCTCGAAAATTTCAATTTCCTCTTCATCCAACGCTATTTGATGGCATATCAGGTAAGCTCGTCCGTCGTACCCGCTTGTCTTCAGCGACAATGACTCATTCCTATTTGAGGAGGAAGTGAAAGCTGAGAGGGTAGCTCTCCACCTCGCCTCAATCTTTCAAAGTTCTTATCAGATAGTCCATTTTCTTCCCTCCCTTCCCAAGCGAGAGGAAAATTATAATTCTCTTATCTCCATACACGTATCGGAACTTCAATTCCTCTGAATCTGGCTTGAGGGCTGTTTCACATTTGCTAGGCGCAAAAAAGTTGTATCCTAGTGCCTGTCCCAAAGCCGGACTCTGAGGACTGGGACGTTTTATTATCCATTCCCACAGGTATGAGCTGCTGTTTTATACAAGGTCATGGTAAAGATGGTGGCCTCGCGCATCTTCTTTCATTTTCAGTATCATTGCATGATTTCTGCCAATTAGGCAATGTTCTTGATTCCCGTTTTCTCTACAGTCACGACGTTTAAGACGTAATGTCATGCTTGCTATATTTTAGCGACATCCCTAAATTCTACGCATTATCCACAACTCCTCATTAACCTCTAGCTTACAGTTCTTTGTATTTCACTGGTTCTTGCCGACTTTCATTTTCCGGTTCTTGTCCGAGTAGGTTCCTCCTACTCAATCCTCTTTCCGCACCAGGAAGGCGTTTTCCAGGGCTTGCTCCTGAGCATCCATCTTTTATCTTTCGTGATGACCACGGTCATTTTCTCCCTTCGCAGTTCCATTAGCAGCGCACACTATCCGGATGATCTGGTGATATGATACTGTAGAGGTCTCTTTTCACGATTGCCAGGCAGGATCCTCCTGCCAACGCTGCGGACTTGAGTGGGCTACTTCTTTGGCATTCTTTCTCTCTCCTACAAGTCTTCCTGCATCTTTTTCCACTCCCACCGCTACCAACATCATGTTCTCCATTTTTTTTTATATCTGGGAACCACATACCGGCAAAGCAATCAGTGTGGTTTATAGGCCCCATTTTTGTCAAGATAAGTTTACATGGAAGTCACCCGTCTCCTATCACATTGTAGTCACTACATATCAGTCGCTTTAGCTATCTGCTTCACACTACATGGGGCACTGACAGCCACACGTTTATCCGCATCTACAGTGCCTTGCTGTATTCCAAAGTGAGTGTTGTACAACACATCCTCCCCGACTTTCGTCGCCTTTGGTTCCAGGGACTGTACGCTCTTTTCCACTAACCTGAATTATTGCTGAGTGCATTGCCACTTCATATTAGGTGCAGGAGCCTTCCTGTGCGCGAAGACATTCCTTTGCTTCCACCAGATACCCACATCCGAAATATACCAGCTGGTGTCCATTGTCCCATTAACTAAATATCAATGACACCTTTCAATGGCAGTGAGTGAATATGGATAGAATAGATAGTTTAAGACAGGTTAGGTCTGTGAGTAAGAGGGACATGGAACCTGTTAGGTTGACTAACAGATTCGACGCCCTGATAGAGAAAGAGGTTGAAAGTGATTTGTCTGATGTGGTTGTGGCAGAAAGTGAAATAAGTGGTAGTTTGAATGAGAACAGAAGGGAGGGTAATGCTAGGCCTAGGGGGACTAGGAGGATAACTGAGGTGCTTGTGATGGGTGACTCTCAGATTAGATGTTTAGATAGGAAGTTAAGTGCGATAAAATGGAAGGGAGTAAGAGTTTGTTTGCCGGGTGTTGGTGCAAATGATGTTTCTGAAAGGTATGATAGTCTGGTCTCTGGGTGTGAGAGGGATGCAGTCGTGATTACACATGTAGGAGTAAATGACGTATAGAAGGTGGGTTCATGTGAGTGACGACAGAGGTACAAAAGTTTAGTTGAAAGGATGAGTGAAAGTAGAGTACTTCCGAGATTGGATGTGGAGATAGAATGGTTGTCTCGTGCAATTGGACTGAATAAGTATGTGAAAGATTTGTGTGAGGAGTCGGCATTAGTTTTTGTGAACGTATGGAATGACTTTTGGGGGAATAAGGCATTTGTATGCTTTGGATGGACTCCATCTAAGCCGGGCTGGCGTTGACGTGTTGTAGCAGGAGTTAGATAGTGTCGCTAGGTATTTGCAGGCGAGAAACTAGTTACTGATAGTGGTCAGGGAAATACAAGAGCACAGGGAGGGGAAACGAAAGGAAAGAGATGCAGAAGAGATAGAGCGGAAGATATATAGGCTAAAAGAGGGGCTTTAGGGATCAGAGGGCTGAGTTGCCTTGATACCAATGCTCGTAGTCTTAGAAATAAGAAGGTTGAGTTATTTAGTTATATTATTGATGAAGATATGATATGTGTAATAGAATCATGGGTTAATGAAAATAAATTTAATGACAACATGAGTGAATTTGAACTACAGGGTTATGATATGTACATTTGTCAAAGGAGAGAGAGGACTGGTGGTGGTTTGATTATTTATATCAGAAATAGCATTTCTTCAAATCTAAATAAATCTATAAAGCAAAAAAGAAGTTGACTCACTTTGGCTAGATATTAGGGTCAGTAAACATAGGATAATACACTTGTGAGCCTTTTAAAGACCACCCGGACAGTCTGATTGTATTGATGATTTATTGATCAGGGAAATAAATAAAGAATGTGAAGTAGATACAGTTATTCTTGGTGACTTTAATTTTAATTCTGTGGACTTGGAAAATATGATCGGAAGCAATAGAACAAGTTGTAAGTTTATAGAATGCTTTGAAGATAGTTCTTTGACTCAATTTATCAATAAACCAATAAGGGGTGCCACTATATTAGATCTGGTTCTTTCAAATGATAAGCACCTGGTTAAGGAATTAACCTTGGGGCAAGCATTGGGAAATAGTGATCATCAGATGGTTCGTTTTAACTTGGGAATAGGGAAAGGTAGAGCATCCTCAAAAAACTCCATAAAAACTCCAAATTTTTATAGGCGAGATTACGAAACTTGTTAGATCAGATTAGGTGTGATTTAGAATTCAGGTGCAAGAATACTTATGAGATGTGAGACACTTTTAAGACTATACTAAACATAGTCAAGGAGCAGTGTATTCCAATGAAGGCTATTAGGAAGAAATGTAGGAAGCCATTGTGGTGGAATTACGAGATAGCTAGGAAAATTTCTGAGAAGAAAAGGGCATACCAGAGATTACACAGAGAAAGTACTTTTGAGAATTTAAATCATTATAGGTCGACCAGAAATGGCTAAATAAGATTATTAAGAAGAGCAAAAGGGCGGCATAAATTAATTTAGCTCAAAATAATAATAGAGATCAAAGAAAATTCTTTAGCTATTATAAAATTAATAACAAATTTAACAGGGATAAAATAGGGCCTGTTAGATATGAAGGGGTTTTGAAAGAATCTGATGAGAAAATAGTAGGGTTTATTAATGATCATTTTTCTTCAGTGTTTACAGAAGGGAATCCAGATAGATTAATTGATGATAATTCTAGGTCAAGGGAAGTAGTGTTCAATACCGTTAGTGTGAACAGGGTAATAATTAAAGTGTTTATATTAGAGTTAAATACTAGTAAGTCATCTGGCCCAGACAACATTCATTCTAGATTACTCAAAGAAGGTGTATATAATATTGCAGTAGCTCTTGAGAAGTTATATACTAGATCACTAGAGTTTGGAGAAATACCTAATGATTGGAAATTAGCGAATGTCGTGTCAATTTTTAAAAAGGGAAGTAAAGAGAATAACTTTAGGCCGGTAAGCTTAACTTCTATTGTTTATAAAATCCTTGAGAAGATAGTTAAGAAGGGGATTTCTGACCACCTAGATTATTGTAGGTTAATAAATGATGCTCAGCATGCGTTCAGAAGAGGTAGATCGTGTTTAACAAATTTACTGGATTTTATGGATTATGTTCCTAAACAATTAAATAAAGGAGAGAATTTTGATGTAATTTACTTAGATTTTAGCAAAGCTTTTGATAAGGTTCCACATAGGAGACTAGTTTACGAATTAAAAATGCATGGGATATGTGGTAAAGTTTTGAATTGGATAACTGAAAGGATGAAAGACAGGAAACAGAGAGTTGTGCTGAATGGGGTGAGGTCACAGGGAGGAACGTTATCAGTAGCGTACCTCAGGGATGCTTTCTAGGCCTTTTATTATTTATAGTTTATATAAATGATCTTGGGAAGGCTGTAAATAGCAAAGTGTCCATTTTTGATGATGACACTAAGCTGGCAGCTGTAGTCAAAGAAGTGGAAGGTAGCTTTCAAGTGCAGAGTGACTTAAATAAGTTATTAGCTTGGGCTCAGAAGTGGCAAATGACTTTTAACCTTAAAAGATGCAAACTTTTTAACATGGGATGGGATAATAAGGAATTTTGCTATGAAATGGATGGGCATTGGCTGAATTCAGTTGAGGATTAGAGGGGCTTAGACGTAGTAGTAGATAGGTCACTGAAGTTTTCAAAGCAGTGTATTAATGCAAAAAATAGAGCAAATAGGGTGCTAGGATACATTAAGAGGAATGTTAGCTGCAAGAGTAGCGAGGTTATCCTTAAACTTTACAACTCGTATGTTAGGCCATATTTAGAGTACTGTATACAAGCATGGTCACCCCATTTTAGACATCACATCAACCTGCCAGAGTCATTACAAAAGAGGGCAACAAAAATGATACCTACCCTGAAGCACCTTGATTATGAAGATAGACTGAGGGTACTAAATATGTTCTCATTTGAGAGAAGATGTGTGAAGGGAGATATGATTGAGCTTTTAAAATCTGTTCTGGGATGAATAAGTTGGGTTTTATCAAGTTATTTGAGTTGGAAGCTAGTAATAGGACTAGGGGTCGACACTTAAAAATTAAAAAACAGAGGTGCAGGTTGGATGTTAGAAAATATTTTTTTACCAATAGGGTGGTAGACTACTGGAATAGTTTGCCATCTGAGACGGTAAACAGTCCAAAATTGAATGTATTCAAACGCAGATTAGGTCATTTTATTGGGAGGAAGGGTTAAATTTTGGGGGTATTCTGGACTCATTCTTGTGGATGCAGTTTTTTATTATTGTATATTACGATTGATTTGGATTTTGACGAGGCTTGAAGATGATGCTTTTTGCTTTTGACACATTCCTGTCTATGGTTTGAATTGTATATTGTAGATGCATGATTTGACAGTCCTATCTATGCATTTTGTGGGTAGGTTTTGACAGATGCGGATGACCTTTGATAGGGCCCTGTTGCTTTTGTCATCTGTGAAATTATGTTATCGCTACCCTCAAATTCCCTCCTTTCTTTCCCTCAGAAGCTCGACGGAGGCCATGGTCGTGGGAGGCAGTGCCTCAGTTTTTCCTCCTATCGCTCCTCCCTCACCCGCCCGGTGCTATTCATGCTCTGTAGAACTATACGACATCTTTAATGCCCTTGGCATTGTTCGACTACTCCCTTCCAACGGATTTATGTTATTATTCTACACCATTGCTTTCACATCTACAGTTTGACCCGCGAGATCGATCTACTCTTGCATCAGCTTGATTTCTCATCAAATAAGCTTGTCACCTTGTTATGGGTGCCAACTCGCGTTGAACTGCCTGAAAATACAACCAAGTTGCTCAGTCAGTCTCCGTCTCAGCACATTCTTTACTCCTTCTATTCACTAATCTCCTTCCACACGTGAAGAAATTCCTGTAATGTACAATGGCTTGCCACTTGGAAAACTCGGCCTTTTCCCAAACCTCATCGCATTAAACCAACTTCTTAACTCCTCGGCCTCATCTTTTCACCGCTACTGCTATAAAGACTCTGTGAGACCCTCTTAATCTAAGGTATACGGGGCTTACCCATAGATAGTGAGAAAAACTGCAATGTAGGCAGAGATTGTATTCTGTTAGTATTAGGTACAAAGAGTAGCTACCTTGGCACTACATCGGGCACGCCTGGGAACGCTTTCTTTACTATTTTAAGGTATAGCGTGCCCCTACGGGTGGATAAAAATGACCACGTGTACTGCCACAGCAAAAAGGAATGCTAAAATACCCAATTTATACAGTTCTCCCTGGGGATGTCAGATTGGTCTTTGGATACAGTCACTTGCTTGGCGTGGGTGAAGAGCGTCCCCCAGCCGTGCCCGTTGCAGTCTGAAGGAAACACTTTCCACAGAAACCAATATAACTAAGTGCACGTTCTAAACCCGATAAATAACGCTCACTAAAATTAATAAGAAGTTTAGGAAAGAAAGACTTATAGTTTATTATTCATGGTGTCCCAAAAGTCACTATATATAGAAAAAACTTTAGAGCTCCCACCGGCCTAGAATTAGTTTCTACACCTAGAATGAAGTGGTCAAATAAACCATTATTTCTCTTGTTTACACTTTTGGGACACACTGTATATATATATATATATATATATATATATATATATATATATATATATATAATAAAGACTTAGCGCTATGAGGTAAGTTTCACATCGCTCATCATCGAAGAGAAATTGGGACGGCAATTAACTTCGATACTGTAAATACAGATTTATCATTTCTAACGTTCACGTCTAAACTAATGAACAAACTTTATTTACCTCAAACACCCATTTATCTTTTTTCGCTTACTTTTTACTAACGAGGTAACGAGCTATAAATCGCTCGCGGCATTCTTCTGAAGAAAGCACAACCTTTTCAACGGAATCTCCGTTCTCTTTGATCGTAAAAATCTTATTACGTTGGTTACGATCTTCAACGACGAGCCACAGGCCTAACAAGACCGCAGTTTGCTCTCCTGCCCCTAATACCTGCAGAAAGCTCTACGACTTTACAGTATATCATGCACACATTATCATTTGTTCTATCTTCACTACTTTCTTTTCAGATCTTTCCTAACAAACTTTCTACGTGATACGGCCTCGTTACTATTGCGCTTTAAATTCGATGGGAAAAATCTTCCATCACTAGAGTAAATTAATGACCTACGAAGGGATCATTACAAACCTTCGCAGGGAAAGATTCAACGCCGGCAAAGGCCCCTTTCCTGACTAGGAGAAGGGGAAAGGGGAACACGTTGGTTGAGAGTGGCTCCCGGTCGACCTTTCATCAAACTCCTCGCTCCTCTATGTAACATCATAACGCCCCCTTCCAGCATAAGCTGACCGTGTACTCCATCTAAAATGAACGGGAGAGAAAATGTCTATGCTTTCAAAATGATAGGGAGACGAAAATAGTCAGTAATGCTTAGGCAACATTTCTAAGAGTTGCCATTTTTTTAGGATGTTATAAATAAAAAGATCAAAGGGACATTGTGTCTGTCTGTTTGTGTTTCTCTAATCCACGTTTTCCCAAATGCCCCTGTTTGCGGACGGGCAACGCAGCGTGTCAAGGGCCTCGCTGATTTATGACTTCGTCGTAGCACCAGTGCCAAATTGTATGTCTATTTTTAACCAAAGAAAGAGGGCCAAGGACAGTGGGCAAATCCACCTGCTTTTAGGATTAGGGAAGTGGGAAGGGAGGTAACCCTATTACCAACAACATAGAGCTTATGACTGAATTTAGGTAATTTTCTGATTGAGTTTGAAAGATTTAATCTAGGAAGGTTTTTTCAAAGGCGAGATCATATTTTACAACATTGTGATCCCAAAACTACGTCTGAAGAAACACGACCAGTCAATTCTTGTCGTTTCTGCACAATTACCCCCTGTTGCAGTTGTTGACTGTATAATTGAACATCGATAGACTTATTGCGTTCCAACATTTCCCAGTAAATCACTCCCTTCACATCCCACCAGACAAACCATAAGCTTCTTTTGATGTCGGTAGGCCTTTGCCTGAAGTTGTGTAGGTGCACCTTTGTCTGTCCAGCTTCTTTTGCGCGCCATGTTCGAGGCTAGACCATTTCTCATCTGTAAGAGCAAGCGAGGTCTAGGTAAGACTAAGCCACTACACATTAACTAGTCGTACACCCTGTATAAATCTATCAATAAATGAACTTTTAAATCAAAAAAGGTTGTGCGGGGACTTTATAATAATAATAATAATAATAATAATAATAATTCTTTTGTAATGCGCTCTCCAAGGCCTGAGGCCTTCCAACCTAATAGCTTTTATCCGCTTTTATCTCCCACGCCCTTTATTTTTTATTATCTTATTAAGCATTATGTTGGAAGATGTTGCCATTTTGATCTCAAATTTATTAAAAAAAATTAAATATATTTATTAACCTTCAAGATTTTTAAAAAGGTCCATCTCCTCTCACCTTAATCCGTTTCCATGGCAACTCCAATGTTAATATTCCTGTAGTGAATAGGTAAGTGGAACGAGTATTGTGGGAGGCAGATTATAGGTTTAGGAAGGGGCGAGACAGAGGGTAAAGTGAGGGGATGGAAATTAAAATTCAGCTCTCTCTAGAGTTGCCATTGAAAAAAGTTTTAAGGCACTTTTTTCCACTAATATGGCACCTAATATTTCATCTGATGTCGAGCAATGACAGAGTAATGAAATCAGCTGCACAATTGTAGGTGAGGAGACGGGATTATATGGATTGATGGGAAAGGTAGATGGGTCTGGTAGCGTGCCGTAAACACCCCTAATCCATGAGTAACTTTGAGAATTGGATAGGAAATGATATTTCTCACGCTCTTCTAGTACAATCACCAAGATTATACCTTTTTAAGAATCTCTCTGGCTAGCAAAGGCAGACGCTCAAACAACCGCACATACCTTTATAGGTTTTATGAGAGTCATTAGTTCACCACCGAGATAGGAGTGTAGCAATAAATTAACTCTCTTTACACAATTATTCCACTTTTCCTGTTTACTCACGCTCGATCCATTTCATTTCAAATTTGATCTAAGACTTATAATATTCTCAGTTTAATTACTTTAACTTTAAAAAGTTACATAATATGGTTAATTATAAAGTTAACTTTGACTTCTTATCCGAAAATTCCATACCGACTCCTCATTTTGGGTGGAATCCGCGAGACTGTCTTGGTTTTGATAAATTGAGAAATTTCTTTATAATTTTGAGGAGGGAACAATTTTTGAATTAATTTATTATTGTATTATTTTATTTCCAAAGCAATAAATATATAAAAGATATTTAAAAAAATAAAGGTTAATCTTTACCAAAGGACATATTTCACGTTTTTATCATTTCCATGAATGGTTATAATATATTAAAAATATGAAGGCTCCTTTTTGAATGCACATTATCTCTCTCTCTCTCTCTCTCTCTCTCTCTCTCTCTCTCTCTCTCTATATATATATATATATATATATATATATATATATATATATATATATATATATATATATATATGAAGTGAATTTGAGCAGTATATTTTCATTATGGCAGGTTTTATCGAAAGCGACCGCTAGTCTCGTGTTAATAATTTCCTTTTAAATCTTCTCGATATGTCTTTTCTTCATTGTCCAACCCGTGAATGAGCCTACCGAAGTTCATTAGAGATTAATATTTATTAATTGCACAAAGGTAGAAGTAAATTAATGCACCTTATCACTTTCTTTTATTTTACTGGCGCGTTTCGATACAAGAAGTACCATCATCAGAGTTAGAATGGGAAATTGATGATGATGATGATGATGTACTCGCATATCGAAAGAACAGAGAAGGATCACTGTGTAACACAGGCGATCAGGTAGTCGTAGAGGAAAGGGGTATGGAAATCACTTGAAAGGGGATAGGAAGAGTTGATAGGTCGGTGGCTAGACACCGATGCGTGGTGTAGTTGGGTGAGTCTCGGGGTGTTCGTGACTGGACAACGGTTGGGGAGTGGTCAGGAAGGAGATCGTGTCTGCATAGTTGGAAACGCGTTATTCATGATGCTCTTAACTTATGCTTAGAACGGTATGGGTTGCGGGGTATCGCAATGCCATCGCAACATACAGTCTTGCGTGTAGTGCAGTGTATATGGGGTCTCTGGCGAGTTTCCCGAGTTGTTTTGTGAGTCTAGTGTGAGTGTATATCTTGAAGGGTGCTAATATGTTGTTGCTGTGTAGTGTGGACATTCTCGCGTACATGGGGGAGCGGCAAGCGCGCTTCAGAGCAAAGTTTGAAATGCGCTGAGCTTTCTTCTGCCATTTGACACTCGCAGCTACGAGTGACAATGGGGTGTACGTGAGAAGAGGCCGCACAAGTGTTTTATAAATGTGTAACTGTAGTTTCTTGCCCGCATGGTAGAACCTGAGTAGCATTTTGTTTGTGCGTGCGGCTATTACTTGTATTATGTGCTGGTGTATATTGAACCTAAGGGACTTGTCAAAAGTTACCCCTAGGATTTTTGTCTGTTGTCGGTAGTCGAGCCTTGTTGGGTTTAGGTGGTACCTGTCTGGTGTGTGTGAGAAAATTTGTAAGATATGCATGTAGTGATCGCTTGCGCCGAAGAGTGTCATCTGTGTCTTCTGAGGATTCGTGGCAATCAGCCATTTAACCTCGTATCTGTCTTTTCGTCTAGTATTATTTGTGCCTGATGCGCGATCTCGCCTGGTTCGCGGCCGCTGACGAGAATGGTATCATTATCGGCGTAGAACATGGTGTATGTCTGACGGCAGTTTTCGGGTGGGCGTGGGGTGTCGTTTGTGTACATGATGTAAAGTGTAGGTGCCAGTACGCTTCCTTGGGGAACGCCTGAGCGTGGTGTGAAAGGTTGTGATAGGGTATTGTTGGATTTTATGTGGCATCTCCGTTCAGTGAGGTAGTGCAAGAGGAGCTTTCTGGTGCAGAGAGGTAACTCCGTAATGTTGGCGAGTTTTCAACGGAGTCCCTCGTGCCACACCTTATCAAAGGCCTTCTCCACGTCCTTGCTGATGGAGAGTGTCTTTTGTCGTACCTGGCGTTTTTTTTGTATTCTGCCGTGAACGATGGTCACAGCCACCTGAGTGGACCGGCCCCTCCTGAACCTATATTGTTGGGGGGAGAACCAGTCCCCCTCTTCTAGGTAGTACCGTAGGCGGCAGTTGATCATACGTTCGAGTATTTTGCCTAGGTTGTGAGAGACTTTGACTTGACTATTTTGGGGAAGTCGCCTGAGGCTAGTGAGGCATTGAATAGGTGTGTAAGTGTAGAGTATATGTTTGCAAGGAGATTGTGTATTAATGCGGTTGGTAGTCCGGAGGGGTCAGGTGCGCGTTTTGGTGTTGTTTTAATGTAGTGTTTTGTTTCCTCGACGATGATGGTAGTGGTCAGTGTAGATGTGCTGTTGAGCAGCGACATTCGTATCAGGGGGCCGGGCTTTATCTCGTGAGCGTAGGCCCAATACCACTCCTGGACTTCCTGGAAGTACTCTTGCGCGTTTGGTTTGTGTGGGTTGTGTGTGCGTGGGTTGTGTGTGTGTACTGTGTCCCAGTGGGGCCTAAATGCGTCAAGAATGACGTAGGTGTCTGTGAGTGTTTGGTTATTTACTTGGAGGGTGATGAATTTAGGTGGATCGGTGCCTAGCATACTTTTTACGCGTCACCAGAAGAAGGAGGGGTCAATGCAACGAGCGTCGTCCGCAATGCGGACGACCTCTCGCCACTGTCGGTTCCTATCTAGTTGCACGCACTGTAGGATGCGGGCACATAGGTGAGTGATGTTGTGTTGTTTTGGGCATCTGGTATAGTGATTGTTGTACTGTGTCATGAGTCTCTGAGTGTGTATGGAATATGTGAAGAATTTTATACATGAGTAGGTTTTGTGTGGTGTGTGTAGGTCGCATGCTGCGGTTATAGTGTTCAGGATTGAGCACTAGTGGTCGTCTAACAGATCTGGATTGGTGTGGTCCAGGTCGATGTTTTGTGGCGTTTTTTTGTCATGTGTCTCTTGAACTCTTCCCAGTTCGTGTTTTTGAAGTCGAAGAGAGGTGATGTGGGTATGAGTATGGGAGATGTGGATATGATACGGCATATCGGTATGTGATCAGAGAGTACGTGAGGACCCGGTGCGATGTGAGTGTAGAAGCGTGTAGCGTGGTCGTTGCGGAAGACCACGCCTGGAGACGTGGTTCCTCCTCGAGTACCGAAGAATGTGGGGAAGGCAGGGCCGATGTGCTCGCAGTGATAACGTGGCAGGGCACCGGCCAGGTACCTTCTTGTATCATTCGTGGTATTAGAAAGGAGTGTTGGGTGAAAAGCGTAGAGGTCCCCCGCAAAGAAGATAGGTAGGTTGTGGTTTGATAGAGCCTGGAGTGGGACTTCTATATTTAATTGTAGGCGTGGTGGTCTGTAGTGCGTGGCCACTAGGATGGGGCCGGAGCTTGACTGTATCTTGCAGGCTAGAAAAGAGTCATCGCGTGTTTGAATGAGGGAGTGGTGTATATAGCGCTTTATTATGATCGCTGATCCTAGATGGAAGCTCTTGTGGAGTTAGATATGTGTGGTAGCCTGCAATGCGGAGTCTGTTATTGGGATGGTGCAGACTGGTCTATTTCAAGAGTATTATGTCACGTCTTTGTGTGTTTAGGACACAGTTGGCAACAGTTTGGCGAATACCGTGTCAACTGCGTCCGATTAGTTGTATTACGTTGAGGCGACCTATTGACGTGAGCGGAGTGCGCGTGAGGCTGATTTAGCCGGGATCGTTTCCCTCTCCTTGGTTATTGCCCAGGAGGGGTGAAGAGCAAGTACCTTTACGCGTCTACTGTGATTTAATGGGAGAAGAGAGGTTCTATGTGGTGTTATTGGATGTGCAGGCCGTGGTAGAGGGGAGATTGTGTTCTGTGGAAGGAGAGTTAGAGATAGTGAGAGAGTGGGGGGTTGGAGAGAGTAGAGTCTAGGATGGGGGAGTTAGGAGCAGAGGAGGAGAGAGTAGAGTTAGTGGATGAGGGGCTAAAGATACTAGGGGAGGTGCAGATTATGAAAGGGGGGTGTCGGGAGAGAGAGGAGGTTGGGATGTCGAGGAAGGAGGGGTGGAAGGAGGAGAGGAAGGAACAGCAGACAGGGGGTTGGTCGGCTTTACGCATGGTTGTGTGTGGCGTTAGGGTTTCGTGGTGGAGTTTTTTTGTTTAATGTGGAGTGTTGTGGAGGGTGTGGTGGCCGTTAGGGAGGTGGTGGTTGTGGTATCAGTGGGAGTGGGGTTGGAGGCTGTGATAGGGGGGTGGGGAAGGTAGAAGGGGGATGGGGGCAATAGGGGGGAGTTGAGGCGGCCGAAGGAGGAGCGCTGGTGGTAGGAGGGAGTTTAGGTATAGAGAAGGAAGGAGTGGTAGCTGTGGAAGGACGAGAGGAGGTGGTAGGAAGAGATGTGGGATCAGTGGGCAAAGGAACAGGTAAAGAGGGTACAGTGGCGAGAGGAGCAGGGACAGAAAGGCGGGAGGAGGCAGTAGCGTGGTGAAGGTGGAGTGCGGAGTGTGAGGGGGGTCTAGGGGGGGAATATGTTTGTGCCTTTCTGGGTTGGGAGGAGTGTGGGTCTCCTGTGTCTATGCTCATCGATTAGAGCGAACACCTTCTCGGGAAAGGTGATCTGTTCTAGACCGTGCGAGGCAAACAGTGTATTTTGTATGTTTGCGTATAGTCGGGAGTCACCCCTCGACATGTCCTTTGCCACCGTTGAGAGCAAGGCGGCCAGTTGTAGCTTTAGGTGTGTGGTCTCGTTGGGTGTGTTGTGTGGGGTGGGTGTCCGGAGTAGTGGGGGTCTCTGGGTGTAGGGTGTTTGGGTAGGGGCGGGTGTCGGAACATGTGGGTGAGTCTTGGTTGCTGCTGAGGTAGGGTGTGTCTGGGGTAGGACAGGGGGTGGTGTGGACAGCGTTGCGTCGGCAGCAGCACCGAATGTTCTTGTGAGGGGAGGAGGGACGGAGGCCGAGTGTGTGGTTGTGTTGGTGGGTTGTGGACGCCGTATTGTCACTACGGCGTAATAGCGGGCCTTGCTTATGTAAGGGCATTTAGGGTCGACGGCGACATGGTCGCCGCCGCAGTTTGTGCAGAGGAGTGAGGTGGCTGTGCAGGTGGTGTAGTAGTGGCCCACTGCACTGCACTTTGAGCAGACCAGGTCTGCTTGGCAGTTTCGTGTCTCTTGTACGGTTTTGTAACACTGGTGGCACTGTGTGAGTTTAATGTTCAGCTGTGGCTCGAGGTTATGTGGATGTGTTAGTGTGCCGCAGACCTTGATGCCTTGGTCTAGCAGCAGTGTTTTGTTTTGTTCATCGGATAGTGTAATTACTGCTCATTGTTTAGTACGGTTATAATAGAAGTCTCTGATAACCTCCTCCCCATACTTCTGTCAGCCCAGGATACGCTTATGAGACCGTGAAAAACCACGAAGCTGGAGTCTCCCTCCAGGCCCATAATTAGTCAAATCCCCACGCCTACGTATGAACTGGGTAAATTTCTAAACAAAATATTAACTCCATATGTACCCCAAAAATACATCCTAAAATCCTTTCACGATTTTATCGATATCATTCGGTCCACTACCCCTAAGAAAATGATAGCTTCCATAGACGTAGAATCATTCTTCACGAATGTACCTGTCGTGAAACGATAGACATATTAGTACACGTCTATAACTAAAATGATCACCCCCAGTTGGAATACCATGGGCGGACATGAGGAAACTCCTACAAATCTGCATTTTAGAAGCCCCTTTCTATGGACCTAATAGAAGTATGCACAGCCAAGTTGATGGAATCGCTATGGGCTCTCCTTTAGGAGTTCTCTTTACTAACGTTTATATGCGAGCGGTCGAAGAAAGGGTTTTCTTAAGATTACCCAAGCCCCAAATCTACTGCTGGTACATAGACGACATTTACATTAATGTACAAACAGAAAAGGAAATACATAAGCTAGAAACAATGTTCTTCCTTCAACTACACCATTGAAGAAAGCCAAAACAACCAATTACAATTTTTAGACATCCTCACTACCAATAGAAACAATAACGACCAAAGTATATGTTAAAGCCATCAATTCCTGACCATGCATTAATGCAGACAGCGAATGCCCTAAACGCTACCAAACAAGCGTGATCTCATCGTATATTAGTCATGCCTTCACCCACTGCACTACATGGAAGGCTTCACACAACGAACTTAAGAGTGCGACTCAGGTACTCGTTAACAATGGATTCTCCAATAAAGAGATACAGACAGCTATAAGAATTAAAATGGACCGATGGTACCTGTCAGAACCCGAGAAGAACCGAAATACAGACAAGGAAAACATTATAGAACTCATTTACAAGAATACTATGAGCACAGAACAAACACCTTGCAGAAGAGAGAGCTATCAAGGGTATTATTAACCCAGGAATAAAACCCAACGATGCCGAAAAAAAGATTGTAGTAACCATCTACTATCAAAATAGACGAACGTCAACCCTTTTCATGAAAAGTAACCCAAAACCTCCTCTTCAACCCAAACAAAGGACCCATCTGCTATATGAGTACACATGTACCATAGGAGACTGTAAGCTCTTACCTAACTCGTATGTCGGAATGACTGAAACCACACTCTCAAGAAGAATCTCATACCACCTCAACAATGGTGCACCCCCAAAACATACACAAGAAATACATGGAAATTGCCTTAACAGAAAAATGATGGAAGAAAATACCCAATTTTTTTACTATGCTCCCAACAGACGCCAATTACTCCTACTCAAAGCAATATATATTCAAGAAAACCAGCCAAGTCTAAATATACAATCTAACTCCATTGAAATCCTCGCCGGTGCAAGAATAGGAAATATAGGCACAGGTATATTTAAGACAAATGCCTCTACCCGCTAATCAATCACCTCTGGCAAGCAGCTTAACCTCCCCCCCCCCATCTCCCCTGCCACCTACAATTCCCTCGGCCAGTCAGTACCTGCTCCTCGTCTGGCCGCTATTTCTTCTACAAGTATCTACGTTCAGTTCGTCAGTTTGTTAACACAGTTTTGTAATATATAAACTGGAATACTTGTATCAATTCCCGATTATAACTCTGAAGATGGTGCTTCTTGTATCGAAACGCTTCAGTAAAATAAAAGAAAGTGATAAGATGCATTAATTTCCTTCTACCTTTGTGCAATTAATAAATATCAATCTCTAATAAACTTCGGTAGGCTCATTCACGGGTTGATCAATAAAGAAAAGGCGAACATAAGACAGATCGAGACGATTAAAAATAAAATTATTAACACTAGACTAGCGGTTACTTTCAATAAAACCTACCATAATGAATATATATATATATATATATATATATATATATATATATATATATATATATATATATATATATATATATATATATATATATATATATATATACCAGGCAATGGCTTCGCCACTTCCCCGCGGGTAGCTTGCGCTTCGCTACTAAGATTAAAATTTAAAATCTAAAAAAAAAGCAGCCATCGTTAAATTTTTATAAATTTTCTGAACTTCGCCAATTATTTTAATTTAAAAAGGAACTCTAAACTAAAACTCCCCACTTTCAAAATATCACGTTGCTAAAATATAGTTATATAAAGATATATAAAAATAAATTTTCTGAACTTCACCATTTGTAATTCTTTGGGTTTTAAAAAAATTCACAAAATTTCGATACTTATATTTCTTTCTGAACTCCACCATTTTGATTTTTGATATCATAAAAGAATTATTAGAAATAACTTTGATATAAAAACATAAGTCATAACCAAACTAAGATGAAATTATTATTCCAATACTAAAAAAAAATCCCCTTCTTAAATTATAGAGTTAGTGAAGTGATGATGATGATGAAGCCATATTGGTTGAAGTCTACAGCGACGGCTTCTTAGTTAAGTTTACGTTGCAGCTTTTTAACTTTTACATTTTACAACGACGCTCTTCTCAAAAAACGCTTGTAAAATGAGAAAACGCCTTTCAACCCTTTCGCAGTTCCTCTCCAGATAAAACTGAGTTTAAATGAAATGAAATGAAAGGAAATGTGAGAGGTGAGAGACATAAAGTTTCGCCGAGCCAGATAGCAAAGCTGGAAATGCAATAGATTTGACAGGTTACCTAAGCGGTCGGTGAACTTACAGCTTTAAGTGGGACCCAAACCACGGTGTGTACTATGTCCTTTCCCATTCATTATTATTTTTATTTTCTATGTTCCACACGTGTAAAGTGTTCAACCCATATAGGGTTAAGTATAGTAGAAAAAGTGTAGGGAGAAATGCAAAGAAGTAGGAGGCTTGGAAGTGAATGCTAGGTTGTAAGGATATCATACTAATATGTTTCCGCTTAGTAGCGTAATTTAGTTTGGAAAGTAGTCAGTTTAAAGAGTTGGTGCTTGAATATTAGGCTATCATTCATTGTTATGGTTTGTGTTTGTATAATAATTGTGGTGTTTTTATGCGTTCAAACCGTTGTGTTGTCTTTCTACTGCTGGTTTAGCTTTCTATCTCTTCATTCTTTTTTTTCTTGTTTGCGTGTCAATATCGTTTATTGAACATATTTAAGTAACTGGTAAAATTAGATAAATAAACTTACGCATAATCGTTTGTCACATAGGCTAATCTTCTAGTTTCCAATTTTGTTGTTCTAATTCAAGGTTTGGGTTAAGTTAGCTAAGTGTCCTTTTCTGGGTATCTTCTCGTTCCTGGGAGTCATTCATATATACATTTCTTCCTCTCCTTGGTTGATCTTTGATATATACCTAGATTGGGAAGATGTTTGATTTCGAGATAGTGTGCATTGGGATAACTGAGTACACCATCGCTGACTGTATAATTGCTTGGTAGAGCTTCTTTTTTTTCTTTAGGTGCTTGCTATAAATTTCCCCTCATCTAATGAGTCCAGAGCATAGATGGGCGCGATAACCGATAAATCGATAATCGATAAATCCAAAATTATAATACAATATTGATTATTGACTATATATAGCGTTATTTTATAATACAATAGTAAGAATATTTGAATACTGTTTCTTAGTTTCTTACCCGGTGAGGCTCTCCTTCATCTCCTCATAGGTTTTGAGGATCCTCCTCACAGCTTGGACCTACATATTTCTGCCTCCAAGGCACCCGCGGCTCACTCCTGTGCTAAACTGGAACCAAAAACTGAACTGAAATTATCAATTATTGCTAGTTTGGAACCAAAAGTATCAGCGATACCGATTAATCGATAACGCGGAAAAAAATATCGGATAACCCGATATCGTTATCGCGATAACGCCCACCTATGGTCCAGAGTATATTCTTGTGTTAACCTAACTATGTGTAAATAACACTCATTTTTGTCCCACGATGACGCAATAATAACAAAAAAAATAGCCAAGGCAAAGGAGAGGAAAACTACATCGATCTCGTTCTAAAGTATGTAGAGAAAGCATTTGAGAAATTCTGGGTCAGAGAGAATTCTCTGAAATTTTATCGAGGACAAGAAAGCATATGTGGTGATTAATGACTATGAAGAAACAGAGTCTGAAGTTGAACCTTGACTCCCACAAAAGGGATGCTTCAGCCCCAAGCTGTATTCAATCTGTAGACAGACCTGTTTGATTGTTTAAACATACAGTTCGCGAATGACATATAAAAGCTCGTCTGTAGACCGTAGAGTAACGAACGCTTTCAAGCTCGGATTATAGCATTATAAATCAGAACTAATAGGTGGAAATTTAAGATAGTTCTAAACTTCAGGATTAATGCAGCAGATGTCAAAGTCGAAGACTAGAACTACAGGAATCATACAAAGGGTAAAGTTTTGGGATGACTAATTACACTCACAGGCTACGAACACACATATCAGATAAAGAAAAAAAACTAGGCAACAAAAATACTAAACATTCTATACAGCTTAAGAGGCTTAAACAGGAAGTACATAAGGAAAATAAATGTGACACAAGGAAAAGAGTTTCTATTGTACTCACCCACCTTTGTTTACTTAAGTGAAGTCATAACCAAGAATGAACAGAATAAAAACCGACGAAGACATAGATTCCGAACAATAACAAAATAACCACTAAAAAACCCTAACTAACAAGAATTCCGGAAAACTACCCAAATAGGTCACCCCTAAATTAACAAACTACCCCAAATTAAACGACTGATAAGTGAGAACAGTAATGAATGGAACGATATCAAATTAAAAATACAAACAGACACAAAATAAATTGAAAATGGATAAACAAAAGTGAAGTGATATGACCAAAGTTGAGTGAGGTTAAGTGTAAGTGAATAAACAGTGAAATACTAAAGTTAAAGATGAAAAAACTGAAATAAAAGTTGAATCATAATAAATAATAAATAAAACACTGCAAAATATAATACGTAAACAAAACAAACAAAACACAAGCTTATACTGCTCAAAAACGCATTACAGCATGAATCCCGCAATAAACACATGAGTGAAAGAGAAACTGAAAAAGTTAACAGAAATTAAGCGGTTCTTCGATATCTGTATGAAATTGAGGGTGTAAAAGTTGAAAAAAGCTAAAAGCGATGGATGGAACTGAGGAATAGAGGGATGCATGATTCGGAATCCACGATAAGATTTCTAGGTCCCCACAATGGAGTCGTTTGGTTCTATCAATCTCTCTTCTTCCCAGAAGAAGATTTTAAATAGATAAACTTCGTTTCTCTTACTCTCTTATCTCACTTCCAATTTTTTAGTCCTCCTACTAATCTTATCTATCTTCATCGGTTTTCACCGACCCTTCCGCATCTGGGTCCACTTGGGTCATTTGCGGGAAAAGAGGGAGCTAGATGAAGGGTCGACTGAGGGTGACCACTCCACCCCCTCTCCCTCTTGGGAGAAGGGGGGTGGAGAGGTGCTTGTGCGGGCGATGAATCTTTCCCTCCTATTAAATAACAAAATACACTCATTTTGCCACGAAGATGGACAGCGAGAAAGTTTAATTGCGTCTTGCCAACATTTTTTTCTCACTTTACGCTTTCTAAAATGAACGTCGTTTGAAAAGGTAAAAAGCTGCAACGTACGCTCAATCATGCAACAAGAAAGATAGATATTATATATATATATATATATATATATATATATATATATATATATATATACATATATATATATATATATATATATATATGCGGTTAAAAGTCTATTTTTGGCAAACACTGTCTTCCTCAAAGCCCTCGGAAGGAGCTCTTCTCACATATACGAGAAGGTAACACATACACCTTCTCGTGTATGTGAGAAGAGCTCTTTCCAAGAGCTTTGAGGAAGACTTTGCCAAAAATAGCTTTTTAACCACATAATTAATTGCGCTACTGCAATAATTTTTCTTAATATATATATATATATATATATATATATATATATATATATATATATATATATATATATATATATATATATATATATGAAGAACCTCACAAAGTGCAGGTGAGTCAAAGTTATGCAGATACACCCACAAAGGAAAATTGAAAAACGATTCCGAGCGCTTTCGTCTTTATTCTTAAAGACTTTTTCAAGGAATGGGAAAAGGTCTTTAAGAATAAAGACGAAAGCGCTCGGAATCATTTGTTACTTTTCCTTTGTGGGTGCATATATATATATATATATATATATATATATATATATATATATATATATATATCACAAAAATTCCAATAGCTTCAAACCAAGCAATGGTGATTTATTCATGATAAATTATAGATATAAAATAAGCATAACTATTTGTTGTAAATGTGCATTTTGCATGTTAGGTTGGATGAAACTGCAATTTTCGTGCAAAAGAATATTTTTATTCTAAATATATGTTGAGCAAAATGATCTGGACAGATAACACAACATACTTAGATGAGAAGAGACAATGAATTTAGTTATTCAACAAATAATTTTCGGTTGTTACTATATATTAGTACTTAGTATGTAGCCCTTAACTATCAATTACGCACTGACATATTCTGCTATAGGAGCGCATGAACCAAAGGCATTCTTCTGGTGTTATTTTTCTCCATTCTTCTCCTAAAATTCCCCAAAGTTCTTCGACGGTGTTTGGGGTTCTAGACTTGCGTCTTTCTCAAGTTCTCAATCGGATTGAGATCCGGGCTCTGAACAGGCCAGGCCAGGCCATGACATTTCCTCCGAATCCATGGAATTATTCACCAACTTTGCCGTGTGAAAAGGTGCATTATCTTGCATAAAATTGACAGGTTAGGCAGATGCGGCTCTCACATGGAGCACAGGATGTGCTTGGTTAAGTTCTTTATATCCTTGAGCATTCACTCTGCCCTGCAAGCGGACAGGTGGGCCAGTAGCTTCCGTCAAATGTTTGCCCCTCAACATAACGCTTCCTCCACACAACTTGATACTGCTCTTCACGCAGTTCACGGATAATCTTTCGCTATCTCTTCGACGGAGGAACCTCCTACCTTCTGAATCAAACAAATTGTACTTCGATTTATCACTGACGTGTACTTTGGATCATTAGAACGTGCTTTTGGCGAAAGATAATTTATCTTTATTGATGTCAGAACCGATTAATGGCTTGACTACTGGTGTGCGACATTTTAAAGATCTTTCCGTCAGGTGGCATGATGCTGTCTTCCCCAAGACACTAATGCCCATAATTTTATTTATTTTTCGAGAAATTTCCGCTTCTATCTTGTATCAGTCCTTTTAGAAGATACGGATGATGGCTTGGTCATCTCTATTTGAGGTTTTCCTCGGTTTACCAGTAGAAATTCCACTGATATAAGAATGAGGTATCGTTACGTGATATACTATTATGTACGATACTTTGGGACTTTTGGAGCATTTAGCCCTTTCAACTATGGCTCTAAAAGAGAGATGAAACTCTTGATGTAACTTACCAATTAGCAGACGCGACAAAGGCTGGCCTTGATAGACCAATAACCAGGCTGCCCGATGCAACCAGCCTCGCCAAAACTGCATGTATCAATGTTTTGAGCTGCAGTGGACACATTATTAGCCAAGTGCGCGCGCGTGGCCATCGCGCAGCCACGATCGTCTAAAACATGTTCCTCAGTGACTGACATTCGTCTCTCTTTTCTTTTAGGCCTTCTTTCTCTCCCGGAAAGGACCCTCTCCCTCCCAAAGACCAATGGCGATGGAACCGCAAGCGCCGGGAGCAGGCTTGTATAGCCGGAAGCCTCTAGTCTGCAACCATACATTGGTGGCGCTCCAATTATCATGCCATGCAATTGGAGTTCGGCAGCTGGACTAGCGACTGGTCTGGCCTTTTTAGAATCCCCGTAGATTAGCCCGCATGGGGAGGCCCCTAGAAAAGACTGGGTAAACATCGAACACGGCAAACCTACCTGGCCAGCTTACCGCGGTTGGCGGACTTCCCATTCAGCGGTCAAAACTCAAATATCACTAAGCCATCGACTATTTTCCCTCCCTTCTCAAAGCCCTTTATTTTCGGATTTTCGGGGCTTGTAAGTTCCTCACCATCTAGGACTTTATCAACACCGACCGTCCTGAACGACGTACAACCCTCATCTAGGAAGAGCTTGCCTGCTTCAACATCGACGTGGCAGCGCTGAGCGAGAAAAGGGTTCCAGGAGAGGGCAACATCAGGGAAGCTGTTTCCAGATACACTATATTTTGGAAGGGAAAGAACTAGTCACGCATCCATGGTGTCGGCTTCGCTATCCTATTCCGGCTCGTGCACCAGCATAACTTCGTCTCGCCTGCCATCAATGAGCGCATAATTTCCGTTTGGATACCGCTCACTCGAGATATTCAGTAACCTTTAACCTTTTCTCCCTGTACGCCACTACTCTCACCTCTGAAGACGAAGTCAAAGCCAACTCTACAACCTGGTTGCCTGTACCATCCATGCAGTCCACGCACACGACAAAATCGTTGTGCTGGGAGAATTCAACGCCATAGTCGGCAGTGCCCATCGCTTGTGAGAAGGCATCCTCGGCCACCATGGCATCGGGAATAGCAATGCTAATGGCCAGTTTCTACTGGACTTTTGTGCTGAGCACGACCTCGTTGTTACCAATACCCTATTTTAACTCCCCATCTAACAAAAAACGACCTGGAAACACCCTCGTTAGAAACGCTGGCAGACACTCAACTATATCTTGACCAGAGCCAGAGACAGGAATGATTTCTGTATATCCCCCGCTCTATACCTGGGGAAGATGACTGCTGTATAGATCACCGCCTCCTGGTCTCTCGCCTCGCCATCAAGATCCGCGGACCAACGAAGCGGGTCGCCGCAAACAGACCCAATTACCGCTTTGATTGTGCCAATCTCCGTGATTCTCAGAAATCTCAAGACACCTCCCGGATATCCTGGAATCGGCCTCAATAGAAGACAGTTAGACCACCCTTCGCGATGCTATGACCGATGCCGCTGAGGAAACTATTGGTTTTCCTAGGAAGAAGAGACAGGTTTGTTTCGATTAGAATGATGAAGAAATAACTCGTCTCCTCGAAACTAAACGTCGCACACACCTCGCTTTTGAGAATCAGCCTACACTGGATAATAAGCGGAAACACCAACAAGAATCCGTACAATACCAAAGAGGGATCCGCAAGTCTCAGAATACCTGGTAGCAGATGAAATCACAGAAGATCTAAGACTACGCTTACTTACCAACGAGAATTGCGCCGCTTCCATGCCAAAACCAAGGTGGTGTTCGGCCCTACAAGGTCATTAGTGGGTGGGCTAAAAGATGCTGACAGCTCTACTACCACCACTGATAACAAGAGAATCCTTGATCGTTGAAAGTCTCACTTTGAGAGCCTCTTCAACGCTCATTCGCGCACTTAGGATGAACTTCTCCGTAAGACACCGTAGCATCCCGTCCACCATTGGATGTCCCTGTCACCTACGATTGAAAAATTCAACAAAGCTGTCGGGGCATAAAGCAGGGCAAAGCCCAGGAATTGATAAAATTCTGCTCGAGTTCTTCACTTACGGTGGCCCCGAGGTGAATGACCGCCTGATGCACTTCATCCTTAAGATCTGGGAAACCAAGACTATCCTAAGAGACTTCTGCGACGCGAATATCATTACTATCTTCAAGAAGGGGGATCGAGAAAACTGCGGCAACTACCTCGGTAGCTCACTTTTAAGTAATGCGAGCAAGATCTTTGCCCACATTATCCTCCACCGCCTCCTTATCCTCGCGGAAGACGTCCTCCCTGAGTCCCAATGTGGCTTCAAGCGTTCTCGAGGGAAAATAGATATGATCTTTTGCACTCGGCAACACTAGGTGAAGGTTCAATGTGGACGGTGCTCGCCAGGTTCGGATGTCCATCTAACCTCATCACCCTAGTCTGCTCCTTTCACGACAGCTAAACACCCTCTAAGACCTGTTTCCCACCATTGACGGTCTCAAACAAGGTTGCGTTTTAGCTCTGACTTGTTTTTCGCTGTACATGGCAACCATGTTAAACGGAATCCCACTGGGGACACCCACCATTGACGTGCGGTAGCGCATGGATAGCTGACTATTCAATCTCGCACGAATTCGCGCCAAAACTAGGACATCTACAATCTCAGTTCGCGAAATGCAATATGTCGACACAACGCCACCCCGAGCAAGACTGCTGATGGCCTTCAGGGGGCAGCTGACCAGTAAAATTCTGCCTACGAGCGTTTTGGGAGGCAAGTGAACACTGACAAGTCTAAGGCTATTATTCAATCACCACCCAGTCAAACCTTCCCAAGTACCGACATCACTATCAACGGCCAAACCCTGGAAGAAGTGGACCACTTTTCATACTTGGGGAGCATTCTCTTGAAAACCCCACGTGCGGAAAAGACGTAGAAGACCGGATAAGGACGGCCCATTCTGGCTTCGGTAGCCTCGGCCACCGCGTTTTCAACACCATGCGCTGACAATTCAAACCGAGATCATGATATTTCGGTTCGTAGCCCTTTCTGCCCTTTTCTATACCTGCGAGACTTGGACGCTCTACTGACGTGACATAAAACGCCTCGAGCGGTTCCAGCAGTAAAAGCTAAGACACGCCACATCATCCACCATCGTCTTCGCTGGGCAGGGCACGTCCTACAAATGGACCCCTCTCAACTCCCCAGGATTATGCTCTACGGGGAATAGGCCACCGGAACAAGACCACGAGGAGGACCAAAGCGCGGCTACAAAGATCAGCTTAAGCGCACCCTGGCCCAAACCAACATTGAAATTTCTTCGTGGGAGCAAACTGCCAGTAACAGAGGAGCTCGGAGGACAGCTGGATGTGACGGCACCGCGGCCTTTGAGGAAAACAAACGTAAGTGAAGGAAGAAACGTCAGGAAAAACATCGTCCTTTTGCTTCCCTAAGTCATGTCTGGCACAAACATCAGCTGAGGAGACCGGATAACTGAGGACGGAACCGATGCTCGGACACAAGCTGGAGCCGACGATATATATATATATATATATATATATATATATATATATATATATATATATATATATATATATATATATATATATATATATATTAGGCGATGGGGCGATTTGCTGGCGAGGCGCAACTTAATTTTCAATATAAAGCCAATGACGAACAATAATCCAATCATTTTTCTAAATCCATTTATTCAAAACAACGTTTCTTGTGCGCCCATCTTCTGGTTCCTAGGAATATATGACAATTCAGTAGCATTTTAACAATAATGAGAAATATAGCTTTAGATTACTTACATATATTGATTATAAGAACTGTGGAAATTAGGGTGAATACTTAATCCACTCTATGCAATTTAAATAAATAATACTGCAAAGTTATGATATATACAAAAGGTTTTTTGGTAACTATAGTGAAAACATACCTTAACACTAAGCGGTGAAATATTTCAGATTGACGAATATTTGAACAATATTATTGAGTATGGTTTGTTAGGTTGTGGTTTTTCACGGAACATGAAGAGGAACTGACGAATTATCTGAATTAAGAGTTGGTTTTAAAGATTTAATATATATTGATTCTGCGATCCTGAATGTAGCCGGACATTTATTGCTGGCTATGATTTTAAAGTTATTTATTGTTATTGACGTTTTACAATTTATTATATGATCTCTTTCAGGTGAATGTTCTTTTGTCCAAAGAACAGACCCTGCCCGATGGCTAATTCCCATATGCGAAGAATAACGATCCCTCAATGATCCCACAGTGCTGTCGATATATGAAGCCGAGGAACAACCTGGACAAATAAATTTGTAGAGAACACCACTGCGCAAACAATCAGGTGTTCGATCCTTGACAGGGAAAATTTTTTGTATTGATTTAGCATTTACAAATACGAATCTACATTCAATTTGAGGGAAATATTGTTTAACAAGTAATGAGAATTTTCGTCTGTACAATTTATTAATAGTTCCCATTTCTGGAAACTTAAAATAATGGATCTGCTTAGGGACTGTAGGTATATTTATTTTGGGTGAATAAATATTGTTTAGAAATATTCGAATCATTTTTTCAATTTATAAAGACGGATAGCTATTATTATTAAAGTACGTTTTTAATTTTATGAATTCGTGATGCAGAGAGTCGTAAGTAGAGGAGAGATGGTAACCACGGTATAACAAGGATTTTATAGCTGAAATTTTGTATTTAAAATCACACGGACTGAAAAAGTTTATTCCTAACCCAGGGAACGTAGGCTTTCGGAAGACAAAAAATCTTCCGAATAGACAAGCTTTTTAAAGCACGCTTCGCATGGTCGAACGAGAAGGAGAAAGAGAACTAATTGCGGATTCAAATGACAAAGGAGAAATTGAGTTAAGCAAGTGGTTGCTCGCTGTCTCAATGTGCACGGTTGGAATCCCGCCCCAGGTTGGATTTTTTCGAAGTAAGTAATAATATATATATATATATATATATATATATATATATATATATATATATATATATATATATATATATATACGAGGACAATTAAACGTGGATGGCTTGAGACGACCAGTGGGAGAGGGAGATAATGAGAATGGGGGAAAAAGTCATCCTGTAGTGTGTGGGTAATAATTATATCAAAATATGAGTGCAGATTGGCTGTAAAGGTCGGATGATGGCTGAGAGTCGTTCAAGGTTATTTAAAAATAAAGTTTAATAACAACTAAGAGAAAAATATTAAATATATAAAAAAAGAGGTTTAAGTGAAATATGTGATCAAATTATTAACGGACACATTTGGTGTCAGCAAAGAGGCAAATCCAAGGGATTAAAGTGGTTAATTACCTGACTCGGATTAAGGTCTTAAAGGGGGCTATACTAAGCCGAAATACTAATATTAACAATTGATTTGGGAAGACCGGATTATAACGAGGTCCGCAGCGTCGACGTTTTGCACGGGGTAAGCGTCGAAGGAAAGGTAACTCAGGGAGGCGATGATTCAACAAGGGAATATATTTTACCTCAGAGTTCTCGATGTGGGGGAGGTACTGGTTCTACCTCAGGGTGCTGGTGAAAGAGGACTTGTTTTACCTTAAGGTTCTCGATGAGGGAGTACTGGTGCGATTTCGAGGAAGAACAGCCGTTGTAATGATCTGTCAATTGACTGGGGCGATGTCCACGGCGGAGAGATTCTAGGCGTCGGTACCCGAATAAGCCACGGAGGATCCGAATCGAGAAAGTAATTGGCCTTCGTGCGCAGGCGAGCTGTACTGCTTATCCAGCGGAAAACCTCCGGTTATATAGGTGGTCGGCGGGCGGCGAAATTGCCTCTGGCCATGGCGTGCTAGCCTGGAATTTGTAGTCGCCGGCTTTGGCTGGAGAGGGGGGGGGGATCCGAGATAAGGAGCCGGTCAAATAGCCCTTCGGGTTCTTTCTCGCGTCACGAGTATGGGAGGCGAGATTAAATCGCCCCGAGTGCGGGAGATAGGCCTCGTAAGAAAAACACTGATGGTCTGATAAATCCATGTTCACCCGATTACTTCCTTGCTTCTCACGCTCTTTGTTCCAGGGTTAAGGCCACGTGGCTCTTCTAAGGGTTCAAGATGGACCGCCAATTAGACTCTATTCCTCCGCAGGTACCATAGACTTGCTGGTCGTATTTTCCTCTTAAGAGTTTAAGCATGTGTCTTCAACGTGTGCTGCAAGTTAATAGAAAACTGCGACAAATTGAAATAACTCTTAAATGTTAGCAAAAGTAATATGATAATTTTTTTATGTGTATTTAGACCTTTGTTCTGTATTTAATTTTGTAATGTTTCTGAAACACATTCCTTCTAGGTCAGAAATCATTGAGTTTGGGTTTTGGAATTATCAGTGGAGTGAATAAGCAGCATTTATGTCTCACCGAAGTTGTAAATTACCCGCACGAAAAAAGAAAGTAAGATTCCAAGCGCTTTTTTCTCTTATAAAACAGAGCTCATTAGGGAAATAAAGAGTAGAGAAAAAAAGCAGGCGGATACAGACTCTATTAAAAGATGATTTTACCCTTTTGGTAATTTGATAAAGTTAATAATAAAATGGTCAAGGGTTAACAAACCTGGATTCATAATCCAGCGTTTCTTAGATATGAAACGCTTAAATATGAAGCGTTTTCTTAGATATAGAATTACTGTGACGCAAGAGTAGTTTAGCATTGTCCCGAATAGCAAGATTAGAAACGGTCATGGGCATAAATAAAGGACTTGCTCACTGCAAGGGCGGACATTGGATTAATAGAGTTTTATTCGTACAGTTCTTTGCCTTTGTCTACAATGTAATTATCACGGTAACTCCTACTTCGGATTTGATAAATAACGCCTGATTTCCGAAGGGGATTTATTTTAATAAAGTTCCGCTAAAGGTAGAAACAAATTTAAATAAAACAAAGTTAAATCGTTTAAGAAGGCGGAGTAACTGCTAAAAATGGCTGATTAAACAGGAGGATTAAGAAGTTTTATAAAGAAAGTTTTGTATACATTCGTAGAATCCTAAAATAAATTTTGTGCTGATTTCTTTACAATTCTCTCCGAAATGCAGAGAGGAAACTAACTTATGGCCAAATTTATATATAAAACCAATTTCCTTGTAAAAATATTCCGAGAGACAATCCGTAGAGTACGAAGGATCATATAAGAAAAACTGACTTATATGGTTATAATTAATTGAGTAAATAAAATAATCAAAAAGCCTACACCAGTGGCGGGTATATAAACTTTTGCTCGAAATTGTATATTTATATTTTCTTTTTAGTTTTGTTTGTGTAATTCTTATTTTTAACGTCACAGCTAATTGCTCCGCCTACATTGGTTAATTTCAGCCATGATGTCAAACACGTAAATGCTTTGGCACAATATTATTTTTGCATATATATATATATATATATATATATATATATATATATATATAAATAAATATATATATATATATATATATATATATATATATATATATATATATATATATATATATATATATTTATATATATATATATATATATATATATATATATATATATATATATATATATATATATATATATATATATATATATATATATATATATATATATATATATATATATATATATATTCAATTGAGAAAAATTATTGCAGTAAGGCAATCATAATTATGCGGTTAAAAGGCTATTTTTGACAAACAGTCTTCCTCAAAGCCCTCGGAAGGAGCTCTTCTCATACACCTTCTCGTGAATATGAGAAAAACTCCTTCCGAGGGCTTTGTGGAATACTGTTTGCCAAAAATAGCCTTTTAACCGCATATACATATATTCAAGCGAGCCTTTCGTTTTGGTTCGAAGTTTAAAAATAAATAAGAAAACCAGGGGAAGAGAAAACAGATGGAGCCTTATTATTTATTAATACACCAATCTTTTGAGGGCCAGGCTCATCATCAGGGTACTGAAAATAACAAATGACAGCAAATTTAAGACAATAAAATTTGTCTATATCATCTAATCAATAATTTAAAATCTTGTAACTACAAAAATAACGATACAGGGAAAGGCATTTAGCGGGTAACAAGCAAAGAGACAGATTATATTTGGTCATTGAGGGAAGCGGGGGTAGCTTTCAATGTGTATAAGGATTTAAGAATGCGTAGGTCAGAGAGGGCATTAGCAGAGAAAAGTAGAGAAATGGGTGGATTTTACTTGGGAATTACAAGTTTCAGCATAGATTCTTATGGTAGAATGGTTGGGTTGGCTAGCGGGAGACCCGTTCTGCATGAACTTACAAGCGTCCTTTTCATCTCTCGAAGGAAGGGTTCGCTTTTTTCAGCCGATACAGGTTACGTCACACGACGCACACTTGAATTGGTACATAAGAAAAAGAAGAACGGCAAGCTATTGTATAGATGTTCTTGTAATGAAAGTGCAAGCTGTTGGTATAGCTATTCGGCGTGATTATCTTAGATAAAAAATAGCGAAGTGTTTCGGCATTATGAAACGATTTCGGTAAAATTCTTATCTTCTACTACATAACATAAGGTTACATGAACTTGCTCTGTTCAGTTTCATTGGAATTCAAACAAGAGAGAATTTTCCTTGCAATGGACATCATTATTATTCACTGGAAATTATTATGATTCAATGGATCTTAGTTATCAGAATTTGTACTAATGACCATACATTCTTTGCCAGCTTCATATGCGCGAAATAAGAAGCATAACAACAGTACAAAGGACTTTGAAAATGTCAACCGAAGCACATCTGCTGGTAAAGATCGATTTTTTTAGACTGCCGATCATGCTTTCTATAATGTGGCTATTGAGACAAGTATGAAAAGAGCAACGTTAAAAAAATGTCTAATTCCGAACTCAAGCTTTTAATTTCAAGAGGTTTTGAATGCAGTGTGGTAGATTTTTTTGACTGAACTCATATCTTTGACGAGCGTTATATTTTTAATTATTGGAAGCATTGGTATTTGTATGACTTAAGCTCGAGTTCAAATAGTAGAAATTTTCTTACATTCTTTTTTTAACAGCCATAATTTACTGATTTTTATTCGATTGGAAAATTTGACCAGTGCATATATGGAATGGCACTAAAGTTAGGAAGGGTTTGCAACTATATTCAACTGGTGCCATTGCTCAATGAAAGTTATTCTCTTACGGGAATTTAGCTTTCAGTTTGCTCAATTTGAAGTTGCCCATTATCTAACAGGCTGATCTAGCTCACAAAGTTTACTTCACTTTTTTTTTTCCTTTCCACGAAATTCCCGTTGAAACCATTAACATTCTTTTGAATCGTGAGGTTTCCTGATGAAGCTGGAGGGGTTAAATTTCCCTCTTACCTGAAACTTAATTTCTCTCCTTTTGCTCATTTGTGAGCAACTACAAAGTGAAATACTCTTCATCCTTGACTCTATTTTTTCTATTAAATTCGCTTGGAATAGCCATCATACAGTCAATTACAACATGTATTTCTACCCAGTCATACATTCTGATCTGGTTGGAAAACCACGGAATGTCTTGTAAGCCTTAAATTTCTAGCTTCTTCAATCACTTGAACTTAGAGATTAGAAGTACACAAATAGCTCTCATCTGTCTTAGGAATTGGAGACTTCCTAATGAACTCTCCTAAGATTGGATTATTTCACCCACAACAACCTCATTGTTCTCTGTTGTGGCAGTTGTGCGTCGGTCACTACCACGTTTGCTCTTCTTATTAACTTATAAATAGATTGACGAGTCTAATTTGTGGGAAATTCATGAACAATCTTATTTTCATTCTCACCTCTTTCCTTGGAACATACTTCTACAATCACTTTATCACTTTTGTTACCATGTCGCTATGAATGTTAGCGCCCTCCCCTCCCAAATCCTTAGTCTTTAATACCTTTAAATATACTATCCTACGTTACGATAAGCGATAAGTAAGACCTACATGTTGTTTTGAGACACACTAAAAGTAGCATTTAAAATGTTAAAATTGTTGAAGTTATTAAGCGAGTGGGGTGGGGACTTCGTGCGCGGTACGCGTCTCGGTCCTGGGATGATGGGTGTCGACACCGTTTGTCCTTAGGGTTAGCTCCTGTACCCTAGTTTGTGGGGTCATAGTCTTTGGAAGACGCGGACGTCCGTCAGGATATTGGAGCTGACGAACCGAAGGATAATTTTCCCTCATGGTACACATGAGTCCTTGGGGGAGAAGGGTCTCCTTCAGGTGACTTTACCCTTTGGGGGAGGAAGGCCACCTTCAGGTGACTTTGTCATTGGGAGGAGGAAGCGGTGCTCCTTCATGTGACTTTGTCCTTGGGTGGAGAAGGGTCTCCTTCAGGTGACTTTGATATGCCGTGATTGATCTTAATTTGTTGTTTGTTTATTCGTCCGTTCTTTTTTGTTTTTTCTTATTCTTTGTTAGATATTTTCGTTATATGTTGGGTGAATATTTGTGGAAATTCTTTTTTATTAATGAAAATTAAAAATCTCCCGATTTATGTTTGTTAATAGTATTTATAATATTTCATGATAATACAATTTGAAAAATAACTAAAATGAGAAAAAACGGCGTCTTAATATTGGACATCATACTATTTCATATCCTTTCCCCACACACGCACACATTCCTCCCTCCATACAAAGAAATGCAGGTGTAGCATGACGATTTGGTGCAAGTGGCATCTGAAAGATTGCTTGCCCTCCCGGCCCCAATGTTTGTATGGGGGATCTGCGGCTATATATCTTCCACACATTTTCACCGCTTTCTTTACGGGTGGAGATGCCTTCGTTGGTTTTCGCTTAGCACTTTTAAATACCTGTACCCTACTTACGAACTTGTCCTGAAGGTTTATAATACCCCTTTGCCCCTGCCCCAACATTTAGAGTTTACAAGAATGACATTCTTTCCTCTGGTATTGCTAATTTTGTTATTCTTTCTCTTTATCCACTTTGTTTCGTTTCTCCACCCTTTCTTCTCCCATTGATTGCAAAATAACGAAATATTTTGTAACGATTTTTGTTCATTCTGGCAACGTTTAATGACGTCACTCTATTGAAATGCGCCATAACAAGACTCGGCTAATTCCGGGTTCATTTGCTGTCGGCCTTAAACGAATGGCATCTTTGTGCTTTTGTAAAAAGCTCTCCAAAGACCCAGGCTGCTGAAGAGTGTGTATTTGTTTGTGTGTTATGGGGGAGGGGGAATGGCGGTGCTATTGGGTGTTTATTTGCTCTAATTTAAGAGTTTATTTATGCCACTTAAATCTCTTCTTTGGCTTCCAGGAACATGCTATGAGTAAATGTGTTCGTCGCCATCAAAATGTTAATGCTTCTAATGCCATGTAGTTGACTATGCAACCAAATGTTATGTACGATCGCAAAATATTACTCATGTCACATTTTCTCAAACGTTTCGGATAAAGGAAAATTAATTATGATATAATTATTAATGTTTTTTTAACCTCGAATAATTATGGATGATTGCCTATAGGCTTTGCTGCGCTGTGTTGTCAAGTAATAATCTTTTTCCTAACAAGTTAGGTTGGAAATTAATTATAGGGATAAAATAAAATATACACAAATGTTATTGCAAGTATTTTTGTGATATTGATGATTAAAAATTTAATAAATATATAAAGTTAATTAAGGTGAAAAAAATGAAAAATTGGGGGAAATTTCGCAATCCTCTTTTTAAACAAAACCGTTTCAAAATATTTCATTTGTAAGTCTTGAAATCTCGCAATAACGTATTTTTTTTAACTAAATTTATTTTATTGGAAAATTTCCGTTATGGTTTATTTATAACTAAATATAGCCTCAAAACTCTATCTCTCATCAACAAATAATATATTAAACTGTCACTCTCTGAATGAAATTCAGTATAAAGTGTGACATGACTAATTGTGGCAACTAGAAATCTTTTCTAAACAAGGTACATGAAGTGGTAAAAGCTAGAAGTAAGGTGAAAAATTGGTAAAGAATGAAACTACAGAAATACACTGCGTGGTAAGACCGGGGTTGGTGATGGTAACTTCCCCTCTCACAATCGTATAAGCAAATAGCAAAAAGAAAATGGGAAGGGGTCATATTGATTCCCACTTAGAGGGACATTTTACCTTTTTCCTGTTCTATAGTTCGTGGTTTACCTTATGTAATTATATTAATAAAATATCGAAGTCTTAACAGGGATTTATAATCACTTGTTGCGTCACATTCTCTCAATCTATTCCATTAAAGGATTTTCGTCATAATTCTCACTTCCCAAAGTTTTCAACACCTCAATGTTATAATTATGTGATAATCATTTGGCGATTCGAATTTACAATCAAAGGAATTATCGAGAAAAGGCAGCCCTCGCTACCTGGGAACGTGTTTTACATCTTGATTAAATAACCAAATAAACCATTGTAAGCAAATAAGATTTATTTTTCAATACAAAATTAGTTTCGAGGCTTTTCGTCAACTCCTTATGTGTACAATTATAAGAAACCCGAAGAGCTCCTAAAATAGCACACTAAACAATTGGTATACATATGAATTCTATTTTTATAGTACACACGAACACAATTAAACCGTGACTAAGGCAGATAAGTGACACCAATCTGTGAAAATATTAAATGTAGGAAGGGAATTCATTAAAGTGGTTTCGACGATTTGTCCTTTGCTGTTATCATTACATCTATGAATTTTGCTTTGGCTAAGCTTACGTGATGTTTTGAGGAAGTCTTGATTGACAGGAGATTGGATCTATTGACAATGCGTATATCCTCCTACGTGTCCGCTAATTCGTTTTCACAGGTTTCAGCTAGTTGAGTTTTTCGATTGTATGCAAAAATTGTAACAAATATGGATCAGAAATAAATATGGGCATTTAACAAGACCCAAATTCTTTCAAGCTTCGTATGTGAACAAAATGGGTGGAAGAATGGTCCTAAGAACTATAAGGAAAATCGCCTCAACGTGGAACGGTTAAGACCATGAAAAAAGACAACTCTGGGCATAAGAGAACCACAATTACTAGGTAAAGATTGAAGTAGTGAAAAGAGAAACTAAAGAAACTAAAAAAGATGAACAAGTTTAATTATACAACTTCAGTGTTTCTATAAGAACTCTCAAAAGATGATCGTCACCGAAGATTGGAATTTCGTCAATCTAACGAATTAGAAGTCAAAATCAACTAAAATTAGAACACAACATATTAAACGACGAATGACACATTTAAATGCATCACGTGATGAGTCAATTCAATTTGTGTAAGGAGTATGTGCGAAGGGGGAAGATGTTAGGTTGAAAGAGAGTAAAGCAGGGAAAATATTAAAATGTAAAAGATTTTAAACTAGATACAAAGCGCATGAAGGTCAAGCTAATCGCTCTCTTTGTCAGTCTTTGAGTCTGTTTTCTTTTCTGTGTTTTGGTTTCTTTTAAGCGTTCAATTTTGTCTTCATTATTTTTCCTGTTGCTTGTCAGCTTCTTTTATGCTTGTATTGTATCAGTTTGTTTTCTTTTGTGTTTTTACATGATAATTTAATCATTTGTGCTCGTATTTTGTTTTGTTTATGTTTTGTATTTTGTTTGTTTGTGTATTATTATATTGTTGTTTATGTTTTGTATTTGGTTTGCTTGAGTATTATTATATTGGTGTTTATGTATTATATTCTTGTGTTTCCATATATTGTTGTATATATGTTTATTTGCTAGTGTGTTTGTAGTTTGTATCCTTAATCACTTGTATATTAGTTTTTCCTTGTGAGTTTGTTTTGTATATATTTACATGTTTGTTGTTAATGCTTTTAGGTGATGAACAAACTTGTCTAAAGTGCTGAACTGATGAACCGATCGAGAACTTCGAAAACGTTACTTAAGCATAGAAGGCAAAATAAACGAGGCGATCTCCGCAATAAAGTTGACAAGGAGGAAAGATGTTTTAAGCGAGCGCTGATGATCGGGAAAGAGAAAATGTGTGTAAAATATAGCCGTGAATACAAATGCAGATATTTGGATCTGGAGAACACGTAATCTTCCAGATGTCAGCTGCAACGTGGTTTCCCATGCTACATATGGCAACCTTCTACATGGCTGAGGTAAAAAGATTTATAGGTCATAGCTTTTTGAAGATCCTAAAACAGGGTGAGCAAAAAACTTAATTTTGATCCTTCGTAATGTTTATTTTACTTATTTACGCCACTCGCTCTTTTCATGCGAGCATGGTTTCCGAATGGATAATGAAACTAACATAAAGATCGGAATGACAATCACTGGAAAGCCAAAGAGCAAGGGCAAAGAATAACAGTAGTACAGTGTTTTGCCGCTAACCGCCCAGCGCCCCACGAGAAACTGATGCTCTATCTCGGTTCGTCATTTGCACTTCATTTGAATCTTTCACTCTCTTTTTCACCCTCTCTTTGTCTTTCCCTACCTCCCGTAAGCGGGTGGATGGTGTAGCAGGGTATAATGAGCCTTCTACATCTGAAACTTGGAGGAACGCCCCCCTCCCTTTAGGCCCCAGTGTCCGAAGTTGTGCACCATCCCGTCCTCAATCCTAGTAGGAGAACCTGCAGCTACTGGGATTTGCAAAAGTTCTGTTACACTCGTTTTTATATTTTCGAGAGGTTTACGTGCGTGATAGAAAAAAGTTCCACCAAAAAAACAAAGTTCTACTTTTTCAGCACAGGTCATTAAAACGTCTTTTCATTTGTGTACAGTTGTGTTGAGGTGGAAGTCAGAGGGAATCGAGATCTCTGCTTTCCTGCACGCTGGCTACGACATCACTAAGTGGCTCAACCTCAGCCGGATTACCGTCAACAGAGTCGTGGGGATGATAAAAAAGGGGAAGAGCTCAGAGATTGACCCCTTTTAGGCAAACCTCAATTTGTCAACCGTTTGGCTGTGAGAATGGTCTTTGAAAGTGCTTTGAAGCTCAGAATGAATGCGCTCGCGGAGAAGAAGAACATCTCCTTGGCCACGGTGTCCATGGCCGTCAAAGAGGAAGGCAGCAACAGCTTGAGGTGCGTGGAAAGGCCTCTGCTCACCGTCAGAAGCGCTGTCGTCGCCTTCTCAACGACTTGAAGAGTCATAACAATCGAATTCTCCTTTTTTTCAAAGTCGATTCGGTCATTAACAATTAAAACGACCGCGCGGTAAGCTTCTGTCGGGACGTTTCCGAGGTCCGCTAAGTGTCCACGACAAAGCACCTGGCTTCACTGATGATGCTCAGCGTCGTGGCTTCGAATGGCAAGAAGATGCCGCCGGTGGGGTTCACTGCAGGTTACCCACTCACCGCGGCCGATTACAGGGACATCTTGACCACAAGAGTCCTGTAATTAGTGAGAAAGATCACGAAGAATGAGGATTACTTCTTTTAGCAGGATGGTGCCCCAGCCCACACGGCCAACACCGTTCAAGAGTGGTTGTGGTGGAACATGAACTTCTGATCGAAGGATATTTGGACGCCGCAGTCGCCCGACCACAATCCATCGACTATAGTGTGTGGGCGCATGTTGAAGGCAAGGTCCATCACAGCGACATCGAGGAGCTGAGAGCCCTTGGTCAACCACATGTGAGCCAGCATTAGGAAAGACTTCGTCCGTAATGTGTGCGCAGCATTCAGGTCTTGCCTGGAGCGTGTGCTCACCGCCAAAGGCGGTCACATTGATAAATATTACAATTTAAACACTTAGTTATGTGTTTAAACAATAAGGACGTGTCTAGCTGCATTAAAACTATCATTGTATCATTGGTTGTGAGCGTGTTAACGAGTGTAACAGGACTTTTCAATACCCAGTATACATATTCCACTATTTTCGAATCTTCTACATTCACTAGGTGTCATGGCTAAAAGTTTAAAGAATACTTACCTGATAGAAATAATTAATCTAATATTTAAATCATTACAGGTTTATTAAAAAGTCAGCATTACAAAAGTAATAAGAAAAATAGTGTTTCCATTCGCCGAGTCCCAAATCGCGCTCTAGTACTGTTCATGTAGGATGCGAGTTTCAGCCACTGGATCTTTGCTATTCAAACAAAAGAATAAAATTATGAAAAATATGGGTTACATAAATAATGCTGTGTTTTTATAATCTATTTCGTAATATTCTTTGTAATAATAAATCTTTGAATCTTATTCAATTCTAGAAATATTTTTTTCCTATAAAAGCATTCAATCATTGTTCCTCTGCACAAAAGTGGCATGAAATGCAAGGAGACAGTTTCTAAGGGTATTACATAAAGGAACACCATCTTGTGGGCCAATAATAACTTTAAAAAGAATGGTTACACTCCTATGAAAAAGGCTTCCAGGCGCCCAAGTTCTTAAAATGAACACCAATATCGCCTCCTCTTATAAAGAAGTCTTCCGGGCGCCCAAGTTCTTCAAATGAACACAAATATCACCTCATCCTATAAAGAAGTCTTCCGGGCGCCGAAGTTCTTCAAATGAACACCAATATCGCCTCCTCCTATGAAGAAGTCTTCCGGGCGCTCAAGTTCCTTAAATGAACACCAATATCGCCTTCTCTTATAAATATGTCTTCCGGGCGCCCAAGTTCTTTAAATGAACACCAATATCGCCTCCTCCTATGAAGAAGCCTTACAGGCGCCCAAGTTGTTCAAATGAACACCAATATTGCCTCCTTCTATGAAGAAGTCTTCTGGGCGCCCAAGTTCTTCAAATAAACACCAATATCGCCTCCTCCTATGAAGAAGTCTTCTGGGCACCCAAGTTCTTTAAATGAACAGCAATATCGCCTCCTCTTATGAAGAAGGCTTCCGGGCGCCCAAGTTCTTCAAATGAACACCAATATCGCCTCCTCCTATGAAGAAGTCTTCTGGGCGCAAAAGTTTTTCAAATGAACACCAATATCGCTTCTTCCTATAAACAAGTCTTCCGGGCGCCCAAGTTCTTCAAATGAACAGCAATATCGCCTCCTACTATGAAGAAGTCTTCCAGCGCCCAAGTTTTTCAAATGAACACCAATATCGCCTCCTCCTATGAAGAAGTCTTCCGGGTGCACAAGTTTTTCAAATGAACACCAATATCGCCTCCTACTATGAAGAAGTTTTCAAGGCGCCCAAGTTCTTCAAATGAACACCAATATTGCCTCCTTCTATCAAGAAGTTTCCCAAGCACCCAAGTTCTTCAAATGAACACCAATATTGCCTTCTCCTATGAAGAAGTCTTCCGGGCGCCCAAGTTCTTTAAATGAACACCAATATCGCCTCCTCCTATGAAGAAGCCTTACAGGCGCCCAAGTTCTTCAAATGAACACCAATATTGCCTCCTTCTATGAAGAAGTCTTCTGGGCGCCCAAGTTCTTCAAATAAACACCAATATCGCCTCCTCCTATGAAGAAGTCTTCTGGGCACCCAAGTTCTTTAAATGAACAGCAATATCGCCTCCTCTTATGAAGAAGTCTTCCGGGCGGCCAAATTCTTCAAATGTACACCAATATCGCCTCCTCCTCTGAAGAAGTCTTCCGGGCGCCCAAGTTGTTCAAATGAACACCAATATTGCCTCCTCCAATAAAGAAGTCTCCCAGGCGCCTAAGTTCTTCAAATGAACACCAATATCACCTCCTCTTATGAAGAAGTCTTTCAGTCGCCCAAGTTCTACAAATGAACACCAATATCGCATCCTCCTATGAAGAAGTCTTCCGGGCGCTCAAGTTCTTCAAATGAACACCAATATCGCCTCCTCTTATGAAGAAATCTTCATGGCGCCCAAGTTCTTCAAATGAACACCAATATCGCTTCCTCCTATGAAGAAGACTTCCAGGTGCCCAAGTTCCTCAAATGAACACCAATATCGCCTCCTCCTATGAAGAAGTCTTCCGGGCACCGAAGTTCTTTAAATGAACACCAATATCGCCTCTTCTTATGAAGAAGTCTTCCAGGCGCCCAAGTTCTTCAAATGAACACAAATATCACCTCCTCCTATAAAGAAGTCTTCCGGGCGCCCAAGTTCTTCAAATGAACACCAATATCGCCTCCTCCTATGAAGAAGTCTTCCGGGCGCTCAAGTTCCTTAAATGAACACCAATATCGCCTTCTCTTATAAATATGTCTTCCGGGTGCACAAGTTTTCAAATGAACACTAATATCGCCTCCTACTATGAAAGAGTTTTCAAGGCGCCCAAGTTCTTCAAATGAACACCAATATCGCTTCTTCCTATGAACAAGTCTTCCGGGCGCCCAAGTTCTTCAAATGAACAGCAATATCGCCTCCTACTATGAAGAAGTCTTCCAGCGCCCAAGTTTTTCAAATGAACACCAATATCGCCTCCTCTTATGAAGAAGGCTTCCGGGCGCCCAAGTTCTTCAAATGAACACTAATATCACCTCCTCCTATGAAGAAGTCTTCTGGGCGCAAAAGTTTTTCAAATGAACACCAATATCGCTTCTTCCTATGAACAAGTCTTCCAAGCGCCCAAGTTCTTCAAATGAACAGCAATATCGCCTCCTACTATGAAGAAGTCTTCCAGCGCCCAAGTTTTTCAAATGAACACCAATATCGCCTCCTCCTATGAAGAAGTCTTCCGGGTGCACAAGTTTTCAAATGAACACTAATATCGCCTCCTACTATGAAGAAGTTTTCAAGGCGCCCAAGTTCTTCAAATGAACACCAATATTGCCTCCTTCTATGAAGAAGTCTTCCAAGCGCCCAAGTTCTTCAAATGAACACCAATATTGCCTTCTCCTATGAAGAAGTCTTCCGGGCGCCCAAGTTCTACAAATGAACGCCAATATCGCCTCTTCCTATGAACAAGTCTTTCGGGCACCCAAGATCTTCAAATGAACACCAATATCACCTCCTCCTATGAAGAAGTCTTCCGGGCGGCCAAATTCTTCAAATGTACACCAATATCGCCTCCTCCTCTGAAGAAGTCTTTCGGGCGCCCAAGTTGTTCAAATGAACACCAATATTGCCTCCTCCAATAAAGAAGTCTTCAAGGCGCCTAAGTTCTTCAAATGAACACCAATATCGCCTCCTCTTATGAAGAAGTCTTCCAGTCGCCCAAGTTCTTCAAATGAACACCAATATCGCCTCCTTCTATGAAGAAGTCTTCCGGGCGCTCAAGTTCTCCAAATGAACACCAATATCGCCTCTTCTTATGAAGAAGTCTTTCAGGCGCCCAAGTTTTTCAATTGAACACCAATATCACTTCCTCCTATGAAGAAGACTTCCGGGCGCCCAAGTTCCTCAAATTAACACCAATATCGCCTCCTCCTATGAAGAATTCTTCCGGGCGCCGAAGTTCTTTAAATGAACACCAATATCACCTCTTTCTATGAAGAAGTCTTCCGGGCGCCCAAGTTCTTCAAATGAACACCAATATTGCCTCTTCCTATGAAGAAGTCTCCTGGGCGCCCAAGTTCTTCAAATGAACACCAATATCGCCTTCTCCTATGAAGAAGTCTTCCGGGCGCCCAAGTTCTTCAAATGAACTTTAATATTGCCTCTTCCTATGAACAAGTCTTCCGGGCACCCAAGATCTTCAAATGAACACCAATATCACCTCCTATTATGAAGAAGTCTTCCGGGCGCCCAAGTTCTTCAAATGAACACCAATATTACCTCCTCCTATGAAGCAGTCTTCCGGGCGCCCAAGTTCTTTAAATGAACACCAATATCGCCTTCTCTTATAAATAAGTCTTCCGGGCGCCCAAGTTCTTTAAATGAACACCAATATCGCCTCCTCCTATGAAGAAGTCTTACAGGCACCCAAGTTCTTCAAATGAACACCAATATCGCCTCCTTCTATGAAGAAGTCTTCTGGGCGCCCAAGTTCTTCAAATGAACACCAATATCGCCTCCTGTTAAACTCTTAACTAAAGGATTGGTTTGCATTCAGTCCCAAACATTTTCACGATTGAAAAGAAGCAAGTGTGAATGTTTAAGCGTGCACAGTGGAACAGAGACTTTTCAACAAAGGTCTCAAGTCGAGAAGGACTGCGAAGAAGGCTAATATTACCAAAGAGAACCTCACTGAGAGGTTCCATTTTTGTAGGAAATATAAAGAATGGACTATTGAAGACTGGAGCTAAGTAATATTCTGTGATGAAGCTCCCTTCCCCTCGTTTGGAGATTCTGTATGATTCTTCATTACGAGGAGGAGAAAAGGAGAAGCGCATTAACAACAGTTCGGGACCAATTTTGGAAAGATAACTATATTTTATCGCATGATGACGCACCTTGTCACAAAGCAAAAGCAATAACAAAATTCTTGGCTGAACATCGAAACTTTGTGAGCTTGGCTCGGTAATTTGCCAGGTTTGAACGTAATCGAGAATTTGTTGGCGATAATCAAACTGACGGTTAATAAACAGAAGCCATCCAAATATGAGCAGTTGCGGGTGCTAATTAAACATCCCAAATTAGGTCTCAGCATGAAAAAACGAATTGAAGCAGTTTTGAAGAACAAGGAAATAATTGTAGATATTGACTGCATGCATTAATTGACTGTATTTATTAATAAAATGTATTTGGACTCTAATTTTTCATATATTTCACCTTAGATTTATCATACAAACAATAAGACAAAATGCGACGCTTAAGTAGTTATATTTAGTTTCCTATATGAAAAAATATAGTAGTCTTAAAACATTTGGCTATGACTATACTTTCGTTACAGATTTCTTTCTACTCATTTTCTGCGTGATATGGCCTCATTGTTATTGCGCTTTAAATTTGAGTGGCAAGACTGCGGGACTTCACATTCCACCGCTACAATCATAATGGGTCTGATAGGTCGATCGATATTTCCTTGGCCATCCAGATCACGGTCTTAACCTCTTCACTTCTTTCTCAGACCATTTGTCGAAGAAAGGATTTTCAGGGATTTACTATCGTCTATCGTCTTGCTGAAGATAGCAGTTCGTGACATCATCGATTTTATCAACTCTGATCATTTAGAAAATATAAATAAAAGTCCTTTTTTTCGGATCAATAAGTATTTGCGATGTAAAGGAAATCACTGTCAATTGAACTGCACTGAACTCAGGTTGGGTATAAGAAATCATTACAAAAGTGGAAATATTGATGTCTTCGACAACAAAATAAGTTCCCTTCCTGTCACCCTGAGAAAGCTCTAGAGGAGCGAAAAGATAGTAAAGATGAACCTCATACAACATCGGGTTTCGTTTATCTTTCCTCTACAAAATCGGAAATATTCCGTGACTCGCGCACAAGTACACGGGCATAACGGTGCGACCATGAAGATATCCGACCCAGCGTCCGACTCTCAGTGGGGACGAGAGCGGACACGCAATACTCTATAGCACACCATAACTTCCAATTTAGGGAAATAGAATCAGCTTGTCGACAGGGAGCGAATTCAGTTCAGTTAACTCATTCGAGAGTTTATCCGTTTCCATTTAACTTCTTTCAAATACCGAGAATCCTAGACCTAATGCCTACCTTGAAATGTCTCCATCTTTGCCGGTATTCATGGTAACGTTTTCAGCTATCTGCGCTCCCCTCTACAACACACCTTCACGGCATTTCGAGGTCAAAGGTTGTCACTACTTCCTCATCGAAGAGTAACTCAAGTTGTAACCTAAATCTCCATATCGCCTGGCAAGTTCTCCACTACAGTTTCTCTTGACTTCATCAAACTCAAAGACGTTTAATTCAATTTGCGTGTTGTAACAAACTCTAACATAGGGTACAAGCATAGCAAACCTCGAGCTAATACAAAAATCTTTCGTCATAGTTTAGGAGCTGTTTTTTTTTTTAAAGGGTAACAAAATTTGGATGCATTAAGAGAAATATATTAATAGACACACCCACCAACTTTGCTAAAAAATAAAAGCGGAATAACACAAATATTCGCAACCAAAAATAATTATTCATACGATATCATTTTTCTTCATCTATATGTTTAATTTATATGGTTTTAAAATCTGATACAATTTTGAAGTCACACGATAGTTTCAGTGATCTTTTATTTATAATTTAGAATAGTCAGAAATACTCTAGAAATTTCTAACAACCCTTTATTTGGCATCCCTAAAGCTACATTGCAGTCAGTGATGAGGTTTAAGGAAATGGAGACAACAGCAAATCTCCCCTATTCGGGTCATCCTAGTAAAATTCCACTCTTCACTGTTCGGAAAATGTTTAGGTCTATTAAAAAATAACTCCAAGGATGACTACAGGGGAGATAAACGATCAGTTAAGAGAGGAAGGTGATGAAGTTGGTTTGAAAACAGTGTCCAATAAGTTATAACAGCGGAAATGGTCAGGGGAACACACCTTTTTTGGGGGGGGGGGAGGGGAGAAACATTTATTTGTAAGCCAGTCTGATGTACACCAACGATCATTCGGAGAAAGGTTTAAATTTCAAGTCACGTTCTATGGCCAGATGCAACGAAGATTGAGTTGTTCGGCACAAATGATGTCAGTTATGTTTGGAATAAAGGTGGTAAAAATGGACCTGCAAAAACACTGTTCCCACACTAAAACACAGAGCTGGATCTATTATGTTATTAAGCAGTTTCAGTGCAACAGGAGTCGATACACATCATCGAATCGACAGAAAGATGAATAAAGAATACTACAGAAAGTTTTTTAAGATTATCTAGATTGATGTTCGCAAATTTGTCCTAGGAAGAGGATGGGTCTTTTAACCCAACAACAAACATAGACATACGTGAAATTTGTTTCTTTGGGTTGAATGAAGCTTAACTAAGCCTTTTGAAATGGCCATCGTAGTCACCAGCTCTCAACCCGATAAAAAAAGTTGTGGTTTGAATTGAAAGTCCACCCGATTCCAAGCAAAACACCTGCAAAGAAGAGTGGGACAAAATTCAACCCGAAGTTTGTGTGAACTTAGTCAAAAATTATAATAATTATCCGATCATTAACTAATATTTATCAGATTGAGTAGAGCACGATTCCCCTTTTAGTCCAAATTAGTTAAAATGTATTATTATTCCTTTTTTTTCTATTAAAAACTATAAGACTTTGTGGGTTTTTCTATTAATACATTTCTCTCAATGTCACCTGATTCAATTACGTTAAAATATATGGTTCATCAGTTATGGCGAAAATTGTGTTTGTATATAAGGGTATGAATAATTTCTGGAGCAATTGTACAAATTATTATATAATTACGGTTTCAGAGTATCTAAAGTGAAGCGCTGCAGTCAGTGAAATAATATAAATGAATTCCTATTAGCAATTACCGCCATTTATGTGTTATCATATTTATTTGCCCAGTCGTATGGATGGTGATCCTTAAGAGAGTTGAGGGATTCAAGGAGACTTTTCTAACGCATTAAGGAATTATTGCTATTACCCTTACCTAACCTTATATATATATATATATCAGAACAATTGTTAAATCCAATGAGAGATGCCAAATATGTTAATAAAACCACTGTTTAGGAGCGTATTTTATTAATATATATATATATATATATATATATATATATATATACTATTGAAGGAGGGCATGCTTTATACAGTAATGGTTAAACTCCACAGCCAAGGAGGCTTTGTTGTTCAGCTTCTTGAGAACATTTTCCAATTGAAGGGAAAAGGGTCAAGCTCAGTTTCATTATGTTTATCAGTGTAGCCACAGAAGATGACCAGTGTGGTCGAAAGGTACCTAAGAGCGATAATAGAAAATGGATTACAGTGATATTCTACCACCCCTTTCCCTTCAAAGGACAGTTTTTGTCGTAAATCGGAAAAAAGTTCTCAAGAAGCTGAACAATGTCTCCTTGCCTGTGGAGTTTATATATATATATATATATATATATATATATATATATATATATATATATATATAAAAATATATATGGTTATCCATAAGGATTACTACAGTCACTTTGCGTCCACCAAGAAGGCCGCCAGCGTCGATGGCCGAGCACATTAGTCTTTGGTTGAAGATAATTTGGCGGTTCTGTCTTTGGGATTCAATGTTTGGGCATGATCATAAATGAAGTTTAGTTTATTCTGAGTGGTGGTTACAGCGTGGGTTGTAAAGGCGTCTTTTTTGGTGTATGAGGTGTTAATAGTTGTTAGAAAATGAGGGAGAGAGAGAGAATGTGAGCGTGTGTGATCGAGTCACGAGAAACAGATTTCGAGGGAAGGAGCCCTGCTTCCAGGTGTCGGCACACTTCCGGAGCGATAACACGCCAGAACCCCGTCCCGTTTATGGTGTTACGACCCTTACCACCGATTTCTGCCATCTAGACTGTGGAACGGAACCAATAACGTTTCCGTCGGTAAACATTGGAACTTCCGACGTAGTAATATATATTCTCCACCTCGAGAATAATCGATGAAGTATTCTTAGAGCTTTCGGGTCGCGAGTTGTCCCCCCGTTGCTTCCAAGTAAGCAAGCCCACGCAATGCATAAGCTATTCGCGCGTTATCATAAGAGCTCTTTGGAATCATTCATCGACGACGCGTAATCCCCGAGCGACAACCCCCGGTGCTATTCGGTCTCGTGGCAGGAATCCATATTCGGGACGAAGACTACGTCTGGAATATCGCGCTCTACTCCGCTTCCTCGAAGAATACCTTCCCCCGAGTACCCATACTCGTGGTCTTCTCCAGAGAACCGTAAGACTTGCATTTTCTTTAATCGTCGAAGAAGTGTGACGCCCGCCGACTGAGCGACTCACCTCATGATCTCCTCCCGGTCCCTATTGGGTAATTATTGTAACAATTATTGAACCTCGTTCGGCTAAGACGATTCATACTGGTCATTTCAATTTAGTTTATTTAGTAAACAGTGTTAACTAAACTGCTTCTAAATTATTCTGTAAATATCTATTGTTGTTTGTATAAGATTAAAAGATTAAGTTTGTTTTCCCTGTTTAAATCTTCCAACCACCAAAGCCTAATCAAACATAGCAATACCGGCCAACTATTAATTCACTCTCGCTATTTAAAATCCCATCGCACTCGAAGAGGAAATCTTTTCCTAATTTGGGGCTGTCGTCTCCCCTCCCCTGCATCTTTCGGGGAAGCCAGAAGGGTTAGGTTCTGTCTACCTGAATTCTACGACAGTAGTATTGTGGGTTTGAGTGTTAGCCAGGTCTGAGTTTAGACACTTTATTGTTCCTTTGTTATGTCTGGGGAAGGTTAGTGTTGTATGAGTTTGTTTGGAAGGGCGTGTAATTGGCGGCTGACTACGAGAATGTGGATGCACTTATTTTTTGTTTTTATTTTTTGTGGGTGGACTAGGACGTAGTGAAGTTCGGATTCTGTTGTAATGTACTAAAGGCATTTTTTTTTTGTTAGTTTATGTGCGAGTTGTTTTTTGGACACATGTCTTGGTGTAGAACTGTGTGCCTATCGTCTCGAAGTGTGTATTTATGGGAAGATTTTTTGTTTCTGAGTGTAAGTGAGTTATAAAGGTAGTTTGTGGGAAGCCGGTAGTTTACCTAAAGGCTGTTTTTTGTGCTGTTTTAAGTTTGTGGGTGTTAGCTTCAGCAATGTTAGAGTACCAATCAGATGAGGCGTAATTAAATGTTGTACTGATATATTGTTTGTATAAGGTGATTAGTGCTTCCGTTTTTGGCTCGAAGTCTCTTCGCTCATATGCAAAAATATGACCATAGAATTGATTTCAACCAAGCCAAAAATTATTTAGAAATCCAAAAATATTGATAATTCCAAAATTTATATTGAGAGGAGGATTACTGAATCAATCATCATTACCGAGGTCGATACTTTTAATATATCGGAGGACAATATAAATTTAACTAAGATATCTCGAATAATGTTGCAAAATTCATTTATAATCCCCCAGAATCCGTCATTCTGCGGGATTAAAAGTTCTCCCGGAACCACGCATATATTTGTCTTTCATTTTGTTTCCCCTGTTTTCATTTTGTTTTTTCTTTTTTCGCGTTTATATACAGGAGTTGATTGCCTTGCATTTCATTATACAGTTGATAATGGCGAAAGCCGAAACTAATCACTAGTCCTGTTTGTAAATAAATCGGATTCAAATATTGTGGTTTATTGTTATTTTTTGCACTCGATATATGTATATCTCGTTAATGTGATATCTTCTAATATATATATATATATATATATATATATATATATATATATATATATATATATATATATATATATATATATATATATATATATACGTGTGAATTTAGGCAGTATATTTTCATTATAGCATGTTTTATTAAAAGCGACCGCTAGTTTCGAATTAATAATACTTTTTTCAATCTTCTCAATTGTCTTATATTCGCCTTTTCTTCATTGTTTAACCTGTGGATAAGCGTACCAAAGTTCATCAGGGACTGATGCTTGTTATTTTGCCAAAGGTAGAAGTAAATTAATGTAATTTAGCACTTTCTTTAATTTAACTGACGCGTTTCGATACATCGAGTATCATCTTCAGAATTACAATAGGGAATTATTACAAAGTATTCAGTTTATATATGTTACAAAATGTGTTAAAAAAATTACGAACGAAGCTATACACGTATAGGCAGGTTGGATCCAGATGATAAAAGGTGGGAGAAGTAGGTAGCCAGAGAGGGGGGAAGGGAATTAAGCTGCTTGCCAGAGGGGATTAGTGGCTAGGGGCAGCTCTGAGTACACCTCTCCCTCTCTTTGTTTTTCTTGCACTAGGCAGGATTTCATTGGAATTAGACTGTATGTTTAAATTCGGTAGCTTCTCTTGGATATATATAGCTTCAAGGGAGAGCAGTTGACGCCTGTTGGGAGCATAGTCTAAAACTTTGGTGTTTTTTTCTATCATTTTTCGGTTGAGGCATGTTCCGTGTACTTCCTCTGTATGTTTTTTAGGTGCACCATTGTTCATATGGTATGACATTCTTCTTGAGAGAGTGGTTTCGGTCATGCCGATATACGAGTTAGGTAGGAGCTAACAGTCTCCTACTTTACATCTGTACTTGTATTTTAGATGTCTCCTTTGTTTCGGTTGTAGCGGGGGTTTGGGGTTAATTTTCATGGAGAGGGTTGAAGTACTTCTATTTTGATAGTAGATGATTAGTGCGATCTTTTTCTCGGCATTTATGTGTTTTATTCCTCGGCCTATGAAGTCCTTGATGGCTCTTTCATCTGTTTGGTGTTCTTTGCTCATAGTATTCTTGTAGAACAGTTTTATAATATCCTCATTATCCGTATTTCTGTTCTTCTGGGGTTCTGAGAGGTACCATCTGTCCATTAATTCTTATGTCTGTCGCTTTTAATAAAACATGCTATGATATATATATATATATATATATATATATATATATATATATACAGGGTGGGTCGTATGTTTCAGATAACCTAGAATATGCGTTTGACGAAAGAGCAACGAATTGAAATCCTTCTGATGGCTGGGTCGGGAAGCAGTCGCATGGTTGCAATGAACTTTAACAGAAAACAGGGAACGAACATCACACATGACACTGTGGCAAAACTTATTAATAAGTTTTAGAAAACTGGAAATGTTGCAGATCAACCGCGAAGTGGTCCAAGATGTACAATCCCCGATGAAGACACAACAGCTACGATACTTACAGCACTTACACGGAGTTCCAGAAAAAGTACACGGCGGTTGTCTGCAGAAAGTGGTGTCAGCATATCCAGTATCAGGCGCATTCTGAAAGCAAACAAATGGCAACTATACATATTGCATATAGCAGAGCATTTGAGTGAAGACGACCCGGATAGACGGATGGAATTCTGTGAATGGGCATTTACCAAAATAAACGAAGATGCAAACTTTTTAACTTAGATCTGGTTTACTGATGATGAAAATTTTTACGTCAATGGAGAGGTTAATCGGCAAAAGATACGTTATTAGAGTAATGCTAACCCTAACTAGCTGAGTCCGACGGAGATGCAAGATACCGGTAAAGTGATGGTGTGGGCCGGGATATTGGGTGAGAGAATTATTGGACCAATTTTTGTCAGTGGAAATCTTAATGCCGAAAGATATCTTAACTTGTTGTAAGAAGAAATTTTTCCATCCTTGCTAAACGAGGAAGTTACATTCCCATTTTACTTCCAGCAAGCTGGAGCTCCACCTTATTATGGTCTTCAGGTGCATCGGTATTGGATCAGCAGTTTCCGCATGCTTGGATTGGTCGGTGGCGTGGTCCTGTGGAGTGGCCTCCCAGATCTACAGATCTCTCCCCCCTTGATTTCTATCTTTGGGGACACTTGAAGGCCATGGTGTATCAGGTAGAGATACGAGACATAAATCATCTAAAGGAATGTATCACTAACGCCATTACAAGCATAACTTCAACTGTGCTAATCCGTTTTCATCAACAGTGGGAAACACGTATTAAAATGTGTTTTTAAAACAATATCAACCATGTAGAGCATATTATATAAATATAAATGGTTTTCCATAATAATTTTTTTATTTTTCCTATGTATGGAAACTTACGACCCACCATATACATATATATATATATATATATATATATATATATATATATATATATATATATATGTGTGTGTGTGTGTGTGTGTGTGTGTTAGATTTCACGACGTATAGGTGAGAATAGGTGGAGGAAGTAAAAAACCGGAAAATACTATGGAAATCTTTATTAACGTTTTGCTTATTTACTTCTTCAGAATAGAAGTGTAGGAGAAAAGGGAGATCGCTCTCTATATACGTGTCAGATGTCATCCCGGATCACCGCTGCTCGTCCTCCCTCGGCTTCTCTGATTGATTTCTTCGGACCTTAACCTTTCCGCTTCGTTTTTGATGAGCCGCGCTGCCCCATTGGCCAGTCGAAAGAATCCGTCCCGGTGATTGGTTGATCTGTCGGAGATAATATGTGCGGCTTCAATTTTCCTTATCTCTCTTTTCGCTAAACCCTTGTGAATTATTTTAATCCCACCCTAATTAGGCAAATGGCCGAATTCATCGACATGTACTACCATGGCCTTTGATGTCCTATGTGCCATAATGTCCCTCTTATGCTCGTTGACCCAATCCTAATGTCTCTACCTGATTCACCATACTAACTGCGGTCGCATCCGTCACAGGGTATTCGATAAATAATACCCTTATCCGTTTTCGCCGTGGAATTTTTGTGCTTTACTAACTCCTTAATTTTATTCCCCGCGGAGTTGGCTACCAAAATACCAGCCTTCTTAAGAGACCTATTCAATATCCTTGCCGCCATAGAGTACGGAGCAGACAGGTACCAGGCCCCTTCTACTCCCTTCGTGGTGGGCTCATAATCTTCGACCGCCTCTGTGAGCCTAACCGTTTTACCCCTATCCGCTATTTTTATTGCTTTATGCCGTAATTTTTCAAAAGACAATCCGGATATTTTGGTCTCATGAAAGCTTTTTTGATGTATTCCAATTCATCGTTTAAAAAGTTTTCGCTGCAAATGTGAATAGCCCTTAAATAAAACCCAATGACTCCCCCGTCTTCATTTTTTACTGTGTCCAGATAGAAAATGAATAAAATCATCCTTATTCGTGGGTTTTCTGTACGCGGAGAACTCTGCCCTACCATTATGCCTATGGATCAACTGGTCCAGGGAAGGAATTTTATAGTTTTGTTCCTCCAATGTGCCAAATTGGCCATCTGCAGTAATGCCATATATAAGATATTTTAAAAAACAATGAGTAGTATAGTGTGTAAAATTACATAGAAAACTTACCTTATATCTTTAAAATCGCCTCTCTGGGAGTCAGGGTTGCAAAACATTTGAAAAACCGACCAAATCCCGCGGACATACGGGATTCCAATGTATTTCTAGCCTCTGACTGAAAAGAAGCTCTTATTTTATCATCAAGAAATAAACTAAATATAGCATATTTTACACAGAAAACAGCATGGCCAAAACACGCGGACATCTTTTTTTTTCACCCGCGGCAAGGCATAAAAAAAACCACTTCTGCTTTGAGCACACTCTAAATAACAAATATCAGGCTGATATTTTGCATATATTAATTACTACCAATAGAGGAATAAATGAGAAGGTGAGAGGTTCATATTTCCTAAAAAAAATAAACATACAAATGAGAACGACCCTAATATATATATATATATATATATATATATATATATATATATATATATATATATATATATATATATATATATATATATATATATATATATATCACGTGAATAAGTATAAATATTTGGTTATACCACGTAGGGAAAAAGAAAGATTGATTGGAGATAAGACAACGAAAGTACTAACTCAAATCAATCTTTCTTTTTACCTACGTGGTATAACCAAATATATATATATATATATATATATATATATATATATATATATATATATATAGATCCATATATTGCAGTTATCTAGAGTTCCTAATATTTATATATTTAAAACTATTTCATAACAAGGCTTAAGTAAAGCTATGAAATGTTTATCCCTTTAATATCCATATAAAAAAAATTATGTCTTATGTAAATATTATTTTAAATTGGATTTAAAAATATCACCGCAAAAATTCCTTGCCAACCTCGATTTTGAAGCAGCACTCAACATCGTTATTCTCTTTTATCAGAGCCAAAAATAATTTTTAATTCATTTTAGATTCTGACACATCCAAACATGGGTCTTAAGGCGGAAGATAAGATTCTCGGTCGAACAATGCGTGACAAAACATAAGAATATTAATTTTAACAGGACCATTGATGAATTTCACTCACACACACGCACACACACACACACACACATATATATATATATATATATATATATATATATATATATATATATATATATATATATATATATATATATATATAAATTTAGAAATTGGGACATCCTTCGGAAACCTTGATTTTAGTATGTAAATCAAAGCCAAAGCCAGTATTTGTAACATGTATAATTTGGAACGTTTCGAGCATTAGCTATGTTCATCTTGAGCCTATAATGAAGCAAAACAATATGAAATATGATTGACAACAAGCAAGCTTAGAATGTATAAGGAAATATATATGAATGACAATAAGTTTAAAGTTTGGTAAATTTGAGAGAAAATTATGCGACAATGTATTAATAAATAAATTTAGATTTTAGCAAATTTTAGAGAAAATAATGCAAAAATTACAGAGAACAATGCAAAAATTACCAAAAAAACTGCAATGATTATAAAAAAACAAACTAAGTAAACAAAGCAACAAATTAACATAAATGAATGAACACTTCCTAATTTGAGAGGACAGGAATTATTTAAAAGGTGGAAAATGTAAACATAACATAGCTAAACAATGGTAGTAGTTTAAAATAACTGAAATTATGGGGAACCAACTAATAAAATATTTTAAATATCGGGTTATTGAGTGGATTGTTAGTAAATTTTATGTAAAAAAATAATTAGAAATCAAACTAAAATTAAAATATTTGAATTAAGAAATATAAGGTGGTGTGGAAGACTGAATAGAATTTAATTCTGGATTTAACATTCGAATAAATATTGATTCCAAAATGTTGAGATTAACGGATTTATCCGCAGAACCAAAAACCTTGGAATTTGAAGGGAAAAATGACGAGGTGCAAGAATCCAAATGATTCCTTATCGAAGAGAATCCTGGTCTGGCAATGGGTCTGTCTGTATAGTGAGAAACACCTTTATGCTTGCAGTTCCTCGGCGTCAATTGTAGCGTAGTTTTATCTACATAGCGAATTTGGCAACTCTAACACATAAATAGATAAACAAGCGAGGACCTGAGTAGCAGGATTACCCAGGCAGATAACAAAATTTCCACTTCAAGATATAAAAAAAACACCTCCACTCTGCTAGGCACAAAGTATTTTTCGTGTTCACTAAACTGCTTCAAAATATCATCAGTAAGTTGCAGAATAAACTGTGCTTTTAGAATATGCTCTGACCTGAACTATTTTCATACAGATATATTTGTCTTATCTCAAACAATTTTGTAAATTTCATTTATTCCCAGCATCAATACTGAATAAATTAGTTATAAAAGTTTCCTAACTAAAATACACGTTATTCCTCTCGTCAAATTTAATGTACCAAAAGAGAAAATGTATGTCGAAATACCATACATAGGCTCGCTGACCAACAAACTCATCTTAAACTTTCAACAATTATTTTCTAAAGTTTATTTGCAAATCAAATTCTACTGTATCCCAATTTAAATATGCAGCGAATAGACGATGTATATATCCCTGTGTATTGTGGATTCGCCGCGTGTTTAACTCAATTTCTCTTTTGTCCTTTAAATTCCCAATTAATTTCGCTCTTTTTTACAGTCCCGATCGACTTTGCGAAGCGTGCCTTCGCGTAGCCGCCGAGTGGTTAAAGGCTCCCTTTAATTGAGATCAAAGCCGTTGCTCGCTGCCTCAGTGTGCTTGGTTCGAATCCCACCCCCAGCTCGGATTTTTTCGAAGTAGGAAATAACTATTTCCAAAGAAAAAATGATTCCGTTTTTCTCTCTTTCTTGCGGTGTGTTGGATTTATTTGAGAGATATACATTATATATATATATATATATATATATATATATATATATATATATATATATATATAAATATATACATTTTTTGTTACACCTGGCCACTGCCAACGATCACATGGGCGCTCACTCAATAGGAAACAGAAATACCCATATTTAAAATATGTAATAATAAATAACAGAGAAAGACTAAACGATAACTAGGAGTCATGCTTAGATACACCAGGGAAGACTCACCTTCCTCATGGACCCCAGCGCGCAACTAACAATTTAAAATATAACAGTATGTAGGCGGCTCATCTCTTCCACGAACTTTAAAATATCACACACGGCGAGAAAGAGCCACTCACTGTACAGTAGAAGCTCATGTATATGCACTGCGAAACTGTAGCACCCCTATTTCCACTCGATATTATCGATAACATTCAATATAATAAGTCCTTTTTACTTTAATTCTTTCTTTATACTTGTAAATTATATAATCATTAAGCTTATTGTCACTAGCCATTCCCTAATTTATGAAAAAAATACAAAAATCCCTGTGTGGAACTGTACGCTTCACAGTTCCAGCGACACAGTGTTTAGCTGTTGTGCGCATGCTCACATGTCCGAGATAGGAATCTGCACGCTAGAGAGAGAGAGAGAGAGCACTGTGGCTCACGCAGTGCCAGTGGAAGGTAGTGTTTCTTTTTGACTCTGCGTGTGTTGTGCTTAAAAACGTGTTTTATTCTTGAGTGTGATAAAGTGTAGAATTTAATTCATATTTTTTTCGGTTCTTTTATTTTATGAATTTGAAAGACTAAATGCACTTGCAGTTTTTTCAATGGAGAAAAAATTCCTCAGTAGTCATCCCGAGATCAAGGAGAAATATTTAATCTTATCACGCAAATTAAGATAAGAAGAATGGATTTCGTTTTTAAATGAATGGATTAAGCTTGAACTATAACAATTTAGGTTATTAGTAAGTAAAAAATGTTTGCTTTTGTTCTGTTTAAGATTTTATAAAGTTTATCTATAAATTTTCTTTTTATGTTTATTTACCTTACAAAATATTAAAACAATGCTAACAAGTTTATGATGCAGCACTCCCACTAATTTTAGCTACAAACCACCACTGCTCACATCACCAGAGAAATAAAGTAGCGATTCTCACCTCCCTAATTTTGAGATGAGTATCGATTGCAAAGCTTTCTCAGACAAGAACATTCAACCAATAGTGGCGTTGAGTCTAAGTTACCAAACAATACCAGCAGAAAGGTTTAAGAGGACGCTCATCACATGGCGCTGCGTCCAATGAGTGTTTAATTCGCAGGTGACAGAAAATGATTTGATTTAATCAAGGTATTTTTATGGATAGGTCTGCGAGAATATTTGGGGCATAATGGCAGTCAACACTTTGAATTCCGGGCGCCGTCTCACTGATAGCATATAGTCAAACACAGTTCCATCGAAGGAAATCACACTGGACCTATTTGGAAGTAAGGTCAATATCTCAGAGGAAAAGGCCTTAACAGGTACGGCTGTAGCCAGCTTACAGATAAACTTCGGAAAGCTATCGACTGCAGAACGCAGCGATGGCGCTGTCGTCTTTAAGGCCTTATTGGGGGAGGTTAACACCAACAGGCTAGCCTTCCCTTTCTCTTGCTTTGAACCGTTCGGTGGGCGGCACCAATTTTAGCTCGGGAGTTTCATGCCTTTCGGAGGACACCTGCCCTTCGATGCGTATCATTTTGCTACGGCTAGGGGCAAGAGAGCAGAAGCTTTTTTGTTCTTACCCTGCTTCCGTCGCATAGCCTTTATATTGCATACGGATGGGCCAACTGCTACTTTCTATGTCTTTGCCGCCTTCGATTTACGCAAATTCGTGGGGGAGCGTGTTAATAAATATCCACTTTTCTACGACGGTAAACGAGACTAGCATAAAGGGGGTGCTTTGTAATGTGCTTTTTTGGGCACTGTATAAAGGCTCCCTAAGTCCTATCTTAGAGTTCTAGGACGAGGATGTCACACTGGACCTGAAGTATAGCCAGTTGTCTAAAAATGCTAATACATTAATTGCAATATATATATATATATATATATATATATATATATATATATATATATATATATATATATATATATATATATATATCGATATATATATATATATATATATATATATATATATATATATATATATATATATATATATATATATATATATATATATATATATATATAAGGAGCTTCTTGTTCTTATAGTTTTATACTGTCTTTCTATAGTCTATATTATCGGTGGTTGGGCTGGGCATTGGTCCTTTACTCTCTTCTTCCTGAAGGGTTTCGTTCCACTTTGGAAAATTCATCCAAACAGTGCAATCAGGTTTGCTCCACACTGAGATGCACACCAATTTCTGAGTAGATTCCTCCTTAGTTTCATTTTTATGGTCTCGACTCACTTCGGAGTGGATCCTTCTTAATCAAATTTTGTATGAAAGTGTCGAGGATCCCGTCTTGGACTTCCGTGGATTAATTATATTGGCCAAGTGTAATATTTCATGACACGCCAATGTCACAATCAAGTGGATGCACGCGGAGCACCGACACGCCGGAGCACCTGTTTCATGATAATACATCAATTTCCTCCTAATTTGAATTGACGGATGGAGGTTAATCCTCTTAACTGCAATCCTTCAGAATAGTGAGTAATAGATGTACTTAAATCGTCACCGTTCAAGTCCATCCTGTTTTTATTATTTAATAAATCATTGTAGGGTAACGAGACCACCGTTTAATTTGGTGGAAAGCAAACGTTAAACACCTTACCCGGACTCCCATCTGTAATGGGAGCATTGGATGGCAGTTGGAACGGCTCACACCACTCAGAGCCCCCTGCCCCCCCCTTTTGACCAAACGACAACGGCGTATCACGCCACCAAGACATGAGCCTAAACTGATAGATGTAAAGAAATATAGAGAGAGTAGAAGAAAAAGGGGAGCGGGGTGCAAGCGTACTACCGACCCAACTAGGAGCCAAGTGGGAGGGGTTTAAGTGTTCCTCTGTCTAGACCTCAACGAATGATTATTGAACGAAAGCCAATCGGAGTCTAGCCTGCAAAATTACCTGCTAGCCAAGAAAATAAATAAGAAGCGGCTCGTAAAGAAAGTGGGATAAAGCGATAAAAGCCAAGGTAATTCTGAGCTTTACAAAAGGAAAAAATAGGTCACTGTGGCCAGGAATGGGTGATATTATTCTAGGTTTCAGGTGGAGCACGTGTAAAGTACCTACTAAACCAACCACTTTCTTATATATGGCTGTGGCGGTGGATGTGTTTTGGAAAGAATTGTTTTACTTTTAAATAGGGAAATAAATAGATATATCAGCGAAATTTAATCAAATATATTTACTTGTAGTAATATAATCTCCATTATCAATGCTCGCAGCTCAACTTTTTTATTTTTTAATGTTTTGTCCAAAATAAAATGTTGTGTTGGTCTAAACAAAGGATTATCCGCAAGTGATAAATCAGGTGTCTGGAGGATGTGATGGATCTTTCTATCATAACGACCTTATGTTTTCCTGTGTTTATTTTGCGTTGTGAGCGCCTGCATTAATTAGCATGCTGGAAAATTGCACTTATTTTTTCATTTTACTATCAATTTTCTTGCAATGAAGGTCTGCAATAATGGGAGTTTAAAATTAAAGTAACAGAATAGAGAGCAACACTAATGTTCAACCACTAGATAGATTTCAATGATTGCTAATCACTGATGTGACAGCTCGTTGCACTAAGGAGTTGATTATTCCTAGTCGAGAGACTTGTGCATATAGTGGGATGTGTAGTTCGATTCTTTAGTGAAATTTCAGGAGAAAGCCAAATTCCTACACTCTTTTTTATTTGATGAGGCTTTCATAAACACTAGAATATAACATTCAATTTTGGGCTTCTTAGTTAGTTCTTTGACAAGCATCTAACTCGTCATTTTTTATAAGATCTTTATCCAGAGTAGTTTGGCTTCCTGAACACTGCTCACCAGAATGGTCACAATCGCAATTTATTAATTTTTTAAGCCATAGCTGCCATTTAGGAATATTCACTCACCGAGATTCATTTCAAAAACAAGTGAAAAAATGATACTTTTCAGAGGATTTATATTTTCATTGCCATTTTCACAAGGCAGGTATACGAGGGATCTTCAAAAGTCTTGGTGCAAAATGAAAGAAATATTGATAAAAAAATTAAAATAACATAAATGCCTCTAAAATTCCTCAACATAGTTTCCATTTATGTCAATACACTTCAGAAGGCGATGTTTCCACCTGAGAAGTTACTCTCTGAAAAAAAGCTAACTTTCGTAGGTCAGGTTAGATTTCCTAACCTCCGCTTGCTTCCTTTGACTCGGAAGGGAACGTGGCAAGCTCGCACAACAATTTTGCGATTGGACCTTGCCCTGGATAATGAACTTTAAACGTAGGTTGCACTTAATCGATTAAGAGTGGCTATTAAATCAACTAACTAGGCAGCTCTGGATATCAAACTGGATGAAACAAATTAAGCTTTACTACTGTACAAACAAAAATAAAATAATGGATGCAACATAGATATACAAAAGAACTAAATGAGCCAAAAGTTTACACACCTCGGCTCCAGGCAGGAGCCGTGTTCACGTACACACAAACTTACACGACCGCCCAAAGGGATACTACAGTTCCGGGTGGATTTGCCGCCCGAGGATTTTGTACCCGAGAGAAGGGCTTAGGGGGAGGGGGTATGAGCGTCGAGCTCGATTGCTCTTTAACGGCACGCTTGGGTTAGCACTTGGCTGATTAGTACTCGGCCTGCCTAAAGTTATGAAGGAGAATACAACTTGTCATCTAACAACCACTGCTAGCCTCGAAAGGAGGGATCGGGGGAGTATTTCGCCGTGGAAGAGCTGAGTAGAATACAGCAGTGGGGAGTCTCCTTGTTCCTAGTTCTTATTTCTTCTTATTTAATTTTCTTGTTTTCGAGCTCTTGGGGTAAGGGAGTCCGAGAGAAAGATTTCTTCTGTGTTGCGTCCTCTTTGGCAAACTACTAATCTTACCCAGGCTGCCGTTTAACTATTTATACGGATCCCCGGGAAGTGGATTTTACTTTATCTATACAGCGGTGCCGGGAGTCAATTTAGACCTTCACGCCATCTCGCGGAACCCTCGTTGTTACAATTAGGCTCGCTATAGGGCGTCTTATCAAACGGAAGTTACCTCAAAAAGAAGCCGATCGCGGGTTATTTCCGTTCTACCCGCCTCTCTCTCTCTATCTCTAATCTCCATTTCTCTCATCTTTGACACTAACATTTACCACTTTCCCAATCAACTTGCACAAAAAGAAGGTTAGCGAAATTTTGCAGGAACCTTACGGGGTAATTTGATATTTCCCCTGTTTGCAAAAAGCAATCACAGTAGTCTATCTCCAGATCCTGTCACACAAATCTAACAGAAAGTCCTTGACTCTCTCCCCTATATATCTGTAGAAGTCTAAATACCTCATACATTAGTGTATACATAAATACACCGACACAGCTCGCGCCGTCATAAACCCCCAGTTCGAGACGAGGAAAGCTCGGATCGCGGCGAGGGGTAAATATGTCGCATATCTAGCAGGATACAAAAGGTCTTTCGCGCAGCGATAAGAATTTTATGAAAATTCGGTGCTCTCTCTAGATTTTAGCTCATGAGAAAAATAAAAGGGAAAATTCTCCCTGAAGCCAGGCAGAAGATCTTGGACCTACGTTGTGTGTGGAGCTAGTCTCACAAAGGAAACAGTTCGCCTGGCAAGGAAGAAACCGGGGAATTGGTTTTTGCCATCACGGTACTTGTAGGTGCCAAACTTCTCACAGAACCCTCCCCCCCTTCAGATTCAGAGGTTACACAAGACCTCCCTCTGCGGATTACGCTAGGTGCAGCTAAGTAACCATTTTGGCTACCCACTCCAGTAGCCAATAATCGGAACGGACACTTCGAGGAGAAGAATTCAGATTTGAGTCACAGTTTGACTCGCCTTTGCGATCCGGCCTAGGATCATTACATCAGGGCGCCAGCCTAGGATTACCCACACATTCGGTAACCTCGGACGACCGGGCTAAATGTGAACATCGTCAGAAGAAAAGACATTCACCGACACCCTCTAAATACTTACGAACTCCAAAGTATCGTTAAAGTGAATTATCCCCTCCCCTAACTTCATCAGTTCAACCGTTAACTAGAATTCCCATCCCGAGCTCATAACGTCGATTATTTCAAGTGATTAATTCAGTGCTTAATTCCATAATATTATTCAATTTATTCTGTCGGGTGCAATTAAGACGCAAGCATCCTAGTACGTAGAATTCAAGTGTAATCCCCACGACATTATATATAGACTTGCCTGTTCAGTGCAAAGACTAATCCTATTTTATACATATATATGCTATTTCATATTTCTAATTCATTTATATTAAAGATTATTTTTGTATCTGTCTGTTTAACTATTTTGGACGATCCTTTAGCAATTAATAAGCAATGCACTGGCTTAATTCTCAATATTTCATTAGTCCACCCATGACTGGCTTTTACTGAGTGAGAACACACTCAGGGGATCATTATCTTAATTTTGATCAAAAGGGACGCACCGGGGTTATTCTTATTCACCGGAAGTGGCTACGGCAGGTGTATTGGCTACACTTCACCTCCACTTTACCTTGATGCTGGATTATAATATATGACTAGGAAGTGGGACTGAGATTACTCACTCACTAACCCTCGACAATGTCGAAGTATGGCATACGGGACATCATCCGTTATAGCGGCGGTGTCTGCGCATAAAGAGGGAGTAGAACGCAACTCACTGAAAATTTATTGCTGAAGGGTTCTCCGCATCTGGAGGTAAGGTCCAGTAGGTGGCCTTGAACGAAATCATGACGTGTATTGAATGCTCATGGAGCAGCATCTCTGCTAGAGAATGCGGAGAAAGGACTCACGAAAGCCTCCAACACGGACGCATGATACGAGATTGTGGTCCGTTCCTCCTGGATAAAGGAAGGGGGGGGTCATACGATAACTTGCCTCAGATCCTTTTAACTCGCTTCCACACCTCTGAAAGAGGGCTCTTCCAGTTAGGTAAAGACACGTATGGCCACCACGTAGAGAAGGTTGGGCTGTCGAAGGGGTACCAGACTGTGGAAAAGGTCACTCCTCTCCTAGTGAGTCCTCGTGGGCAGAAGCCACCTAAAGAGTAGCTTTCACAAGGACAGAATAAAGTTTAATGTTTGGCACCGTGTCCAGGTTCTCCCACATATAAGATCCTGCCACCTGGAGCAAAGTCACCTCCGAGACCTTGTCCAGCTCAGCAGGGGCCTCCATGTGGCCATCCTCCTTAATGCATCACTGATCTCAGGAAGATTCTTCAGTCCTGTGGTCTTCGGTCTTCTTTTTCTGGAGAGCCCACCTCCATCAGGGAAGAGAGGGGGCAGGCACATCGGCCCTATGTAAGCCTAATATACATGCCTGTGGGACAGTAAGGACATGGCACGACGAGCCTCGGCAATCTCTGCCCTTCTAAGGAGGTTGGCAATCAAGCCGCTTCCATCAGCAGCTGTCGATTCTGGTCCACCTACCTGCTTTCTTGGCATTCCTCTGTGATAGCAAAGGAGGAGTCGCCGTTGGTACAGAGATGGAGTCGTCCAATGGCGACTCCAGGGAAGGGAGTAGGGGAGAGCCACCTTACACGTTGACATAGGGCAGTAGTTTGTGTCCAGCATAGAGAAAATAAATAAAGACGGATGAAAAGTAGATACTATAACCTACCAATGCCTTGGGAGGTTAAAGAGTAGTTTCTCTAGGATCAGAAAATTCTAGAATGTGATCATTTGCGCATCCTCGGCCCGCGGGTTTGGGCTAAGATGTGCCTTGACAACTCGGCCTGCCATTCAAACGAATTTTCCCTCGATCTTTGCCCATAAAGGAAAGTTAGGATGTAGCCAGCTTATATGTGTACTGGTAGGCTGTGAGCAGAGTAAACGGCCCAGCACAACTCGTGCCTAATTCATCCTTCAGCCAACGATCTTTCAACCTTCGAAGCAGCTAGGCACCTCACGGTATACTTTGTCACTCGACTAAGGTCTGGTAAGAGGACGAAAGTGAGCCGAGCAATCAAAACCTCTGTGAATAGAATAGCAAGTTTGAAAGAGGGTAGGCGGGTATCTAATAAAGAGAAGTAGAAATAGGCGAGCTTACTAACGAGTAGGGTGGGTGATTACCTATTATTATTATCATAGCCCGACGCTAGGTTATCTCGGGATGGCATGCAATCCACCCAGGCACCATGTTTAGCGAACCGAACATGGCAACCTGACGAATTACACATCATTTCGGGTCAAAGAGTTCTATTCAACCCAGTGGCGGAGCATCCCAAACTTTTCCTCTGGTACCAAGTGCAGGTAGAAAAGGGTTGAAAGGATAGTCGTAGAGAAAAAAAATAGAAGTATCCCTGAGATGAAAACTCACCACCAACTTTCCCAGGTTCCATCAGAGATATCCTGTCATCCCAGTGACAGGACTTCGCTAATTTGCACTCAGACCGGAGGATGTGCAACCCATCCAGGTACCAAGCGTTTCAAGCTACACAAGTTACCTCCTTACGGAGAAGAGGAAGTACAGAAATAGGCTGAATTTATACGGGACTTACGCTATGCAGTCTCTGGCATTCCACCACACATTTATTATATCAAGTAGCTAAGAAGTAGCGTCAAGTATCTTTAGAATTCATAGCTAATAAAGAGATTAAAAAAAAAATTCTTTTCTTTAAATTTATGAGAGATTATTTTGATGGGTGGAGGAAAAGACCAACTCCTAGAGGGGTCATGGTGGTAAAAAGTGTAAGAACCGCTGTTCAAAAACACTCATGAAAGAAAAAGTATTAATGTACACGAGAGCGGCTGTCTTTTTTCCCCCTCCATATATTTATAATTCCAATCCGTCCGTAAATGCTGATTGGACTCAAAAGATTTCTTGCATAAAATTGATAGCCCGATCGATCCCATCTAATAGGAACCTTAGGGAAAGCTGTTATTAGGCGTCCTTATTTTGCGCAGTCTGAGAATTAGTTGTGAAATGTATTTTTAGGTATTGTTTTAAATATATTTTTCTAAACTCCGAATGAACTCATCAAGAATGGACTTTATCAAAAGAAAACAAAGAATTTTCGTGGTAGATGATCATTTTTTTTTCAATTTGGAGAATTAAAAGAAATTCTGTTGTTTCATTTCTTAATTAAAATGTGCTTTTCACTTTCTCAAAAAAGCTTTGTTATTCTGAATGGCCACTGTTAGAAATATTGCACATAACTGAAAAGAGAAATTGTTTTTTTCCTTATAAGTGACACAATATATGAAAACTTAACCTTTCTAAATATTATTATAAGAACAAAATATTAATTATCATTTGAAAATAGTTTCCCCCAAATATTTCGACATCGGGTTTTTTTTTTTATTTGGGTAACTCGAATTTTCCGATGTCCATTACGAAATTGAAAGTACACAACGCATCTACATATGGAAGAAAATATTACAGAGATTTTAGCGAATTGGTATTGGCAGCTTACACAACAAGGTGTAGAAGCTATTTTTAATGTGCAATGAATCCATTAAGTCAATCAAAAACGATGTCATTGATTTTTTTAAGGATGAAACAAAGGAAAGGTTAACGTCGAGCGAACATCCAACATTATCTAGAAGCGTAATCGAGGGCGTGTTTTCTTTCTTTGCTTATTCAATGTTTGCGATAATAATGGATGAAGATGAGAGTAAATAGGATGGCATCAGTGGCGGATTGAATGGCAGATATGGCAAAGGAGGTCATAAGACTTTAGCGATATTGTAAAATACTTCGTTTTAATTAAAGCTTAAAATTCTATTCGATCATATACACGCTTTCTAACATTTCTTGATGTTGTTGATTTCATTATACTCATTTGATTCTATTCAATTTAAATTTACTTTACTCGCTTCTTCTTTTCTTTATCTTAGTTTATTACTATTAAAGCAACCTTACTGTAATTCTCTACTATGTTAAAATTAACAACATCCTTTTTTGCCGATAAAGTAACCAAGGATTGTGATCGACACTTATCAGTATGTTAGCCGAGTATGAAATTCCGTATGAAATTCCGTTTGCCGGCTGAATGTAGCTAAGCCTTCTAGGGTGTTGTGAGTAGCTCGATGCTATTCTTCAATAGAGCTCAAATTTCCAAATGTGCCTTTTTTTTACTACCTCCATATGTATAATTTTATTCATGTAAGCTTTGAACGCTCCCCCCCCCCCAATTTCGCTCCCTCTTCTTTCATTTATCATATTCTCAGCAAAGTTAAACCACATTAGATATAATTGGCGAATGGCAACTCAATTTGAATAATGTTGAATTTTCGGTGGCTGCAACATGCTATAGCCACACGTGGTCGTTATCTCAAATTTAACAGTGGGTCCCTACTGAGAGAGTCCTCATAAAATGATTGTTCGGTCAGTGTTAAAATTCAGATCAACAACAAATATGGCGATAAATCACAATTATATACTAGACCTGAGTGTTGTGCTGAATTCCTTTTCACAAATCTATCTCATTTTCACAACCCTCTGTCTCTTGTCCGAACAATTGATTTCACTTTTTGCGCTAAGTCATTGAGCATTATAAACTGCTATATTAAATGCAGAACACTTGTTATTCGCACATCTGACTAGACTTGAGGCTGTATACTGGAGACATCCTGCACCTATTTGAACCTCCATACTGAAAGTAAACACAGCAGGTTATGAGGTTTCTATCCTTAGGAATTTATGAGAAGTCCAGATGCCTAGATGAATCTGACAAGGGCTTTCAAATTGTAGTGTTTAGTGCCTGTGTTCTATGTTGGCTTTGTTACTGGAGGCTTCCATTGCTGCATATTGAACCCCCTTGTCAGGGTTGATAATATTTACGACAACAGTGATTTTAATGTCTTTTCTCTTATTTTGCTTCATTCGTTTCTACCCCTTTTCACACCTGGATAAGACCGCTTCCAGGTGCAAAACAGCGTTTAGACCTTTAGAAAAGAAACATTTAATTAACGAATTACTAAATTAATCTCAAATTCCACACTTGGATTTATGCCACATGCGAATGGGATGGCTTACCTTCTTTTACTATTTCGGGAGAGCTTTGGGATTAGTAGACCGGGACTCCCCATCACTCCCATATTTAAGGGCCAACTGTGTTCATTGGCTATCTGTTGATTGGATTATTCCTCCACATTCTATTCATTCCTCAACTTCTACTCTCTCAGAGGGGGCTGGGGTCAAAGCTCTGGTTTCCTCTACGCTCGGGAACAAATTTCAGACTTTCTGAGTATGTGGTCACCCTTTAAGTATTACTTTCCAATGACTAAAATTTCCCTCCCTCAGTTCCTTATATTTATGACTGACAGGATTTAGGGATACCATTCTTTGATCCACTGGTTCCATTTTCTCAATCCTGCTTCTTCACCTTCATTCAAGGTAATCCCGCCGCAGGCGTCTCACGGTAGCTTGAAAGGAGGCCAACGACCCAATTTTCTAAGGAGATATGACAATGTTATATCTCTCGTCCTATTTTATAATTTTTCTCTCTTCTTCATCTTTATTCAGGTTTTCTCCATTCCTCCGTTCACTGCTGATTCTAGCCTGTTTGGCGCATAAATCTAGTTAGTGCCAACTCGGAGTCTGAGGGATAGAAGCGGATGTAGCACTCTAGGGATAAAAGCCTCAGGTTTTACGGCGCTTCGCTTTAAGTGGTAGGTGATGGAAGTTATCTGCTATGAAGGACATCAAAATGAGTATTTATGTCCTATAAATGAAATATTTTAGTGGTTATCATAAAAGTCACTTTTATTTGACGGATTTCTATCTCAACGCCCCCTATTGATTGCTCTTCAAATCCACACTCTACCTTTTGAAATTCATACATTTGAAGAACAGCGTTATTAGGAAGGAATGTGAAAGAAGTTACTTGAATTTCAACTCAAAACTAGAATTTGAGTACCACTACAGTATTAAATGCTAATTTTGATATATTTTATTCATTTTTAGTGTTTGAGGGACTGAATTTTATGAGTATTAAAAGCACTTTAACGATACCAAAAGTCCTGCGCCGACGTCCAAATTCCTGACCATTATTCACTCAACCGATTTATGGCAATTCGAGTTCGGGTCCCTAACCAGGGTTTGAGGTTCACCTGGTCTACTGAGCTATTATTCCTCGTTATTTTTTATTTTATTTTAATAATTTCTTTATTCTCTATCTTTCTTCTTTTCACAATTCCCGCAATCCCTTTGTTTTCAAACAAGGGAAGAAGGGGGGTCGTTAGCTATGTCATAGTCTTAAGTGGTCGGATTATTGTCATTATTTATTCAAAAGTAAGAAACGAACAACAAAGAGGAATTTCTACAAAAAGTTCATTAGGGGGGGGGGTAACTCGTTAAATAAAGTAGAACTTTTGGGATAAGTGAAGATGTGTGAAAGAGACGTACCCTGATTAGTTTAAAGAAGTGACTACTTTGGGCAAGTCAGGCAGGGTGGGTGCGCAACTTGGGCGCAACTATCCCGCACCTACCTAATCTTCACAATGAAGGCAGGGTTTTCTGTGGAAGGGGGAGTATGACATTTCACATATCTTCTTTTCACTAAACTACACCATTTTCTTTAAGAATTTCTCCTCTCAAACACGTAAATTCCCTTGTTGGTTTTTATTTTTTAGCTAGATACAGATACTACTCCGTTGGATTCGATTTTATGCTTTTTTTTTGCTTTCATTCAAAGTAATTCTACCATAGGAGTGTCAATGCCTTCTGTAATGAGGTCAACCACCCAATTTAATACTTCACTCCCTAATTATTCAAGAGTTAATTATGAAATTGTCAATATATTATTGTCTTTATCTAATAAAAAACAAAAATTGTTAAACCTATTTATTATAAAGTTTAATCAATCATTTAGTTATCATTATTATTGGCTACCCTCGCCCAACGCAACAAGGAGATGGATTTGTGACTGAAAAAAGGGGGTAATCAGAGGCTATCTGGATGTGTTGGATGACGGAGGGCTTCCCAACCTGAGTCAATGGTCGTTTCCTTAGTTATATGACCCACGTTCGGCACCTTTTGTCATGAAGAAGGATTAATCTTCTTTCTTCACTCATTGATAAAGTGTTCTATATTAACGTAAGCTTAAAATTATTTCGTATATACCATAGCTTTTTTGAAGTAGATTATATTAGTACTGTAAGAGTAAACAATATTCTAGAAGACTATTTTTTAGGCTAAATTTAAAACGACATTAGTTTCTTGACGCGCTTTATTCCCCCTTAGACACACAGTATTGAGAAGCGGAAGGAACAGCGGGCAATTTCCAGGTGTCAAATGGTGTTCAGATGACAAATATCGGATGGGGGTTAAATTGCTATATAAAAAGACCTAAATATTCGAGGCTAGAGAAGAAGGTTTCGAGCTTTCGTTGAATATGTTGCCGGGGAACCGCAACAAGAGAACCTTCACAGTCTTTTAGGCCCTAAAATGTGACCACCACGATTCCAGTACTATTTATCAATGCTTACGCACTTGCCGATACGCGATGACCGACATAACCTGAACACAACAGCTGTGATGATTCCCATAGTCATAAAACAAAAACACAAATGTGTAAATAGCCGCCAATTGGCCGTCCACATGTTAGGTATGAGACAGAAGAGCACACACCCTTCGCATAACATAATATATATGAGTACGCCACCATGATTTTTCAGTGGTCAAATATATTAGACTGCGATATTCATTTTATACCTAATACTAAAATCTGACATAGGCCTTTGTAGGCCTTCCTTGAATATGTGGGGTCATTAAAAATTAACTGCCAATATAAACCATTTCAAAGGCTAGCAGCCCTTTAAACCAGTTTGTTTTTCCTAATATTAAATTGTGTTCATTTTAAATTATTTTTTGAGAATTCCCTCAGTCAATTTATAATATAGTAATTTTAATGTACTGTTCTATAACATTCGAAGAAGACCTAAATCATATCTTTCCTAAGGCATCTTTTGATTGAAATCTCACGTTCTCTAGTTATTAATTATAATTAAGTCATCTCATAAGTGATGCTGCATTTTTTCATGGTTATCATTATTTTATGAATAGGAATCAAACGACCCTTTGTAAAATCGTTATAATTTGATTTAAACAAAGTTATTTTATGGTTGTTTCGATCTCTTCTCTTGTTAACAGCTTCATTCTCTTCAGTCGATTTTCTAAACATTGTAATATAATGAAGCTAATTCGGGGGAGTATGGACGATTTTTCATTATCTCTCGATCAAAATTTTTTTGAGAATTCCCTCAGTCAATTTATAATATAGTAATTTTAATGCACTGTTCTATAACATTCGAAGAAGACCTAAATCATATCTTTCCTAAGGCATCTTTTGATTAAAATTCCACGCGTTCTAGTTATTAATTTTATTAAGCAATCTCATAAGTAATGCTGCATTTTTTTCATGGTTATCATTATTTTATGAATAGGAATCAAACGACCCTTTGTAAAATCGTTATAATTTGATTTAAACAGAGTTATTTTATGGTTGTTTCGATCTCTTCTCTTGTTAACAACTTCATTCTCTTCAGTCGATTTGCTAAACTCTTAAAAAGATTGTAATATAATGAAGCTAATTCGGGGGAGTATGCACGATTTTTCATTATCTCTCGATCAAAATTTTTAAGCTTCTGTATGGTATCTCTTGCGATGTGAGGTCACGCGTTGTCTAGAAGAAAGAGCCCTTTTCTTCTATATGAATTAACGCTTGTCCTCTTCCTCCAAGTGCTATGTGTAAACAGTCCAACTGAGCACAGGAAACTTCTTTGGTGATAGTTTGAGTTAGGTTAATAAGTTCAAAATGGAATATTACATTGTTCAACATTTGCAATTAGATTTACATCCATTGTAATTTTTGAAAGATCTTAGTGAAATTCGACTGCTCGCTCTGAGCAAGGTCGAGCTTTGAGACAAATGTTTCTCAAGAGAAAATTCGAAACCATCTCTGACAATGAATGGCTCACACTAATTGTTCCTTCACTGTATACTTGACAAAAACTTTCTACTCTTAACTGATCATTGTTGCCTTTTGTAATATCCGAAAGGATAATGTTTCGAATGTCCCATTTTGACACTTCGATAATAATAAAAAAATAATGTCTCACAAAATGACGAGTAAGTTATGTCGATTTCTTCTATCCATAAAATGATGATAAACATGAAAAGAATGTCACATTACTTATAAGATGACCTAATATATTTTATAAAAAGATTTCACTGCGGCAATTGGAACTAGCCTGCGAAGTAATGATACTGGAAGAGCTTCCCTTGAAGAAACCTTTCCGGAACCATCGATGACCTTTTGAAATCATTGTCCTCACAGAACCTACACATGGTAAGTGGTTGGTCAACAAGAAAATCATAAAAATTTGAAAGCAAGGCGTCTATACCCCGTCGTTCTCCGAGGGGTCATAAATCCCGAAAAGGGCATATGGGCGTCTTTGATGGCAGTCAAATGCCAATGCTAGACAAGGTGGAAGGCACCAATAAAATTGGATATGACCCAAAATAAAGGCAGAAAACCCATTTCTTGAATAACTATTTTGCATTAATGGCTTTAAACTTACTTTATATAAGCAATAGACACGGAAAATAAAAGGTCTACTGAGTAAAATGTCGCTTCCTCTCACTTATTCCGATTTATGACTTTACGGCATTCTAAACTTTCAGTAATTCCCGGAATAACCTTCGGAGGACCATGTCAATTCTATTATTCAAAAGAGAATGTATAACAACACAAGGGTTTCAAATTTCGTTAGAATCAGCCAAATAGTTATGATGTTATTGCCAAAACAAAATAATTCACGGGCTAACCTTGGAAGGATTTTGACAATCATATCATCCTAAAGAAAATGTAAAACAACATAAGTCTTTCAAATTTTGTTAGAATCAACCGAATAGTTTCAATGTTATTACAAAAACACTACAAAAGCAAATCGGGGACAACCGACATAGTGAGATGTAGAATCACCCGCAACTAGACTTGCAGGCGACTAAAAATAACCTAACAAAATTATAAATGAATAAAAAATTATAAAATATTGAAGATAAACCAGTCCAGAAGCGCAGGTTGTTATATTAGTAGAAATGACAAAGTGAACTTCCAAATGAACCAACGCAAAAAATTGGCTCCGTACTTAAGTAGAGGACAATTAGCAAGTGTTCGTGGCTAAGGCAAGGATAGAGTAAAGGACGAAACCAATAAGCGCCCAACAATTGAGGCAATGACAAACCAACAAGGGTATAAGAACAAGGAAAATATCAACACTGATCCATCAATTAAGGCAAGAACAAAATCAACAAACATCCATCAATTAAGACAAAGACAAAATCAACAAACATATAGAAATTAAGACAAAGACAATGCTAACATACAAGCGTCCAGCAATTAGGCAAGGGCAATACCAACAGACAAGCCTCCGACAATTAAGGCAAACATAAAACCAACAGACAAGCGTCCAGCAGGTAAGGAAAGGATAAAACCAACAATAAGACAAGAGTTCAGCAATTAAGGCGAGGGAAAATCCACAAACGAGCTTCCAACACCTAAGAAGAAGAAAATTCCACAATCTAACGTCCAGTAAATAAGGAAATGATAAATACACAAACATTGGTCAAGCACTTAAAGCAAAGGCAAATCCTCCAACAAGTCTCCAGAAATTAAGGTATAGACAATTCACAAACAAGCCCTCAGCAAATAAGGCAAGGACAATCAACAAGGAAGGGTCTAGCAATTAAAGCGGAGAAACTCAATAAACAAATTGAAAGAAATATATTTTCGATAATTACTGAACGAAAGAAGCTTTCGTCAAAAAATGAAAGCAAGAGGCTTTGATCAATAAATCAGAGCAAGAAGTTTTCGTAAAAAATTGAAAGCAAAGACTTTTCGTTTAAAAATGAAAGCAAGAGGCTTTGATCAATAAATCAGAGCAAGAAGTTTTCGTAAAAAATTGAAAGCAAAGGCTTTTCGTTTAAAAATGAAAGCAAGAGGCTTTGATCAATAAATCAGAGCAAGAAGTTTTCGTAAAAAATGAAAGCAAAGGCTTTTCGTCAAAAAATGAAAGCAAGAGGCTTTGATCAATAAATCAGAGCAAGAAGTTTTCGTAAAAAATGAAAGCAAAGGCTTTTCGTTTAAAAATGAAAGCAAGAGGCTTTCGTGTAAAAGTCAAAGCGAGAAGTTTTCGTCACAGATTGGAAGTAAGAATTTTTCGTCCACAAATGAAAGCAAGAGCCTTTCGTCTAAAATGAAAGTAAGAAGCTTCTTCGCCTGAATCAACAGGATTCGTTAAATGAAGCAAGAAACTTCCTCAACTACAACAAGAAGCATCCTCAACTGCAACAAGAGGCTTCCTCATCTGAAGTAAGACGCTTCCTCAGCTGAACTTAGAGGATTTCTCAATTGAAGCAAGAAGCTGCTTTAACGGAAGCGAGAGGCTCTCTCAACTGAAGCAAGAGGCTTCCTCAAATGAAGCAAGAGGTTTCCTCAAATAAAGGAAGAGGCCTCCTCAAATGAAGCGAGAGGCTTACTCAGCTGAAACTAGAAGCAGGCGGAAACCACTGAAGAGAAAGTATATATAGTGAATAACACAAGATAAAAAATTGTTCTCATTTTCTGTTGTATGGGATTTTTTAATCGATTCTAATTAGGTTTTCAACACTGATTTCAAATCTAAAATCGGATTTTGTCTGTATGCTCTAGTTTTCATGCTATTTGAAATTTATGTTTTATCCTAAATTAATCCTATTCGTGTTTTGTTTCAAATCTAATGATGACCTCTTTAAGTAGACATAAATGCAGACCTAAGTAATCCTAATGCATTCTATTTCATTTGTGGTTTCTACACACTTGGTCATTATAGAGGTAAATATAACAAGGTTTGTGCGCCGTGTCTATAAGCCTATTTTGACGTTCTCCTTTGTGACCAAGACAAGAAGTGGGCTGCACAGATTGTATGTCATATTTGCTAGGAAAGTCTTCGTGAGTCGACAAAAGGAAAACGAAAAGAGGTCTATCTTTTGGAGTCCCGATGGTTTGGCGAGAGCCAAAGAATTACTACATAAATAACAGCTATTTTTGCTTGGTCAACAATAAATATTTTGCCAAGAAAAACCTTCATATTACCTCTAATCCCAGTATTCTTTCTGCAATTAGACCTACTCCACATTCTGAGTACCAGTTTCAGTTTTTAATGGTTATGCCTCCTCTCAAGAAGAAATCAGGAAGTTTGATCAGGAGTTTGAAGATATTCTCTCAGATTCCGAAGACTCTTCATCTAATGCGAAACAATCATCAGCTCCTCAGCATTTTACTCAAGCGGAAGTGAATGACTGATCACTTGATTTCGCACTCTCCAAGAGAGCAGCAGAGCTATTAATTAGCCACAAAGCTAGATGAAAAAACCAACATCTTTACAGTTCTGCAAATGTCTCATATTTCAGAACACGGTACTAGATTTTGTGAACTTTTTTTCAGAAGACAAGCATTTTGTTTACTGCCATGATATTCCAGGTTTTCTAGCACAGTGAGGTGTTGCATCGTATAACCCTACAGAATAGTTTGTTTTTTGATTTTTAAAAGCGCAGCCTCAAGTGATTTATCTTGTACAATGACAGTATTTTTGGCGCAGTCCCAGTTTGTTACCAGTGAATTTGCGAGAAACCCATGACGACATAAAATTAGTCATTGACTTACTTAAATATAAAGAATAGAACTGGATCATTTGTGTTGACCTAACATAGTCAACTTCTTCCTTGGATAAAAAAAAGGTTTCACTAAGTTTCCCTGCGATTTCTCCATATGGTATAGTCGAGCTCGAGGCAAACACTGAACCCAAAAGAATGGCCCACATGTGAAACCCTGGAAGCAGGCAAACAAAATATTTTGAATGCCTTTCCTACCTTTTATTTTTAGGGTATTAGATTGACCTTATATTCATGCCGTTGTATTTGATGTGGAATTTGTCAGAAAGAAGAATGGTAAGAAGATAGCTTGGCTGTCATTCGTGGCAGTTATACAAAGTTTATTGTCAACAAAGAAGCTGATAACTATGAGGATTTTGCTAGTAGAATGCTGATGACTTTTCGTAACCTTGGAAACAACATGAGTGTCAAACTTCATTTTCTGAATAGTCGACCTTACCATTTCCTCGAGAATCTTGGAGCTGTAAGTAATGAACAGGTAGAGTACTTCCACCAAGACCTCATGGCGATTGAAAAACAATATCAAGGTTGATGGAACAGAGCTATGATGGTTGAATACTGCTAGAATATAAAACGAGATGACCTCGACAGAGTTATGAAACTCAGGTGTTACACGCGCAAATTTTTGCCATCAGAACAACGATTTGAGCTATTTTTTTATTTCATCGGTCTTTCTAAATCACATCAGTAGACACTGATATTTAGATGTAATTCTTTTCTCATATAATGGTATCATATAGTATTTATTATATGCGATATTTTTTATCGGATCTTTAAATTTAATCATTGTCTTTTAAACTAAATTACCGTTCCAAGGAGGTTTTTATCTAGTTGGCTTTTTTATTCACGCTTATTCAATATTACACTTCATCCTCAATGAAACAATGCAGTAATCAATACTATTCTAATTCTTTTCCCATATAATGGTCTCGTATAGTATTTATTATATACGATATTTTTAACGGGATCTTTAAATTTAATCATCATCTTTTAAACTTAATTACCAAGGTCATCATATAAAATAAATTCTAAGGATTAAACTCTAGTCGCTGTGGAACTCGTCCTTATTACTACCCGGATAGTTTGCCCTCTTCTTAACTGAACTTTCTGCTATTTATTCCTTACAAAATTCAAACCATTTCCTAGTTTCATTATGTATCTTATAAGACCTCAGCTTCACTACCAACACCATTCTGATAGATTTAGTCAAATGCTTTACTATAATCGATATATTCCATCAACAGCAGTCTTCAAGCCGTAATCATAGCTTTTAAAAAATCAAATACATATGCGAGAAACTGACTTTTCTCTTCTAAATCCATGATGGGATTCTTTCGACAAGTTAATAATAATCATGATTCCTTTGTTCTGATGGAAGAAAATATTAAATAAATTACACGTTTTCACAAACTCTCTCCGACCATTTCACAATATAGTGATCGCATTTTTCAATTTTCTATGAAACACAACTTACAGCATAGATTAATTACATTGATTTTCTTTTTTTATTATTATCCAAGGACATTCAAACTTTATATAGACGAACAAAACTAAAAAGAACCTCACAAATTCTTTATAAAATACAGCAAATGGGATCAAATAATCGCAATCGAAGCACAAACTTTATGTGTAAATAATGATCCATTTTTGAAGCGAGAAAAAAGTAATAATCTAACAAAAAAGTTAACTTTTTATATATGGCTTCTCGGAAATGAGGGAGCTGAGGATGAAGGGGGGATGCTGACTATAACCCCACCCCATACAAAAACAACTAACATAATCTATAATTCACACTTTGGACTACTATAATTTTATTCAATCAAATAAGTTTTGATTCTATTCATTAGAAATCTAAAAATTTTCGTTTTCTCTCGGATCCAAACTGACTCTGACTTCAGGTGAGTCACTGGTCTACTGGATGACTCTAAAATAGAAAACGAACAGGCATTAACCAACCCAGTCAGTTGCTGATTATAACTCATTGGTGATGGTTGTATAAATTTCTCATCTCTCGGTATCGTGAAAGGACAACCCGTTAGTTGATAATAAACATTTTCTTCGCGTAGACGACTGCAATACTCTACATAAGCGACTTTCATTATTTATATCTCGTCTCATTTTTCAATTATACCAAAAAAAAATGAGTAATTTTTATAAGGCCTATAAATTTTCAAAGACGTTGGTAAACAACCCTTTGTAAAAATACTAGTTTATCGGTAAGTAAAAGATTCATAGATTAGATCTAAGAATAGAGATTATACTAAAATGATGATTATCATCTATATAGAATTTCTACATTTAACATCACCATTCATTACTACCGACTTCTTTAAAAAAAAACCCTAAAAAGTAAGCTTAACTTTAACATGAATTTGAATTGATTTGTTTCTTATCTGAATTTTATATTTAATCTTTATTTCAGGTTGCTCTATATCAAATAATACTCGTAATTAATTAGATTAATAATTGTGGAAAATGTAAATAACACCAATTGCAAGGATTTGAATTAATTCGATAGATAATTGTGGAAAATGAAATTAACTGCAATTTCAATGATTTTAAGTTCGTATTTTGAGTGCCTGTCTTTTTGATATTGGGGATTATTAAGACCATATTCAGAAATCGAAGAAAGCGCGTTCTTAATTGGTAACAGAAGTACAATGAACCGTATATAGTAATATCAATGCAGGGCATAGACGTATATAAATATATGCACATAGTAACAATAACTGATATTTAAAAATGGAAGTTAAATAATATATATATATATAAATATATATATATATATATATATATATATATATATATATATATATATATATATATATATATATATATATATATATATATATATGTGTGTGTGTGTGTGTGTATCTGTGTGGAAAACTCCCACAGTCTCGCGTGAGTAAGCAATAAATGCAACAAAGCCCTGTGGGCTTTGTTGCATATATATATATATATATATATATATGATATCAGAATTTTCAAATCCATTCAAACCGAATCGATCCCGCCACATAGTTTAGGTTACGTAATTTAAACCTAACCAAACCTATCTAATATTATCTAATGACCCCTCAAAAAATCATTCCTAATAATGATTCTGAGATAATGATTCTTAACATAGGCTAGGGGTCGTTGTATATATATATATATATATATATATATATATATATATGGATATTTTCTTTTATTATGGCGAAATTTTATAGAAAAAAGAGTTAGTTGCTCAAATTTATTAAGACATTGTAAAGTTTTATCTATTAAATAATGTTTTGCTTTCACCTTTTTTTACTTTCTTAAGCATTTATTTTTTACTTTCCTCTTTTCCGTCCCCCGAACCCCCCCAAATACTTAAACATAGCAATGACTCCATCCCTCAATTCTCGCGCATGAGAAAGGCAGTTCAGCCTCCTCAGCCGGCCGTTCAGCAATCTAGCTGAGGAGACGAAATTGCGCCATAATAAGAGAAAAAATAAAATCTATATATATATAATCAATTCTAGACAACAACCACTAGCCTATGTTAAGGATCATTATCTCGGAATCATTATTAGAGATGATCTTTTTGAGCGGTCATTAGATAATATTAGATAGGTTAGGTTAAGGTTTAAATAACCTAACTTATGTGACAGGATCGATTCGGTTTGAATGGATTTGAAAATTTCTGCCATAATATTTCTCTTTTTTTCACCCCTTGGATTAAAATTTTACTTTTTTGTTATTTTCTTTAATAAAAGTTGTTTTGCTGATTATTTTTTAACTATACCAATAAGTTTCTTGAGGGTCATCAACTATGATTGATATTTGTTGGGGGTCATTAATTAGGAATGGTGTTCTCAGGGGGGTCGTTGTCTAGGATTGATTATACATATATATTTATATTTTAAGGTGCAATTTTTAGAATCCCTTTTATTTTTATTTCTTATTTAGCATCTTTATTATTAAATCGTCTAAATTATAATGACCCAGGCTGCAGTCAATATTCGAGGACCAGGTTGGTTTTATCGCTCTCAATTCCATAAGGTTTCGTTGAACAGAAGACCGATTTGTAAAAAAATAATAACTAAATTTTCCCAATCTGTTCTATGAGATTCGGAAGATAAATAAAGCTCTATACTTTTGATCTGTTTCTCCACTCTTTTTATATTGACTTAGTCTTTTTTTAATTGTTTGCTCGATATAATATTTTGGGAAATCTTACATGAAATTTGATAAATAAAACCTTCTAGGCTGTGTGGAGAATTTTGCATCACTGTTTTGTTTTATTTTAGTGTGATAGTTGAAAAGTAGATTTATGTAAAAAAGGTAATGTTGAAAGGAAAGGAGAGGTGTACACTGGTCAAGAATTGATTGTTTTATTATTGGACTAAAAAGGTTTTGATGTGATTTTAACTTGCTTCCAAGATTTATTTCGTTTACTTAAGGTAAACATTTTATAAGGTAAACAACAATAATTTTTAGATTGTATCTATTTCAGTTTGAAACTATGCGGGACTAGTGACTCTTAAAACACGGAGTTGCATAGAGATGAATGGAAATATGAACGGGGGTTGGTTTTCCGTTGTCTTTTAATTAATATATCTAAGAATGGTAAACCTCGTTGGTCTTCTTTTTCTATAGTGAACTTAATTGAAGGTCCTAAAATATTTAAGGTTGAATGAGAGCCTTCAAAATTGTGCTATATGTGATTTAAATAGAGTTTGGTAGTGACTAATTATATACATATATCGGTACCAAAGAGCACCCTGTACTTTCAAATTTATACATCGATTTTTTCTATTAAAAACACCACCCCTTCCTTAACTTCTAACGCAAAAAGCTCTTTGGTATCAATAACAAAGAACATGTGTAATTAGTAATGTCCAGCAACAGTTGTGCGCATACGCCTTGCCTGGTGTCGGTTCTTTCTTATTCATATCACAGTAGACTCCGTTGTGCATAGTCTGTGATGGAAACAATACAATAGCTGAATCCAATCCTCCCGCGAGCTTGGGTTTCAATCTATGGACTGTGCGGATGATCAGGAAAGAGTTGGATGAGCCAGGCTGGGATTAGGAGGGTAGTGCAGCTTGGAATTCACGAGGCCCACAATATGCTCCTGTTTATCTTCCTGGACGGCTTCAGACTCAATACAAAAGAATACATCAGGTGGCTGGAGAGGTTCGTATTGCCAGTGATCCAGTAGGTAGCGGCAGAACTTTTCACTATGCAATGCAAGCAGGAAGACCCAGTATTGGCTATTAAACAATTTCTTTGACCATATCACTTAAAACACCTGGCCTTTCATCACCTCAGACTGCAACCCCCTCGACTATTATGTGTGGGGTGTGGTTGTGAGTGAGATCAACATGTCCCTGCGAACCAGCAAGGTGGAGTTCAGAAGGCCTTGAGCAGGTTCCGACGCCGTTTGGAGTCAGCGGCTTAGGCTTACATCGATTTCATTCAATAAAATGAATAGTAGAATTCTAAAGTCTTTAACGTGCAGCTTTGTTAAATACACCTGTATATATGAACTCTGCTTTACTTTTTTTTATGTTTAAAGTTAGAAGTTAGGTGGCTAATTACTCATCGTACCATATATATATATATATATATATATATGAGGGCTGGACAATGACAAGGCTTAAATTGCAGGGAAAGTTTTGTTCACACGTTTCGTTGTAGATCAGCTTCTTCATGGAACTAATTTCATCGGATCGCACTGTCCTATTTATACTTTACGTCCTGACTCTCCGCTGAAATACTCAATGATTTGAATGTGAATTTACCCTATATAAGGTCCCAGAAGTCTCGATGGAGTTTCACCATCGAGACTTGTGTGCCCTAATATATGTTTGAGAAGCTCTCTTTCTCGCCGATATCAACCTATACGAAGACACCTGCGTGATTATTCCCGCCCCCCCCCCCCCCAAAGAAAATACAAGAAGAAACGCAAAAAAGGGTAAATCCTGAGCAAAGAAGAAGTAAATAACACAAGACAGGATAACACATCACGACAAACATAGAACGCACGAACAATAATCTGACTGTACTAACGTAAAGGGATGGACTAATAAAGAGACTTATACTGTAACATTTGCAGAAAAAGAGACCCAGACATAATTATAATAAGCAAACATTGTGTAGACACAAGGACACGGCAAAAATTCCAAATTAAACGACTTTGATGAGGAACTGCACTCAGTAAAGGTATGACAGGGTCGCATCGCGATAAATTCAAGCAACACTCTGAACTTGAGGGGGTCTTTTTTGCGATCAGAATCGCACTTTTGTAGGACATCTTGTGGCTGCGGCATCCTATCATTCTCCAAGATTAAGGCACCTGCCCTCACAATTTCAGCGTGCTATTTGACCACCAAAGGAAAGTTTTCTTGGAGGTGACTTAAATGCAAACTTGAGAGTAGCAGGATACACCAGGTCAAACGAAAGGGTAAGAAACCTGGAACTTTTATTGGACCGTAACAGGCCCAAGAGAGTTGCATAGACTACCACACATAGGTGACATAAGGCATTGCAGCTCTGAGGCTGTATATAATTCCAACTGGCTACAACTTCCCGTTCAGCCCCTATAATACACCGTTGCCCCTACTCCCGAATGACCACATCCATATATTCACGACCATCTCCCTCGCGGCCATTCAGGTACCGATTCTATCACACGTATTTTCTTCCCCAACGCCAACTGGGAAAGGTGCCGAGAACTGCTGGGCTACTATTAGCCTGCAAACATGACTGAGGCAAATCTCCAAAGATTAGATGCTGAATTAGAAACCTAAACGAGCTCGATCTTCAGGGCAGACAAGGAAAGCGTTTCAATCACATCACAAACAACGCTCCCTAAGCCCAGATGGACCGACGAGATGAGAGGGATGGCGAACGAGCATAGGCAACTTTAGTACCGACTAAGGCGAACAAGAATTAGCAGCGAAATAGTCAGCAGGATCCGTCATATTGAAGCAGAGATGACCTAAAGAATTGGTAAAAAACAAACTGAAATATGAAACCAATTGCTAGGCAGGAAAGAAGAAGAAAACAACTCGAACAAATTTTGAAGACAAAGGCAAAAACTCAGGGGGACAAACTAACAAGAAAAATACGCATCAAGGAGTTGGAATCGTATATCGAGAAACCAGAATAATTCGAAGCACGATTCAGGGAGCACTGGTAAGACATTTTCTTCATAATACCAAAAGACAACGAAGACTTCTACCTGGAGTTTGAATGCGAGGTGACTGGGAATATTGAGCGGACCTACCAACGTCCACATGTGTTCCGAAGAAAGGAAGATGACGGGACATGGTAGGACAATAACTATGTAGGAACTCAACGATGCCATCAAAACCTTCGAACAAAGGGTTCCAGATTGGACGGGAGTAACAAAACAGAATATAAACAACGTGTCGCCCCAAGTGTTACCAGGAATAGCAAACATAATGCCACGGTTATAAACAATTGCTATTTCCCCAACGCGTTCAAACTTGCAAATGTTATATTCCTTCCTAAAAGAAAGAAACCTCCCGACCAGCTCCTGAATTACAGGACTATATCCTTACTTGATTTGCTGGCAAGATCTTACAAAAGATCATAGCCAATAGGTTGCAAAGCCAGCTGACAGAGAGTGGAGTGTACAACTTTCAGCAAGACGGCTTCTGGAAGGGAAAAGCAACCAACACTGCGCTTGTTTTCCTCACCGAAAAGTTAGCTAAATCCAGGGCGAGAGGGAATTACGTCAACGTGGTCTTCAGAGAGGTACAAAAGACCTCTGAGAAGGTTTTAGGTGAGGAAACTGCAATACGAGATTGTAAACCTTCAGTTAAACCATGTCATCGAGAAGATCATCGGCAACAAGGTGATGAATAGGAGGGCTCAGTTACAGATAGAGAAAATAGGGGAGTGAAATTCAGCTTTGCGGCTAGAGTGCCGTAATGCAGCTGTTTCAGCCCTCTACTGTATAATATTTACACCATCGACGTACCATCACCAATTAAGTATGACGTAATTTATTTGTAGTTCTCAGAAGACATGACACAGTTTTTCCCAAGTAAATACAACACCGATAGAGTGCAGTTCGGAAAGACTGCAGTGGAGATCGAAAACATAAACCCGTTCGAGCGGAAATGGAAGATAAAGGCAAACGTTTAGCACTTCACTGTTATCCCCACGAACCACAACAAGTTAGCCGATATTTATGGTGGCAATCAACTCTACCGTTAATCTTTGGAAGGCTCAGTACTTAGATTAAAACTGAGCACTCACAGGTAGAAGCAGCACATCGCAAACCGGATCAGCGTAGCGAATAGAGAGCTTGGTAAACATTTCCGCTACCGCAAGCTAAACAACAGTAACCTAAGGATGCTCTACCTTTCCTACGTTAGGTCAAAGTTAATATACACGGCGTTGGTCAACCAGAACGCAGACATCATGGGCATATAAGCAATACAGAGGGTGCAAAACAAAACCTACTTGATAATAAATCATACAAGAATACGAGAACATTTATCTAAAAGAACGATACACAACGGAGCAAAGATAAAAGCGATAAACAAACTATTACAATCACACGCCAAAAAGACTTAGGACAAAGGAAAAGAGGAGATATTACCAGAATTAGACTCATACCTAGACATAGACCTAACTAGACTAAATTACGAAATATCGAGATGGACGAAATTCCCGAGCGGCAGGTTAGCTGCCGCCGAAGACAAGGCGGAAATTTATAGATAATAATAATATGATTATTATTAATAATAAAAAAAATAATATTATTAATAATAATAACAATAATTACAATGGTAATATAGGACTATATGTAATCAAAGTTCAGCACCAGAATAGAATTAAATCCTGAACGCCTAAAAATGCATCTTATATATATATATATATATATATATATATATATATATATATATATATATATATATATATACAAATTATTTCTTAATTCGCAAAAATAAGGAAATAATATCATTTCTGAAGAAAAACTATCCTGTTTTTCTGTTTCTTGCGGTTTGCTGGATTTATTTCATCATTCCTTCGTGTTAATGAAAGATATATATATATATATATATATATATATATATATATATATATAATAGTTCAAATTATCCGCCAAAGGGTGGGCTAATTATTTTCTCAAAACTACCGCTACCTACCAAAATAACTTCGCCCTTCTCCGTTCTCTCTGTCTCCCCTCTCTTCATCTTCATCCCTCTCTACGTCTCACCATTTCTTCACACTCCATCTCCTCCTTCTCACCCATATACCCCCCTTCCCCATCTTCTCCCCATATCTTCTTTCTTCCTCTCCCCTCTTTTTTTTATCTCTCTCTCCTGCTATTTGTTTATGGAAATAATGAGGAACTGCTAAATTGTTCGATGGACATGTGTTGTGTTTATTGTAAATGGTCCTTTTTTTTCATATACAGACATGTTGTGAAACATGCCTGTCATTTGAGATCTTCCATGTAAACTAAATTTGTAGTTCTTCCTGAGCGGCGTTAGCAAATAATAATAATAATTACTTCAGACTATACGCACAGGTACAATAAAATAAAACAAACCAAAATTAAAATTAAGCCATACAACACATTGAGTATCTAAATAAAAGAATAAAAATGAACCATTACTAAAGACACACTACAACAGAGGTAAATTATACAACACTTCAAACAATTAACCTATATATAAAACAAATCAGCAAATATATTTACAAGAAGATACGCTAATGGTATCTTTAATTTATGGCAATAGGGTCTTCTAGAGGATTTCTCCTTAAACTATCCGCTAAACAATTTTGAGTACCCTTGATATACACAATACGGATTTGGTATTCCATGATCAACTCTTGAAATTACGAAGGTAAGACAATGGCTTATGGTCACTCTCAATTACGAATTCGGTTTCTATAAAGTACATTCTAAAATGTCTAATCGACCATACTATAGCTAATGCCTCGAGTTCAATGTTGGCGTAAACCTTTACGCTGGCAGACAGCTTCCTGCTCGCATACGCAACGGGATATCCACTTCCATCGTTTTCATACTGCATGAGGGCACCACCTATACCATCACGAGAGGCATCAGTACGAATCCCCAATATTTTGTTCGGATTCGGGAGTCTCAAAATAGGAGCAAAGATCAGTTTCTCCTTAAGCTGGTTAAAGCTAGACACGGCGGGGGTAGTCCAACTGAGAGGATCGGGTCCCGTTTTCTTTAACATATCATTAAGGGGTGACACTATAGTTGCGAAATTAGGAACGAAGCGCCTGTAAAATGAAGCAGAACCCAGAAATGACAGCAGCTGCTTCTTCGTCTGGGGAAGGGGCATTTCAGCTATGGCTTTAACTTTCTCTTCTCTTGGGGGACAATCTGGTTCTTTCCGATCTTAAAACCAAGATATTTAATCATATCATTTGCCAAAATGAAACTTCGGCGGGCCTATCATGAGTCCGTGTGCGCGCAAACGGATTAACAAAGACAAAGCGCGAAGGGACTGTATGCCGGTCCCCTTTACGGGTGGCAAAGTACACGTTGTCAAAATAAAAGTTTACACTGACAAGGCCTTCTACAATTCAACGCATCATTAGATTATATTTACCACACGCCTTTGCCAACCAAAGGGAAGACGGGAAAATTGCATTAAGCCCGTCTCTATAGCAAAAGCTATAAAACGCTTAGAATATTCGGAGAGCGGAATCTGATGGTAGGCCTTACAAAGATCAATTTCAGAGATGAATTTTGCATTTTCGAAAAGATGTAGGTTTTGATCAATCAAAGGTATGGGCTCGGCGTCGAACTGGTGACTGAATTTAATTTTCGAAAATCGACGCATATCCAAAATGATTGATCCGCCTTTCTGACCATCACAATCAGGGCACAAAAGTCAGATGAGGAAGGCTTTATAATATTCATCCTGTGTAAATTTTCTACTTCGGCGTTAAACGCGGGGCGTAAACGAACGGGAATAGGGTAAGGTTTAGTTCTTACTGGTTTTTGCGTTTTTAAAACAATTTCATGAGTGAATTGGGTTGAACAACCTGGGGTTTCAGAGACTACGTCCTAGAATTCACTTAGTAGGATCGCCAATTGAGCCTTCTCGATGGGTTGGAGACGGGGGTTAAAATCGAGCTCAGGGGCTGAGTCCGATTGGGGAAAGGGAGAAACGGCAACAGGTATTCGTCGTCTGCTTCCACGCAGACCGTTTGAACGAGGCAAAGCGATTCGACTGGGTAAGTCTCCTCTAAGATGAGTTCTTCGTCTAAAGCGACCGCATTATTAACGCACGCGCTTCGGTGGTACCTATTTCACAGGTTGATGGTACACTTTATTACCTGAGGGGGTCTGAATTAAGTAGTGACCGGGCCTCGGGCTTCTACTACGGAAAAAGGTCCTTTCCACTGAGATAAGAGCGTATTAGACTCAGAGGGCAACAGAAGTAGTACTTCATCGCCTGCTTCGAATTTCCGTGCTTTGGACTCGATGTCAAAATACGTTCTGTATTTTTTAAAATTTCCCTTAGCATTATTGAAGGGGAGGTCTGCACAGTCAATTCTTCTATTCCCTTGAACGGTTTCGGGCTCCTTTTTTCTGGCCTTCACCCATAGGGGTTACAAAGAAGGGCAATTCTTTTGAGCTTGAGCAAACTGATCCTTGCTGGCTAACTCGACGTCCGAGGTTGACGAAGACGTTAAAGGTACCGGGGTAACGATATCTTTCGCAGCTTGAGACTTGGTGATCACTGATTGCGCGATGGATTTTGGGGAGAGCTGCGCGCTCTGTCATATAAGAACAGAGCAAACCTTTATCGGGGTGGCGACTACATTGGCCCATCATGTGAAATACTGACACTGTATCTAGCACTTTATCAGAGATCACATAGTGGCACGACCTAAAATGTCGTGAACGATCGCAAATCTCTTATGCTGGGGACTTATTGGGGGCAACAGCTTGTCCAAGACTATTATTCATATGCAACCCGTGTCTCTGACAAGGGTTGACCCTCGGTACCCATTTATTGTGCTGTTCTCAAACTTGAGCCCACGGGGGAACTCTTATTGAACAGGAAATTTATTTGTTGTTCCGAGTGAGAGGGAGCAGGTGGTGAATGCGATGACGAGGCAGAAGAGTTAGGGGAAAGAGAAGCGGTTACCTGATGGACCTGTTAATTAGGGGTGGTCCTTAGCTGCGAGTTCTGGGCGCAGTTATAACTGACAAGACCAGGGGTGCTACACCTAAAGCATACGATGGGTTTACGCGGCGCGGAAGGGAATGTTGGAAGCTTTACGTCTTTTTGTTTACGCTGAGGATGAGGCTTGGGATTATGGGGCGCCTAAATCTTCACGAAGCTACCATTATTCTTAGCATAGAACTTATTATGCCCAAACCTATGTTTGGGGGACGGAGGATGACTCTTCTTGATCTCCTTGGGATATAGATCGTGGCTGGAAGCGTGAAGGTTGGCTTCCTCTACTCACCCTTTAAACGAAGAAGCTCTTCAATCTGTTACGAAGGCCTTCAATTCTTGGGGAAAGATAGCCATGAGTTGATCCCTTAAAATAAAATAGACTAATGACTCATAGTCGTTAGTCACATGTGAGGAGTCCAGCCAAAACTGTAAATTGCGGCGAAGGGTGCACCCAAATTGCTTAAACGTTTGTCCCGGCTGTATCCTTATGGGGGTGGGGGGGGTTATTATAACTCTATTTATTTATCCATATTATTCTTCATCTTGAGATTTTTTTTTATCTTCATATTGACTGAAATTCCTTTATCTTTAAGTTGCCCCTTCAAACATTTGTCTTCACTTTTCTTGACTTAGATATACTTCTTGGCTGGGTCGGTTGTTAATCTTCGATTTCTTTCTTGATGTATCTTCTTAAACTTCCGATTATCTTGAGTTGATGATTTCTTCGTGCTTCTTGATGAGTTGGATGAGTTAGTCCTTGAAGTCGTTTTCTTCCGTATTTCTTTCTTGAGGCGATCCATTTATCTTGAGTCTTCTTGATTCTAGTTGAGTTAGTCCTTGAAGCGTTTTCATTGATTTCCGTTTTCTTCTTGAGATTTCTTCATAAAAAGTTGTGGACTTTTGAGTTTCGAACGCGGTACCGGTAGATTTAAACGCCAATACTCTTAGCCATTACGCCACGGCTTAGTCCATTTTGAGTTGGTAATTTTATCGTCTATTTATATTATCGAGTTGGAAGGAATTTTTCTCTTTTACATTTTCGCCCCCCTACATCCTTGCCGAGCGGAATCTAACCCGATTGAACTCCGGATTCATATTAATACCAGAGAGGAGCTCTGCTTTTAGGCTTAAAGAATCTAGAGTTGCTTCCTAGGGCAGAGAAATGAAAATTTCACGCAGATGAGTGTTTAAGAGGGTGAGTAGACGGGCAACTCCATCTGATTCTAAATCCCATTTGTGGACTTCGAAAATGCTTTCAAAGTGGGCCAGGTAAAAACAAAAATCTCCGCCTTTATAAGCGGGGAATTTTATCAAGGTTAGTTGTGGCTAATGTTTACGTGATCCTACAGATGTCATTTCGACATGATCACGGCTTAATTCTCTCTCATTCTGTCGTATTTGTTCTCTTTCTTCTGCTTATCTCTTTCTTTCTTCTGCTTCTCTCTGTGCTTTTTCTTTCCTTTCTTCTGCTTATCTCTGTGCTTTCCTTTCTGCCCATTCGTTTCGTTCTTCCTCTTGAACGTAATCGATTAAATCCTTTACTGATAGTCCTAGGATCTGTCCCTACATATGAAAACGATCGGACGAAGACATCCTGAATATGCTGCGTTCATCTTTGGGCACACGAGAAAGCTTACCAGAACACGAAAGACTCTTCGTAACAAATATAACCTACTTGTAATTAACAATTAACCAAAAAAACCTTACTAAAGGTTCCAATTAATTATGTACACCAGAAAAATAAAATGACTAACGAGGCAACCAGACTTAGTACTGAGTCTTCTAGTAATTTTACCACAGCAAAACCAAAATTTGGCCGTGGCTCTTGCCATTTAATTAGTGGTATCTTGACTAAGGTAAGTACGCTACACTTGAGAAAAATATAATTACATATAAATGAAAAAAATTGCCCTATTATTTTTGCTTGAATATTCTTGACACTTGCAACTGTATAGAGTGGAAATAATGATCTTTAAGGAAATATCAAAAGATCAGGTAGGGTGGAATATTTCACAAACCCCACACCTGATAAAACTTTTATGTCGTGGGATGAGCAGATGTACGCGGTTATACGTACACTGGCCTACTGACTGACCAAAATTAAAGTACCGCCTGGGGATGGTTCTAAGTGTGCGTTAAGTACATAGTTGCTAGGCCAAGGAATTTTCAAAACAAAGCAGAAATATATACTTTAATAGGTCTAAAGTTTACATATGAATATAGGGCAAGTTAAATGCTAATGCAATTAAATATTGACGGTTCAAGGCTAAATGATTAATACTATCAATTAAGTTTGAACAAAGGAATAATTAATTAAGTAATGATTTAACAATTGTGCAAGTTCTAGAGCAAAGTGAATCCTTGAGGTTCGACGCGGTAAAGATGGGAGGAGCTTGACGAAGCAGGGGTTAAATCCCTTTCCCTTGACGTGCGGCGAGTAGGACCAGGGCGTCTCGCGGCAACTTAATTCTACTTCGGGAAACTGAAGTTGTGGGCCACTAATCCTTATGAGCAAACGGAGGGTGCTTTGAGGATGGCTTTTCCGATCCTTAAAATCCGAAGACGTGGTGAGAAGGGTTGAAGCGCGCCTAAAACTATCTCCACGAACAACACTAAGTGACGACTAGCTCTTCCTTGGCTCTTCGACAATCACTCAATTCTTCTCTGGACGAGAATGTAGTCGATACCCTCTTGACTAACAAAGACGTTACGGCTAGCGTACTGGACGGCTGCTTCAGACACAATCTGCATGTGAACTTTGAAGTATCGAAAATATATCCCGAAATTATATAGACAGGGAGAGAGATTCATCGTCAACAAACTTACTTAATTGCCTTGGGTCGCGATAAGGGCCCATATCGAGAAGTCGCGATGCCCACTTAATGGTCTTTCCACTGTTCTAATTTTCGCAGTATATATGGCAGACGAAATTAGAGCAGTCAACGGCGAACTGGGAAAGTCAGTGTGGGGGCAGGGGGAATTCCTTCTCTCTCTCGTTATTCTTCCACCGTGATTTATGACCATACGACCTTCAAAACTTTCATTGAACCCCGGAATAACCTTGAAGCGACCTTTGCAATTATATCACTCGAAAGAGAATGTAAAACAACATATGGGCTTCAAATTCCGTTAGAATTGGCCGAATAGTTATGATGTTATTGCCCGAACAAAATAATTCCATGGCTATTCTTGGGATGACTTTGGCAATTATATGATTCGTAAGAGAATGTGAAACAACACAAAATTTTCACATTTCGTTAGAATCGGCCGAATTGTTGCAATGTTATTACCAAAACAGGGCCCGACCGACATAGTGAGATGTAGATTCACCCGCGATTAAAAACTAAATGCTCTTCCTTCACTTCACCAAAAGTGTTGAATCGCTGGTCACGGAGGATGTATGCCATCGAGCGAAATAGGCAATAATCACTAGGAGCAGCATAGGGAATGAATAGTGGAGGCAGAATTATTTCAACACCGTCCATCTGTTCGAACTTCTTCATAGTCAACCTGGCCGTGTGTGGCCTCGCTTTGTCTTGCTGAAACAAAGCCTGTTCTAGATTAATCAAGGCAGCATACTCATTCTTTAGTTTGTCGTACACGCGGTCAGGCTGTTGCCAATACAGTGTGGAATGGATACCGGCTGTTTACCTAGCCAAACCCATTACCTCTCTCGATCGTGATTAACCAATTACACCCACTTCTCATCTGATGTGGCAATTCGCCTCCAGTATAGGTCGTCCATGGTGTTATTGAGAAGATGGATGCAAATCTCTCCTCTACAGGCAACTTGTGACTCAGTGAGATCATATGGATCCAATTGGAGCTTCTTGTGAACAAAGTCAAATTATTGCATTCTGTTCGGCACAGTCTGATGGGATGACACTCTAAAGACTTTCTCAAACTAACGGCTGCTCGCAAAAGGTTCAACTTTCAAAGCTGCCACTAAAGCTTCAAGGTTCTCAGTTGATCGTCAAGGGTATTATTCCCGGAGTTGAAACGTCTGTACCACCTCAAGACCTTTATCAGACTGACTAGGTCTTCTCCTTCAGAATCTCAAATTTCTTTCGCAGGAACTCTTGTAAAAAGTTATCGCTTATAACAGTAGCGAATCAAAACTCTAATTCCACTTTCTTCCAAACCAATTTCTGTTAGTTGGGGCTTACACGAAGAAAAATAAACTGCGTAGGAGCAACAAACAACAGCAGTGTACAGAGGCTGGAGGTCGAATAAGTCAGACTAACAAAACCTAATGTTTGTGTTGTCCAAAAGATTTTGTTTTCTTTCCGCTTCCTAAAGACTCTCTGCCTAACCATATATATCTAAGAACTAAGTGTGGGTTTAAGAAACCAAAAAATGTGACAATATATATATATATATATATATATATATATATATATATATATATTTATTTATTTTGGGTATTTCAACAAGGACGCTTGAGCTTTGCCAGGCGATAGTGGCCATGTTGTTAAAGCGAGATCTGGCAACTTCACTCTGAACTGTTCAATAGTACTTGGCAAGTTAGGATGGAAGGTTATAGCGTTGAACATCGTGTGCAAATTATCAAATATTATTATCAAAATCAGTGCTCCATTCGACAAACGTTCCGCGCATTACGTGATTTCTACTATTTTCAGCGACGAGGCCCATTTTTGGATGAATGGATTTGTGAACAAGCAAAATTGTCAGATTTGGGACGAAATCAATCCACATGAGATACACCAGCACCAATTGCACCCCAACAAAGTAACGGTTTGGTGCGGATTTTCGTCTAACGGAATTATCGGTCCGTACCTTTTTGAGAACGAAGATTTCTACGTGATTTCTACTATTTTCAGCGACAAGGCCCATTTTTGGATGAATGGATTTGTGAACAAGCAAAATTGTCAGATTTGGTACGAAATCAATCCACATGAGATACACCAGCACCAATTGCATCCCAACAAAGTCACGGTTTGGTGCGGATTTTCGTCTAACGGAATCATCGGTCCGTACCTTTTTGAGAACGAAGATTGGATTGCCATAACCGTCAACGGCGAGACCTACAGATCAGTGATAAGCAACTTCTTGTGGCCTTAACTGGATTATATGCCAGATATGGATGCTGACGACATGTTTTTCCAACAGGACAGCGCTACGTACCACACTGCACACACCACGATAGACATTTTGCACCAGCGATTTCAGGACAGGGTCATCTCGCGCGGTGGTGACGTCACCTGACCACCGATATCATGCGATTTAACGCTATTAGACTACTTTCTTTGGTGCTACCTTAAATCGAAGGTCTATGCAAATAATCCGCAAACAGTTGATCTCCTCAAAGTCAACATAACGAACACCATCCAGCCAATCAGTTAGATTTATGCGACGAAGTCATCGAAAATTGGGCCTCCCGAACACGTTCCACCAAGCGAAGCCGCGGTGGACATTTGAACGACCTCATATTCCACACTAAATGCCATAAAATGTACTTTCAAATTTAAAATAAATTGAGTACATATATTACACATAACTTGTTTTATTTACATTTAAAAATCGAGCGACATTATTGAAAGACCCTTTATATATATATATATATATATATATATATATATATATATATATATATTTATATATATAAATATATACAAATTAAAAATTACATGATACGTGATTTTATAGATGTATTTAAAGACCCAAGGAAATGAAAATTGGTAACACAACCCAGAAAAACACTTAGGAGAATATCACATGAACCAATAAAAGCCTAAGAAGGAAAATAGGAGATGTAGAGAACGGAAAGATAGGACAAACTATTTTAACCGTTATGTGAAAATAAATAAAGAAGTTGGATTTGAACCTGTGTCATTAAGCGCTCATCGCTTATCTGACCAAGACGCTGATCGCTAGAGCTACCATCCTCAACTCCCTAGAAGGTTGATTCAAGAACCCTTTTGATCAACGAAGTGTCGGTTTTTTATTCAGTCAGAGACAACACAAGTGTTTTAGTAGGCAGGGGCACGGGCTTATTTTTGTAATAAATTGAAAATCACATGACACGTGATATATAAATCTTTCATGAGCGCGAAAGAAGGATGAAAATGAATCCAATAAACCGCAAGAAACAGAGAATGGAAAAATATTTATTTGGAAATAATATTTCCTAATTCGCCAAAATTCCGTACAGGGGTGGGGTTCGAACCGTGCACACTAAGGAAGCGAACATCTGCTTTGATCTCGATTAAATCATCTCTTAGGCCACTTGGCCTAAAAGATCCAACTCCTGTACGGAATTTTTGCTAATTAGGAAATATTATTTCCGAAGAAATATTTTCCTGTATTCTGTTTCTTGTGTTTATATATATATATATATATATATATATATATATATATATATATATATATATATATATATATATATATATATTAAGAGAGCAGAGGAGTTGCTCGTTGCCATGCGTATACGTATTTTTAGGATAAATAAGCAGGCTAAATTTAGGAAGTTCATTATAATATACTAACTTCTTGATACCGACGTTTCGGTTCGGAATCCATTCTTAAGGATATGACATTATAAATACACATATACTAAGATAAGAATTTTTTTAGAGAAATTATCAGATAATTATAAATTAATTTTATGGGAAATGAGAAGGAGCAGAGGTGGTAATATTCAAATTATAAAATTGCAGGGCTTTTAACTATTAGGGAATGGGAAATATATTTTTGTTTTTAAAATAAAAACTGAGATTAATTAGTTTTGGGTGTATTCATTGTAAAGAAAAGGGAGATAATAGAAATATTTGAAAAATATGGGTTGTCTTTTAGCGGAGTGGATTTGGCGTATGTAATTTGTGGGTGATTATAGTTGTAGTAAAAGTGGAAATGAACTTGTGTCCGAGTTTAAAATGTGGTTTGTAAATCTAATATAACGAGATTCCAGTGTAGGTAGTTGGGTTTCAGTGTTTGCTGTATCTTTAATTGAAAAATTATTTAAGTTGGGTTTATGGTGTAGATGTCTGTTTTCGTAGTGTATTCGAATAGGGGAGAATTCGGAAGTAGTGAGCGGGGCTCCAGTTCTATTGCTGATGCCTAAATGTGCGCATATACGGGTATGTATGTGGGATCGACACAGCGCACACTACATACTCGTATTTGCGCACATTTAGGCATCAGCAACATAACTAGAGCCCTGCCATATCTCAAACTCTTCTCTTTTATGTTTACTTAACTACCATTTGACAACCAAAGACCCTAAAAGGATTTTATTGATTCAACACTGCCATCATATTGATTTATGGATCTTCCCTTTAGTATCTAATGGTAATGATGTCGTGATGGCAATGGTAGTTCTGGAGGATCGCAATGAATGGAAGTTTCCTACGCACACACCCAATTATTTTTTCCGCTCCTTATGCGAGTGTATTTATTTAGTCAATAGATGAAAATAGCGTGAAAAAAGGAGTGTTTTGTGAGGAAACCTTAGATATAACAAATGGAGTAAATATGTATAGAGACAAACTGTTGATAGGCTTGTGGGTTGGCGGTGGAATTAGGATTTGAGATATGCATGTTATGGCGGGGAGAGGGTGGCTTAGGTCGGGGAACTGTTACCTGAGAGAAAAAAAATATGATAAATAGCGATCCCTCAGGGTCGTGGTTTAATCTGCCTACTTCCTTCCTTTCATTGAAACATGGGAAACGGGAGCAGGTTGGGGATACCTCCTCTCCCCGCCATACGCACACCTCATTAGCGTCAAAAGTAGTTACTTGTGAATATATTTACCCTGTACATTTAAATTTTCTCTATAGGGACTTCTTTAAATACAAAAACCTTTTCGAAAACCTTTAGTGACGCCCATGTTAGTTGTTGCCCTTACTAAACGAAATTTAAATGTATATTAATCACTGCTTAGGCCCATTTACCTCCTGTGTTATTAACGAAATAGGAGTTCCATTCCCCGTAGGATTGTGCTGCCTTGGGTAAATCTTGTTCTAAAAAAAAATATGTTTCAGACGAGACTCGGTTAATGCAAGGAACAAATGTTGACCTTTCGTGTATTCTCTATGTTAGATTATCCCCTAGATGACCCCCCGCCATTTTTTTCAGATTTATCACGTAGAGCGCGTGCCCTACTGGCCCCAATGGTATCTAGCTTAAGCGTGGAGGTAGTGGAAGTTCGTGACTAAGTCTGATATTCCATTGTTAATGACTCGAGATTTTGCGATACCCTCATTGAGGAAGGAAGCGAGATCGGTGAACATGGCACTAAAATAGAAATGAAAGGATAAACATGCAACCAACGAAGGCATTTGGCTCACTGAGCAAAGAATGAGATGAGGGGGAAGGTGAAGATGGCAAATACGCCACCTGTAAATTTGTCAACCACAATTACTGAGGAAAAAGAGTGTCTGAATACATTTTCGCTCATACACTCCATAAACACGAGGTTATCCTCAAATGAGGGAGAAAATAATAAAAAGTGATAAGGATAAAATGGAAAAAGCGATATATTAGAACCTTTGAATCAACAAATTGGTTCAACCAACCCTGTACTGCTTAACTAGTAGCGTATCATAGTGACCGAAACTGTAGTAAAAATAGTTAGAGTTGGCTTTGAGTAGTACGAGCTTTGCTTTCTTTTTATGGAAGCTTCCATGCATGTTAAAGGAGGAATCATTATCTCATTTCCAGTATTCCTTATTATTTATGGGGGCCATAACCCGAACTGGTATGGCCAGAGCAGCCACACATGGATACAATGGAAATCGAGGCTCCACTGACATCTGTCTTTTTTTTGATGGAATCTCTCTTCCAGAGCTCATACATACAGATTTCACGGTCTTTCCCACTGCCACCCAGATCGTGGACTTAGTAGTTACTCTAGCTTAAATGCTTTTTGTTGCCATTTTTCAATTATCTTTAATGCATTTCTCTGTTATATTTTTGTTCGCGTTTTCCTCTATTCTCTTTCTTTTTGGCAAGCCTCTCACGATAAAGTTCAGTCAGGGGAAAAATGTTATCTTTATGACTAAACGTTGTATTTTCAGTAACAAATTTTAAGCTTATAGTACCTAAAAAAAGTATAGTGAAGGATATGCAGATTACGAGAAGCAATGATGAAAGTGTGGCGGATTTATTTCCCGAGGTATTCCGGCAGGACTTTCCTTATGGCCGAATTTGATCCAGTTTATTGCGTTTGTTATTTGACCTTTCTCTCCCAAACCCGGGTGATTCCTCCTTTGCTTGTTAAAGTGGCGAACTGACGCTAAGCTCTTTTAATGCCTCTTTTTATGGGCGGTATTCTTTGCATATTATACCAATTTGCTCAGCTTTATTACCCTTTACTTTCCTGAAATCTGCATCTGAAGATATTCTGGAATTATGTGTGTTAGGTTTTGCTATTATTTCCTTTTATATATCAAATACTCAACCACATGATCTCATCTATAGTTCAATTGAGTGAAAGACTTCATATTTTCGGTTATAGTATACTGAAAATGAAAGATACCTTCGTTTTAAAACTGGCCCATTTAAAGAAGCTACGATATCACATGAGAAACTACATGTTTTCAGTATATATCAGATTTTCCTGGTGCAGTTCAACTAAACCCAGTTATCATATACAGGTAAACAAAAACAAAACAGGCCGATATTGCTGATGCGTAAAATACGTACTAATTAATTAGGGCGATAAACACCTATAACCAATAAATCACTATCCCAAGCCTTTCCACCATCTTCAATATTCAAGTTAATCCGTGACTTGATGTATCACGCAAGCACCTATTTCGTAAAAACTACTGGTTCTAGTGACTAGCAGGGTAGAAACTCCCTTCCTGGAAACTCGCCCCCATCGGCTTACTAACACAACTATGAATCCTTAATCCTCGCCTCCTTCCGCGTTTACCTAGGGCAAACACTTTTTTATACAACTAAATTCTACACGCAATTCCACCTCACTCACATCAATGAATGTAAAATATTCATGACGCAATATAATGTTTCGAGTCCGCCTTCCTCTTTCCAATCCAATTAATCTCCTCGAACGACGTTGTATATGACATAAAAAGAGCGTTGTAGTCAAAATGACTGTCAGTTTCATCCTAATTACTAGGGCGGGGGTGCATACTTTCAAGAAAAAAACTGGTGTAACCAACATAGTCATTTATACACCATATTCATAGAGAAATAGACGAGGATGAGGGTAAACAGAGGAAGTTGGTGAGGTGAATAAAGAAAACAAGAATAATGGAAAAGTTAAGGGTGGCAAGACCGGGATAAGAGCGACCAAGGGTTGATAAACAGCAATAGCGTGAATAAATAAATAGGGAAGATTATAAAGCCCGGATTGGACCCCATATTTGACTTTAGGAAGCATAAAATTGGTGCTCAAATAGTAAAGCTTTGTGGAAAGGGGATTAATAGCATTAAATATTTGCATGATACTATCCCACCCCCTTGTCATCAGAAACACTCTAGTTTTATGCACTGCCATATTTGTTTATGTTTTTTTGGGATCATTGCAAGTATCAAGGGAGACACTCTTTTAATTTTCGAATTATTCAAATTAGGCGACAATTTACTTTGTCTTTGTTCGGATTTATTAGAGATTCTCCCCAAGGTGTAAATTAACGTCTTTATGTAAGAAGGGAGTGCCTTTTGAGGGCCCTATGCATACAATCATTTAATTTTAATTTGTGATTACATGATTATATGTATATAATTTAACATTATAAAAATCAATATGTTCCTTCTGTCTACTCGAGGTAAATCAAATATCAAATTCTTCAATCTGGAAAAAAAAACTGAAAATCGTTGTCTTGTCTTCAGGTGCTGCGCGTTGTCAGGCTTTAACAATGTTGAAACTCACTTCTATTTGCAATGCTTTAAATTAACTGAACTTACGTTGCAGAGGGTTTTTCTTCCTGCAAAGAACAGGTGAGGTGGAATTCCGCAGTGGAGCGTATACGCATCAATAGGTCCTCACGTAGGGTCGAAAGTTTCATTGCCATGGCAACGAGAGGATACTATGCTGAGCTTGATGGGTATGAGATTCGTCGTATGCTTCGGGTTTTGTCGGTCCCTGGAGCTCAATTCCAATTGAAGAGTGGTTGATAGAGGAAATAAAAATAGGGTAGGTATAAATGTGCGAAAGATTGAGAGGGTAAGTAGATATCTTTGGCTGCTATTAATCAAGGAGGTTCGTAGCTCTCCATGACTTGCTTCTGTCTCGTACGAAAGTATGTGCCCTTATGGCTACAATATGGTCACGGCTTACAAAACAACACATCTTCAAACTTGGCACCAGCCTGACAGATACAAACATCTGTACAAGCTGCGATCAAGAACCGAGCAATAACAAATATTCATAATGTCCAACACTTGCTTATCTTAGAGGCGGCTACCTTGGGGCGACAACCATGACTTCAACGACAACACTAAGATCGAATATGTTTGTGGCATTTGTCGTTCCAAACCTCTATCAGCCTCCCCTTTTCTTCTTCGAATTAGTGAAAATGTCCTGATTTGTTACCGATTCTTTTCCCTCTCTTCGTTAAGAAACGCTCTGCAAACTATATTATTTATAATCCTGCATTTCATCAAATTAGCTTTAAATTGAATCTTTTGCGCCATCATGAAGTGCGTGTTACCATCTTGTCCTTTAAAAGTGCATTTTACCACCTTGCTCAATCGCCCTAAGTCATTTCTAATCCCTGTATCTAGAAAATCCTGGCTTGAAACGCATCTTAAAACCTTGTCGAAGAACAGGACTATATATCGCCTCAAGGGTGCGGATTCAGAATTTTCTTCAAGAGGTTCATCTGAAAGGAGTAGAGTTAAGAGACGTAAAACTGTAAAATGTACATTTGCCCCAAATAGTATTATTACAACTCAAAATGTTACGGACAAACGTAATTTAACTACGATATAATTATTTATATTTTTATAACACCTCGAATAGCTTTGCATAATATCGCTAGGGTATAGTAAAAACATGATTATGGCGATAAAATATAGCTAAATTTTAAATGCGAATATTTTTATAGATAAAACTAATTAAATTGGGAAAAGCCAAAATTTCGTGAAATTCAGTAACGCTGTTTTGTAACAAAACCATTTCAAAAGGTTTCGACAATAGTGCTTGAAATACTGCAATAACGTAAAGAATTTCGTTGAATTTAGTTTATTTTTATTTTTAAATGTCTTGTTTAGTTTATTTATAACTAAATATACCCCAAATGCTCCATCTAACATTAAATAATATTATATTAATTTGTCACTGAATGAATTTTATCGAAAAGTATGACATGAAGTTAGAGCAACTGTACTTAACTACATTTGGGCAAAAGAGGATATTTTGGGTTCTTGAGCCAGGAAGGTGGTGCAAATCTTCTGAAATATGCTATGTTTAGTGAGATTTCTCTGTGCTATGTGAGGAGGTGTGCGTAACCCTTACTTTTTCTTTCAACTTTCTCCTTGAATTCGATTACAACGCAAAAACACTCAAGATGATTTGTTGGCAGGAGTGTATCTCCCAGCGGGACGATGTCACGGATCTTCACATTAAGAACAGGCGAGTATAGAATCTCGTCGACCTTCTCAAGCTAGAGAAGACACTACTGAATAAAAGGCCATTGAATGCTCCTGGAACACGAAGAATAACCGGAACGAGTGGACAAAGATGAAATTTTCGTGGTTGCGAAGGAATAGGGAGAAACATGGGGGTGGGCAGGGGAATGGAGGGGAAGAATATTGGTCTTTGTAGCATAGAAGAAGAAAGGAAAGATTAACTCAAAAGTAAACAAAATGAGAATTAAAGTTGGACTAAATGAAGATTTGAGAGATTTTTGCTCTCACTTTCCCTCTTCCCTTGTGAGCAGACTCATCAACCTTTGAAATTGAAAGGGAGAAAGGACACTTTTACGGGAAAGACGATGCCATAATCAATGCGGACGCAAAAGCGCACATAAAGAACGATCTGGTTTGATTATATGGATAAAAGAGAGACAATTGGGAGTTGATTATCGATTGATAAATTATTCAAAAGTCAGGCAAGACCTGCGCACGGCCTGTGGACACTCGACCGATTAGGAGACGGATTTGAGGGAAGATAGAATGAAAAATTAAACAAATAGGTGAAACAAAATCGTTCAAAGGGCACAGATTAACATATCCATTTTGGTCAAATCTGCCCTTCGGAAACAATTTACTCGCTGATGATAGTTGTTAAGGAATGGCAAAGGGACAATGTTACTCGATCCTGGTGTCTAGCTAGATACTATTAGGGAAGAAGATTGTTCTAACACATCATTCTCCCTTGTGCCTCGGTATAAGATGGCAGAGTTGGTATATTGGATGTATTTAGTTTTGCTCAGCGGATTTTACTTATAACATTTGGATTACTATTTAATGAGATGACCTATTGCGATATATAAATGGACCTAATGATGGCAATAACTATACAAGATGACAAGAACTGTACAGGTGTATGGGGTACAAGAACTCCCCAAATTCCCACGTACCATCACTGTACCTAAATGTTTAAAACATATATATTTAAACTATCCCCATCGCACAGTCACCAGCCCAAACACCGCTGTCTTTTTAATTCAACTTATCATTGAAAATATCACTTACGTCGCAAAACCCACCAAGGGGGTTGGCTTACTTTTATATCCACACTCCTCTAATGCGAAATGTGTGGTCGTCCTTTAGGCCACGAAATTTTCCATCTCACTTAATCGTAATCCCACGTTTTTTGCACCCCAGTACCAATGAGCTCTTACCTCCGGTGACGTTGGGGTTACCAGCAATTGTCACTCTTATCCGTATGTAAATTTCATTATCGCTTGAGTGACGTTGATCACTTTTGGAAAGGAGTGGGAAAGAACAACATGTTTTGAAATTGATCTGATAATAGAGGAATTTTAGAGAAATAAAGGTCTTACTTTATGGTAATTACAGGAAACCTGGTGTCCAAACTAGGTAGTACTTCAAGCTTTCTTTCCTCAGTTCAGATACAAAATCTGCACACAATAGATGGAAATATGAAGACGAGACGCCCTTGATTTAAGAGATTCTATAATTCGATAGAATTGGAAGAATTTATTGAATTACGACTTTAAGATCAATATTTTATGGTAACTTCTATTATTTCAATTCTACTTATGTTAAAGACATTCTATTTTTTATTACAATATTTTTTATGCTACAAATTTCTTAGAAACCATTGGCCATTTTTGCTGACAAAATTCGAGCAACTTTGATTGGCGGCGGATTGGAAGATTGATTTCGGATATTGTTTCATTTATGAGGGATGGGGTGGAGTAGGGGGTATATTTTATAGTCGTAATAAATGACACTATGGACCTATGTATTAAGAAGATGGGGATAGAGTGGGCGGGTTATCATATAGTTTTACTAAATCACACTATGAACCTGTGTATTAGGAAAACGGGGTTGGTTAGGGGCTGGACCTGTGAATTAGGAGAAAGGGGTTATATCTTACATTCTTAATCCATGACATTATCTCTATGTGCATTAGGAAAACGGGGTTGTATTGGAGTGTATATCTTAAACTTGGACTCAATGAACTATGGACCTGTCTATTAAGAGAACAGGGTTGAATTGGGCTGTATATCATCTCCTGGACAACATAAAGAGTGAAGCATGGACTATAAAGCATCCACACTAAAATTTAATACATTTCTGAACTTCACCATTTTTAATTCTTTTTTTTTAATCCAAAAGATTCGATACTCATATATATTTCTAAACTTCCCTATTTTGTTTTGTTTTTCAAACTTTAAAAGAACTCTTAGGATAAACATAAATAAAAACCTAAAATATAATAAGGTCAAAACCGAACTAAGAGAAATAAAATCTATCATTATTCAACCCCTAAAAAATATCCTGTTCTTAAAAGATAGTGTTATGAAAAAAATGCCGTGCCATAATTTTTATACATTTTCTGAACTTTAGGATTTGAAATTTTTTTTGTTTTAAAAATTTCTCAAATATTCGATATTTATATTTATTTTTCTGAACTACCAGGCAATGGCCTCGCTACTTCACCCCCCCCCCACACGGGGAGGGCTTGCGCTTCGATACTAAGATTAAAATTCAAAATGAAAAACAAGCAGCCATGGTTACATTTTTTTCAATTTTATGAACTTCGGCAATTCTACAATTTTTTAAAAGAAACTCTAAACTATATTTCCCCCATTTCAAAATATCACGTAGCTAAAATATAGTTATAGAAGAAGATATATAAAAATAAATTTTCTGAACTTCACCATTTGTAATTCTTTGGGTTTAAAAGATTTCACAAAATTTCAATACTTATATTTATTTCTAAACTTCACCATTTTGTTTTTTGATATTATAAAAGAATTTTTAGAAATAACTTTAATAAAAAAACATAAGTCATAACCAAACTAAGATGAAATTATTTTTCAAATACTCAAAAAAATCCCCTTCTTAAATTATAGAGTTAGTGATGATGATGATGATGATGATGATGCTAATTAGAAAGAACTAAATTTTATTAATATTTTGAAAAACATTGAATCTCTCTCTCTTTTTCCTTTCGTATCATTTTTCTTTTAAAATGTCTAAAACATTGAATAATAGCCTTTAATTTCAAAAGTTTCATCAAGTTAAATTTTTTTAATAAAATTACAATAACATACAAAGTCACACTTGAACTAAGAGAAATTGGAAAAAAAATAAAACTTCAAAAATTGCCTGCCTAAAGTATAGTTACGGCAAAGGCATATTTTATAGTTTTGGTACATTTTTAGATTATTTAACGCCTTTTATCTCCCATCCTTGAGTCTATACAGGTATGGAAAATATAGCAGAAGTTTCAAAGAGGTGCAAAAAAACGACGGGAAAAAAAGTACCAGTTTCCATTGGGGCGCTGGGGTCGTGAAGGCGTGCCCTCCACTAGGTTATATTTGTAGGTAAATTTAAAGCGAAAGAAATGTTTTTATATATATAATAAAAAATAACGTTAAAGGTTTAACAATAACTCTTTTATATTTTAAAAGAATTAACTGTTACCGGTTAACAAAGATAACTTTATGGTAACTGTACACAGGTTTTTAATTTTAAATCGTCCTCTACATGGTTCCAATCGCCGTATTTTGGTAGGAAACAAAATCAAGCCTGAGGGACAAATGATTAATTGAAATTCATTAATCACTAGTTTAGTGGTTTTTAACCTCATTATGATAGTGGCACCTTACTTGCTATCTAGAAATACTTGATTGCGTGGAAAGCACTTCAAAATTAACCACGATTGACATTTAAACTAATTTAATCGAAACAAAACCTCAAAATTTAAAAATAATAAATCTCGCCTTTAAAAGTTTAATAGGAAATTTGAGCTTGATGAGTATCACATAATTCTTTAATATGGGGAGGTAGAGTTGACGAGGCAACTCTCGTTTCTTCATTCACTCTCTTCAATCTTTCTCTTTTCCTTGTTTTTATGTTGCACAATGCAAAGACTAATTTCAAAATACTTTCAAGTGTTGTTAGAATTTTTTTTAGAAATGTTTGAAATGCATATTATTTTCACTTTAGGCATTTTAAAAATGATTTTGCGGTCGCTTCCGTGACACTCCAGTTGAAAGCCACTGCATTAGTTAATGCGAATCTTTCATAGATCACGACCTCAAAAGTTTGCATTCATAAATCATGACTCTCCAAAATATCTTTCCTAGATCACCAACACCAACTAGTCTATTTCTAGATTACAAAACAAAAGAAGAAAGGAACAATTAAAAATGGAAAAGGAACAATTAATAAAAGAATAAGGTTCAATATATTAATAAACAACACAAAACAGGTGTAAACAAGTTAACATGAAATAGTCAAAGGTGTATCAAAGGGAGATATGACTGCATAAATGATCAAACCCGGTCGAACCGAATCGATCATACAACATAACTTGATATAAGTAGGATTCTAACATGTAGTGTAGACATTCCCGCTTTCCATTTAAATATGTTTTATGTTTATTTCTGTGAGGTCTATTGCTTGCTTAGGAGCCATAGATTTCGATCAACAAAATTGATTGAATAACTAATAGTTTTAGAGTAAATGCATCCAGTCCTTAGCATAGTTAATATTTGTGCTGTCCTGCATAAAACATTAGGTTATCGTACTTCAGTTAAAAAAAATTTTACCATGAAAATTAGAATTTAGAGATTGCATACTTGATTTAACAAATTTTATGCTGTAAAAATTTAAATAGCGAAAATGAAATAATAATAAAAAATAGATAATCAGTATAATCCTAGATCACGAGAAATAATTCCCGATGCACTTTGCCTCGGGTGATTACTTAAATAAGAAAAATAAATCTTGTTTGTTTACCAATAAAAGTGTACTTCAGCCATCCCATTCATATAATCTTCTTAATTATTTTCTAATATGAGACTTTAATGCTACATTGCGCAAGTTATTTTTAATTCATGGATAGTGGAGTCCAAAAAAGGGATCTACTAGCCTTTTGTTGCCATGAGCGTTTCTTGTCTAAATAAAATCTCTTCGTTCAATACTTCATTGCATGATACAGTAATGATATATGATAATTATCTTTATTGAATTTGAGTATGCGATTTCGGATGCAAAAGTCAAGGTCGAATTTCAAAGATGTGAACCATCGTGACCAATAAATCAAACAACCGCGCTCGTAAACTAAAGGTTAAAAGTTAAACGAATCATTTTACAGACTCCAGATTGATTTGAAAAGTGAATTTTATAAATAAAGATTTATTGAACTAAAAGTATAGGGAAGGATTTAATTTAATGGTATTGGCTAGCAAATGTTTTGTATAAGCGATTGAAAACGTTGACTTTATATGTTTCAAGCCACATAATTTCATGCAGAGGAAAGCTTAAAACTTCTCTCTAAAATCCATCACCTATTTAATTTTTAGTTAGGTTAGGTTATGTAAACTAACCCAACCAGATACCTTCCTAGTCCCTACTAGTAAAGACAATCCTCTAAAACAAACCAATCAAAGACAAGCCCTCTCTTTTTATTTGGAAGTTATTGTGTTTATTTGATCCTTTATGTTTTATTTATTAATATTTAATTGCCATTGGTTTAATCAAGGCAAATCATAATAAGCAGCCGCAAACTGTTCAAAAGCTACTTAGCTTTATTTAGACAATTTTAAGAGTGTTCATCTTTCCTCATGGTCGTTAAAGTGCAGAATTACATTGCACGATGGAATAATCTCTCAAAGACACCTAAAAGATGAGCAATTTGAAGTTTTATGAAATTTCATAATGGGTTTACACGTTAAATCAAAAATAACATTTGAAGGAAGGGGATCCAAAGGATAAGTGCTCTAAAAAGAGTACTACCCCGTATAATAATTACCTCCGTGCAAGCAATGCAATACTAAGGTTAATTAATACAAAGTACAAAAATAATAAAGAGCACATAATGATAAGGTCAGATTCATTAAAGAAATGAGGAGAAACTCATGCAAAGCTCTGAAATTTAGAACCATCGTTTTTGAAAATTTCATAGCTAGGCCGAAAAACTAATTCGGTAATTTTTTAATAGTAAATACCCTCAACATCATAATCTAAATATGAGCTAACATTAAAGAATAAACAACTTAGTTAGACTTATTCAAATTTCTGTTATTTCCTTTATCAATTGCTTTATTTGTATGACTACCTAAATCAATGCTTTTTTTGTCAATTTGAGCAACCCTATTATCGTTTTAAAAAGAAACAAAAGACTTAAATACAATAACTTTGGTTATTTTATTACAAATATTTGCATAAAACATTGTAAAATGAAGTAATGTAAGTGGAATGTATAAATTAATTATTATTTGATCTCATATCGAATGTCTAAAAATTAATTCCATTCGTAATTTGTTAAATACCAGCTTGAATGCGAACTGTTTATGTAAAAGGAAAAATTGGAAAGTGCCTCAAGAGAAAGATTCAAAATCTATCAAGAGAGATACATCTGAAGACTTTCAAAGTTCCCGCCGAATAAAGAATACTGAATCCAGTTCCAAGATTTCTTGACCTTTGAGGAAAACCCTGACCACCATTACTCAGCCACCAATTAAGAGGGGAGATAACTCTATACTCTTTTGAAGTCAGTGCCTCACGTCCACGGCACTCCAATAAGAATCGAACCAAATCACCCTTTGTAACCAAACCGACTAACAATAGAGCCTACACAACTTACCCCATAAGACTTCATAAGCCCCAAAATTTAGGTATTTTGATGAGTTGTTATTTTTTAATTTTATATAACCTCGCGAGAGAAATCGAAACGAGACTTTTTTACATTTTCAGGAAAAGTTAGGTTAAGTAAATAAAGTAAACAGCTCACCAACTTACTTTAGATAGACGTTTTCAAAAATCAACTTTTCTTATTTTCATAGGATTTTGTATATATATAATGATTTTTTTCACCTAAACAGGCAAAAATTACACTAATTTGACCTAGGATGTTGGAGAGCATTGGTACATAGAGCATTAAATTTTCTGCCTTGAAAATCAGCCAAAATGACCAGTTTAGGGGTCCTTTGAATTATGTTTTGCCTTATAACTTTTGATCTAAGCAAGATAAAACAACAAATTAGGTATCAAATGAATGAACATAAAATCAATACATAATAATCAATTAATAAAAATAATCAATAATTATAATAATTAATTATCTATCTTTTTCGGAAAATAACAGAAGCTTAATTAGAATCTAGACAACCATCTACAAGTTACAACTTCTCAATGGCATTGAGAAACGAGCTGAGGGAGCTTCGTGTATGCAGAGTTGATATCACAAAACATCCACGTAGTTACTGTCCACAAGCAGGTGTCAACTCTCATCAACTACCAGATCTCTCACTGAAACTTTCTTGGTTGGATACCTTTCAGCTTTAATTAGTGGTTCCTAAATTCTCGCCAACAAACAGACATTCTTGTATTTTCTTAATCTTTATAATTGATCAGAAATTACATGAAGAACAAGGTTTAAGACCTTGAATATGATACAGCTGAACCTATCATTCCATTCTAGAAGATAGCTAGGATAAAGATATTGGCTAGGTATAATGCAAAGAACTCTTGATGAAAATACATAAGAAATATCGTGCTATGGTGAAAAGCAAAGGAAGCGCAAGACAGCCTGGGAGAAAAAGAGGAAAGTTTGTGCTGGAATTAAACAGCCTATGTAATATATATGAACTCCAGATGCATTTCAGGAAATACAAAACAAGAGACTGTTATTCGAAAAGAAGAAAGATGAGGATATCAGGTTTTATGAAGACCAAAGGACAGAATAAAGGTCATTCATTTTCTGGTTAAAACAAGATTTTTGAGACAAGCTCCCTGGAAAAATACCCTGCAGTAAGCGAACAATGAAAGACTGCAGCATTGACAATAACAAGGTAAAACTAATTACTTTGAACGTCACAAAAATTGTTTTCCTTCATTACGATATTTAACATGCACTTAATATTTACTGTATTAACATGTTATACTAATTTACAGCTGCAGTAGAACATGAGGCAGCTGTTCATGTGGATGACATTACCCGAGGTGACAACTGACAACGATGCTAACACATAGGAGGTAAATTACCATTAGCCTTGTCCTGGGTGTTATCACCATCAAGATACCGGGACTGGTGTGACTTTGATGTTTCCAAGGAAGGTCACGGTATCTGACGTCATCTGGAATACAGGTGATAGTTTTGGCTTATTAAACAATCAAGTTAGTGCCATGGTTTCTGCCACCTTGAAAAATGGAGGGGTTGATCTGGATATCTTCATTTTAAACTCAAGAACATGTCGCAACAGAATTCTGTCAAGGCATAATATTAGCTAGAGTCACATGTCATAGTTGTGAGAAAACCATTCAATGTACGTTCCCTTACACTGGGATGAAAAGTTGATCAAATATGTCTCGGGAAAATTAACTGGAAATACTTCAGAGACTTTAGCTGTGCTAGTATTTGGTACACCTTTATACACCGAATGAAAGTTATTGTGAGTAGCTGTCAACGAAAATTATTCTGGAACAGCTCAAGTTGTGGCTTCAATGAATTTAATGAAGATATGGGAACTTACGAATAATGTTACTGCTCTTGTTTATTGTACTAACCAAGCTTATATAACAGTTGCCAAACTCTCGATAAGATGCTGAAAAAAATGGTGTTTATCTGACTCATTGAGATCACATCCTGTAAATTCCAATAGGAGCATTTTGGCAGAAGCCATTTCGGAAGGTAGAAGAAGGGGCCAGATAATCCCTGGTTTGAGCATCTGAAGGATGTTTGGACGGACTTGTCAAAGAAAAATCCAAAGGTGCTGGTAATCAACAACAAATGGTGAAAGAAAAGAAGAAGAAGAACAGTGAAGAAATACTCCAAGATATTCTAACAGCAAAATAGTTTCCAAAAGACGACTAAAGGGAAATAACAGAAATTACATTCATTGTTCTTGGAAGAATACTCCATCAAGGTATTCACTGGAATCGAGCTGGCACAATTCATTAGGCCAAATAGATGGCTAGAAACCTTTAATTTTTGAAAGTATTGATGCTTGCAGATCTATTTGAGTACGAGGAAAACACTGTTTCGAAGCTACAAAGACTCAATACTTTTTTTGAGCTGTTTTACACTCCTGTATGGATTGTATGAATATCTGCTAAGGGAAGCACCAGTGAATCATCTAAGTCTAATCCAAGAGATATTTAAGTGCAAGAAACAGACCCAAAGCTTGCTGATGCAGGACTTAATACAATGATAAACAACAAATGGTACTTGACGTAGGAAGTTGTGTCATTTGCCCTGTTCAGTAGTAGATTGAGTGACACATGGAAGCAAGATATTGCCTTACAGTTACGTGCCATAGAAAAAAAGTCAGAAACGTTTGAACAAAAAAATATGAATTTCAAAGAGTCCCAGCTAATAACAACCTGATTGATCTCATTAGCTCAGAATAAAATTTCTCTCTGAACACACTGAACATTGGATTCGAGTGGCTTATTGAACCTGTCACGTCTTGGCCACAAAATAAAGATTACAGAAAAATGCTGGACTTTGTTAAGAAACAGAAAGTGGTGAATGAGACTTTTGAACATGGTGTCAAGATAATGAGCGACTTTGAAAATGTCATAACACTGATAACTTGAAATAGTCAGCCCTCAATAAAACTTCCAAGCGCAAAGAGATCCACCGACAATTCAAACCCTTTGAGTTTCTTTACCATGACAAAAAGCCTTCTTCAATCTTCCACGACCAAAAAGCCATCTTGCAAACCAGCTCAAGCAATATAATTATCTAAAAAAGAAAGAGATCTTCCAAATTAACAAATTGAAACCTAAAAACACTGGCGAATGAAAAATCTATATTGAATTCCCGCTCGAACATGTACACGTCCACCAGCTCATTGTCTGTGACTTTAACTTAAAATCTAATGTCATTGAGATTGTGCAAAGGAATTTAACGCCAAAAATTCTCTTCTTTGCCAGCAGTCGCTCTCCAAAATTAAATCAACGTCCAATGAAAATTCGTCCAAATTTACTTGCCCTTATCTCATTTAGTTTTCCCGTTACAAATGAAGGTAGAATGTTTGTCTTTTTCATTTAAATATACGCTGTCTCAACAAAAAGTGCGAAGAGTTACTTGCAGCCCTAACTCAAATGATGTGAAATCTGATAATAAATCTTACCAAAACCTGGTTTTCACAAATTTATTTCCACGATATTCATGGTTATAATTTTTTCTTCATATTTAGAGACAGCAGAGGCGGAAAAGTTTCTGCTTAGGGAGTAACCTCGTATATACCTTCCTTAAAAACCGATTGGTCATTTATTAATGCTATAGTTGGACTCTGTACTTGTTCTAATATGTGTTAATCCATTGAGCCTGATTATTTTAAGCGTATACCGTGCGCAATGCAAGTCTTTATTCCTTGTTTCAATGACATCTTCTACACTTTCTGACTGCAATCTCCCACATACGACCATATTGCTTGACGACTTGAATATTGACATAATCAATCTTTTCAATGCTGAAATTGATTTTTATTAATTTTCTTCCTCTTAATACACAAGCTACTCACTTTTATTCTATCTCCTCATCTTGTATCGATCATATCGGGTACAATCATGTTTCCAACACCCTGAAATAGTTACACCCGACATAACTTACAACATGCCCACTATCGCTATCTTTCCTCTATAAGCCAAATCAAAACACTTTGCTGTCAAACATACCACTAAAAACTGCATGACGCTCTCACTAATTACTGCAACTGTTGCATTACATGAATATAATGATTTAAAAACTGTGTTTGAATACTTTTCCAATACTTTATATAATATATACAACGCAAACTGCCCAGTTTAGTTCAAGCTTCTCCCTAATTCATTCAACACTCGTTTATGGCTTATCAACAATCTATATGAATGCATTAAAAATGAACATACATTTTTTGAAACAATAAACCCAGGCGATATTTCCTTCACTTCCTATAACACATACAAACAAATTTTAACTGTCATTTTAAATCGAGTTGAAATAAATGATTTTCATCACAAATTCTGATCTAGTTTCTCTAATAGCCACATAAAACGTTGAATATATTAGTAACACACCCTTCCTCCAACTGTTTAATTGCTGAGCTTATCTACACGAATTAGATAACTGCATCCCACCAACCCATATTTCGTTGATGAGATGCATGCCAGACCGAATTACTAATTCCTTTATGGTCCTTCTACTAATATTGAACTATCGTCAATTATCCTAAATCTTAAAAGCACCTCCCTTCTTTACAAACTTATTATTGATATCACTAGTCCAATAATATCATTTTCTTTAGAGAATTTTTATCACGCGGTGTTTTTAATATTCCTGCCTGAAATTTACCCGTGTTGCCACGAGTTGGAATTAGGTAGTTGTAATCTTCAGCAAATTACCGGCCTATTTCCTCAATTCCATCTTAGGCCAAGAAATTTGAAAAACTAAAGTACAAGATACTTCCGTCTCATCTTACTGACGATATAATCTTATATACTCAACAATCCGAATTCATATCAAAACATATAATACACTCACTTATTTTAGTTTTTTTTTAATTTTCTACAGCTTTTGTTCAAGAAACTATAAAACTCTTATTAATAAATTAGAACAAATCGGAATCCGTGGCATCGCTAATCTCACGCTCACCTTCTGCCTGACGAACCGTCAACGATCAGTAGCCGTTGATGGCATTCTTTCAGCCTCGTCGACAATCCCCATAAAGCTTCCCCAGAGTTCTGCCTTGGGCCTCTCCCCCCTTCTTTTTTTGCTGATGATACTTCCGTATTTATGACACACAACAATCATCATATATCAATCACTACCCTCAATACTGAGCTCTGTAATATATTATTACTGATATATATAAATATATATATATATATATATATATATATATATATATATATATATATATATATATATATATATATATATATATATGTCACTGGATTTACTGCTAAAAGAATATCCCTGAATATTAAAAAGCCACATATCTGCTATTCTCATCTAATAAACCTAGCAACCGATCTCCCACGCTTATTGATAACCAGCCGATCGTACTCTATTAAATTCATCGGAGCTCAAATTGATGATGAAGTTCCACTCTTACGCGCAAATGCTCGTCTAAAACCTACTCCATACCTTTGGCCTTTTAAAACAAATTTATCATCAATTGCCTTAGAAGACCAAATTTGCATTATATAATTCACTTATCCACAACCACTCATGAAATTACTTCATATGGTTCAATTAGCTCTATCTATTCCATTAAACTACATAACTTTCTTACTCGCCTTTAATTCGCATCAATTTTTACATCGCAATTAAATATATTATGCCTAGCCATTTTTTAAACAGCGATTCATTCTCCTCTTTTCCACACATGTTTATGTCACTCGCTTCTCCTGAGATCAAAATTTTAATCATCTTTACTTTATTAATCTACATCTCAGAATTCCCTTGTATATCGGTCTATTGGTATTTAAGATAGGCTTCTATCATTACTTAAGCAACGATTCTTTGACTATAATTAAACAACTTTTTACAGTAACACTTTTATTTAAAGCGAATTGAGTGCTATTTTTATAGTATAATTTTGTTATCGTTTTTCATTGCCATCACTTCTCGTTTGTAAAAGTAATTGTTATATTAACGTAACTCTGCTAGCCTATCCTATACTTATGATTATCATTACTTTTATTATCATTTTTATTACTATTATTTTCCGTAATTACCCCTTTTACCCTCGTGGCTCCAATCTAATCATCTGCTGAAGATTGCCGATCTTTGGCTGATCAGCGTTTGCTGCACACATCAACAATTTCATTAAATTATCCTGTAACCTCATTTCAATAAACTTATATCCTTCATTTTCACTCTCACTATAAAACCATGGCCAGAATTGGTTTCTTCGAACACAGGAAAAAGCCTAATTAATTTTTATGCTTTCGATTTGCAATTTCTACTCTTTCGTCATCCACCCTCAAATAATTCCAGACCATCAACCGTTTAGGATTTTCTTCACACTTGTCCTGGGAAAACAAAATTCTCGGCTACATTTTGAGAGTTGAAACTTTTTTCTCAGTGCGATTATCTTTCCAAAATTTCAGAATTAAATTTTTAACAAAGACACCGTCACACAAGATAGAGTGTCTTTTTATGAAAATTTTAATATTCATTGAGAAGAATTATTTGTAGGCTTGTTGAAATATTTACCTTAGGATATTCAAGAAGATCCTGCGAATCGACCTTCGTGAGATATTAGGTCCAATTGTCTTTTCTCGTGGTGTTGCCATCTGAGAAAGGGTTAAAAATGCCACCTCTGGAGTACAAAGGTGCTACTCAAATTGAACCACCTTCCCATCTGTCTAGATTAGTTAAACTTCGAAATTTAATAGCCGAAGATTCACAATTTAGATTATTACGAGAAATACTGCTAGTAAACGTATTTTGAATATTGTATCTCCTCATCTCTATTAAAATTTGTCATCTAAGAATTAGATCGAGTATAAGGAAAATATGCAAAACGCAAATTATTGGTGTATTAAAATAAAATCTATTTTTTTTAGTAACAGTGTTATAAGAAGTGTTATTAACAACTATTTTGGGCAGACACTTTCGAAAGTTTATTTTAAATCTCAAGGGCATATCTTTCATATGCAAGTGTCCTCCAATTGAAGAATTTTCCATTTTAACCTTACCGAAATCCATCAGAATTTTCATAAGTTGAATTAGTTCTCCACTTCATTGTCTTGTTTCCAGAGAACATAAGTTCAGTATTTTCAGTCGATTTTCATAACATTTGGGAATTGGTTTGGTATTTCGACGCAGACTATTGTAAGAACCATTACATCCATTTGAAAATATGGTGACCTGAGAGAGTTGAACTAAGCAATATAATCAAGTGACATAGAATCAAAATTTTATAATAAAACCGAAAACTTTTCTTTGATTTATAAAGTTTTTGAGAATAAATCCGAAATCTGTCGAGTGTTCTGATCTCATGCCACACTATTTGATAAAATTCGTCTTTGATTGCAACAAGCATGTTTTTCTTCCAAAATATTTTGCAACATTGATCCGAAAAGGAAAATTTACATTTTTTAATTTAATGTACAGAACTTTACAATTTTGTACAACAAAGATATATCACCAGAGAACGAAAAAAGAAAGGTGGTATGCCTAAAATCCTAGTTTCCTAACCTAACCCTTGACATGACTATAGGCCTAGGTCCCGTTAACATCAACGGTGAAGCCTTGCGTTGGATAAATGCGACATTTTGAAAAATAGTGGTATCAATTGGCTAATTCGAAGAGGAGGAGTTTCAATTTAGGCACATTTAAAAAATAAAGGTCCTCAGATACGAAATATTATAACTTCTTACATCAAAATGTAGACGTGCCGACAGACGAGCATAATATCTTA